>OZ007570.1:37605119-37692619 GCA_963931925.1 Onchidella celtica | reverse complement strand
GCCAATAGAAGTGGTAAATAGTTTCAGGAGGAAGTAAAGATTTTTTTTAAAAGAAGGCTAACCTCTTGTTTTGATTACTGGAGCGTCTACCCAGGGTGAATTTTTACCACAATCATGATTAAGTCCTGTCAGTGGCATTCATCTTCAGGTACACCGGGCTCAGAATCTTTTGTATGTCAGACATTGGCTATTACGTCTTGGATTACGCCTGAATAGTCCACTCTGATTGCCCTCCACTTGAGGTTATTCCAAGAGTCTGTGATAAAATTTGTCGAAAATGTCTTTTTTCTAATAACAAACGGTTTGTCTAATGAAATATCACACCAAAATGAGCCGCTAAACTGACCCTGGGCGTCAGTTGGTTAAATAGGAGCAGGCATCTGTTTCTCCGCCCTTTCTGCAATGCGGTTTTTACAACTTTTGGCACAGGTTTCCAATTGATGGATCAAGTAAAAACATCGCAGTAAATTGGAAGGTTATCTCGTGTCATTATAAAGAAATATTGTATTCATTTTAAGGAGGGCCTGATTCTTTCCTTACAGTCAACTGAATAAATCTCTTCCGAGGGAAAAATGGTCAGATTTTCATTTTTGTTCTTAACTAAACGTGGAACTTTTTGTCTCCCGGAGGGAAGCGGGGGGGGGGGGGGGTCGGTCGGTGTGTGTATGTCTATCAAGATCAGCTAAAATTGAATGGCGATTTTGGTTGATTCTCCATCAGCTCTCGACACTTGTGCTAATTTAGAAAAGACTATTTGACAAGCATGCCTACTGACGCTATTTCACCTTGTGGCGCCCCCCGCCCCCCCCCCCCCCAATCATTTTCTGCAGCGTCAAGCAAATAATCCAAGCGAATGTGTCCGACAGGAACTTGCCTAGGTTTCCTTACGTTTGAAAAAAAAAAAACGAAATGTTTACCGGGCTGTCGAAGAAACCAAGTTTATGTAAATTCACATCACCAAAAAAAAATAAAAATTAAAAAGTCGGGAAGCAGGGTCATCCCGGGTAACAACAGGTATATCGGCTAAATTTGACCTACATGTATATATATATATATATGGCCTTTAGCGTCTTTACAGACGGTCTTAGCAGCTAGAATATTCACTTTCACTTTGACTGACAGCTTCTCTCGTGGCTTATTCTACCAATGTTTGACCCGAGAGTGCGATGGCAGTGATTGCAGGTCAGTCTTTTGGGTTCACTTTGGCGAGTGTTTTCATTCCGCCTCTGTCGTTTTGTCAGGTATGTTTCTTTTGCCTTGAAGTCTATTGCGAGCGTGCCACTGCGCAATTTTTGTCTCCATCTGCTTCGATCATTTGCAAGGTTCTCCCATTCATTGGGGTCGATGTTGAATGCTTTCATCGTGACCTTGCAAGTGTCTTTGAATCGCAGATGTGGCCTACCTCTGGGTCGGTTGCCAGTAGCAAGTTCCCCGTAGAGAATTTGTCTGGGGATGCGATCATTTTCCATACGGTGGAGATGTCCAAGCCACCGCAGTCTTTTTTTGCCTAGGAGAGCCTGAGTTGATGGAATGTTGGCTCGGCTCAGAACTTCGATATTTGAGATCCTGTCTTGCCACTTGATCTTGAGAATTTTGCGTAGGCAGCGCAGGTGGAAGGAGTTGAGGGATCTTTCATGTTTGGAGTAGGTGGTCCATGTCTCTGAGCCATACAGCAGGGTGCTTAGGACGCAAGTTTGGTACACGAGTACCTTTGTTTTGATGGTCAGCTTGCTATTGTTCCACACCCTTTTTGAGAGTTTGCCAAAAGCTGTGGCCGCCTTTCCTATTCTGGCATTTATTTCAGTTGTTATGTCTGTGCTACCACTGATGGTTGAGCCTAGGTAGCAGAATTTTCCCACTTGCTCCAGAGGAGAGCCATTCAGCATGATTGGGTTGGGGTTTCTCAAGCCTTGTGTCAAAACTACAGTTTTTGAGACACTGATCTTTAGCATGAATTTGTCACAGGCTTTGGCAAGGCTATTGATGAGAGCCTGGAGCGTGGTTTCATCGTGGGCCACGATTGCAGCATCATCTGCGAAGAGGAGCTCTTGTAACATAATATGCTCTGTACGAGATTTTGCTTTTAGTCTGGCAACATTAAAAATGGAGCCGTCCACTCTGGTGTTAATAAGTACTCCACCTGAACATTGACCAAAGGCATTCTTGAGTAGGGCTGCAAAATATATACCAAATAAGGTAGGAGCAAGAACACATCCCTGCTTCACACCGCTGTTTACAGCAAATGAATTGGATGTGCAGCCCTCAAAGTTGACACATGCCCTCATGTCAGTGTGGAAGGATGCAATAAGTTTTAGCAATGTTGGTGGACAGTTCATTTCTCATTAGTCACCATCTTCTTTGTAAAATTCCGAGTTCCGGCTTCCTCTCGAATCTCCACTTGATTTTACCTTGAACATTTTTGAAAACGAAACATTAGAATTTTTTTGTTTGTTTCGTTTTTGGTTGTTATCCCTCTGACTCGTCTGGAAACACGGCTTTTAGGAAGACATTTTAAAGTCTTATCATCTTTCCCTGGGATTATTTGACACCTTAATGCAGCCTGGAGGTAGTGCGCCGTCTTGCTTAATGTAGTCTCGTACACCTTAAAGGAAAAGACAGTGAGATTTGCAAGGTTGTGTATTACTGTGGAATCTGCACTAAAACAGTTATGATTGTGAAACATATCTGAAATAAACGATCTGTTATTTTAGTGTCAAATTAACTAGAACAACAAAAATTAAAAATGGCATGAAGATCAATATAATATATAGATCTATATCATAAATCCCATTTTAAGTATTCTTGAAAAGACCATCTGGAGGTTTAGAATTAGCCCTGAAGGTGGCGCTCTCAGCAGACTATGAAGGTTGGCTGTGTGGTGTATTATCACTGTTAGACAGTGATCCCCCCCCCCCACCCCCCCCCCCCTTTCCTAACATATTCTCCACCCTGCAGCTCGGACATGGGGGCGATTACGCAACAACGCACAGCTGCAAGTTTCAGTAAATAGTGGCTGACGTCTTCGTCCGTACTCGCCTGCGCGATATTGTCATTATTATAACTTTTTAGAAAATAAGTCGGTGTGTTTCACGCTCTCTCACTCCCTCTTTGTTACAATTTAATTTGAAACCAGGAAGATCGAATTCCAGGTACTTTTTATTTTGTTATGTTTGAATTTGTTTTCCGGGCAGTGTTCAGTCTGGTAGGCAGTGTAAACTGGTCTTGGGAATAAGTATCAAACTTCCTGAAATTGAAAATTAAGCAAGGTGATGAGCTAGGTTTTCAAATTCATTGTGCGCAGTGAGTGCGTATTGTATAAACAAGAACTTTGAAAATCTCACCCATCTGGTTTGAAGGGAAAGAAAAGAGCAAAGAAAGCTTGAAAAGTGATAAAACTGAGCCTGTTTCTCTTGGGGTATTTAACAGTATATTTACCACGACACTTTTTTTTGCGTCAGCGGCTTCATCATCGTCATGAAAACCATCATTATCACCGTCAACAACAACATCAGCATCCTGGCCATCTGCTTCCGCTGTAAGTCATCAGCCCGGACGCCGACTGATTACCTTGGGATTGCACTCCTTTCGCTGAAAAGCTCATCAGTTTTGGCGCGGCATCTATTCTCTGCCTTGTACCTCATCATCATTACCAGCCCACGGGCCTGGGCTTTTAATTGTTCTGACACATGTTCTCTGGATAACTTTGCGCTTATGTACATGGACCGGGCTAGTTTACCGTGCACCTTTTTACTCCTGGTAGAAAAAAGAAACATGTTCTTTGGATTTGTGCGATAGTTTCCAGCTCCTTATATTTTTGCACTGGACATTTGTTTGGCAACATAATTAGTAAAGGAAAGGGCCATGATCTTGTCTGCAAATTTCAGATCCTTTTCGGCTTTACGTTAGAAAAGAAATACAAATATTTATAACTGTGATTATGAGTTATCACTCTTTTCCATTTACATCATGCAAGTTTTGACACCTTACTGGGTGCAGTGGTTGCCGATTTTTTGCATGGATTTTGCGGTGCCTTAGTATTTTTTAGTATGCCCACTTTATCCCAGGAGATATGCAGAAAGAAAGAAAGAAACGGTATTTTACTTAGATGTGCATTTGACGAAAGGGTGAAACTTATCAAGAACTATTAGGCATTGGGCGACATTCTCTTGTGGGCAAAAACTGTTTTGTTTGGTTTGACCAATCGTAACAAAACGTGCGCTTCTTCCAAATTTTGAATTACTTATTCCCCAAATGCCCGCGGTGCATTCATGACTGGCGGCATCACACAATTTTGTGGATATAATTTATAAACCCTTGGTTGACATGTCACACGCCATTATAAAACAATCGTCCAGTGTCTCCAGTGAAGGTTACTGCGATCCGGACATTAACCTTTCATTGCCATCCATTATTATTTGTTTGTTTCTTTATCATCGGCGTCGCTTTACACATCTGTTCTGCACAAACCATTAGATTTTACCAGACATGACATGTTGGAAATAATTTAATAAAAATATAGAATGGGAGGGGCAAAGCAGAACAGTTCCCGCAATATTTCATGGTCATAGGAAAAGAGGAAGAAAATGTGTGAAAAACAGAATTTTACAGTGTTATATTTTGAAGCAGCCATCTGTGTTCTTCTGGCATCTCGGATTGGCTGTTTATGTTTTTGAAGTTAAACGGCGAAAGCTGTTTTGTAACTGTATGTGAAAGAAAGGAAACAAGCTATCAGTTTACCTCGATTTCAGTGGTGTTTTTCTTTTCCTGTACAGCCGAAGTTTGCGAACGAAGGCAGCATGTCCATTGACGTAAGGTCATCCCGCTTTTACGTCTTCCTGGACGCTCGTTTTAAACGTGGGGCAGAGCGGTTCTTGCCTTACAAAGACTTCTGGCGTACAGTGGTTACTGTTGTGCACAGTTGTACAATTTTATTATCGACTGACCATGGTCGTTCACATGGACCCGCAGCGCAACTTGTCATGTCCGAAAGAGGCCGAAATCTATAACCCTTCAAGCTGGCAAGCTTAACGACCTGAAGAAATGTTTTACACAGCTTGGAAATAGAAGCAGGATAGTCCTACAGTGGATACCATCACATTGTGGAGTCCCAGGCAATGAGAAGGCAGACCAACTGGTCAAGGAGGGCTCCGGCCTGGAGCAGCCACAGTGCCTCCTAAACTACTATGAGAAGAAAAACCTCATCAAAAACAACAGACGGCAGCAAATAAACCAACAGGATAAATATCATCTCCTGAACAGAGAGGATCAAGTACTATTGTTCAGACTAAGAACTGGTCACAATAGGCTCCACCACCACATGTTCACCAAGTTCAAAATAGGAACATCTGCCATATGCGAGTGCAGCCAGTCTCCTCAAAACACGGAGCATATATTGCAGAACTGCACACTCCTCTCAGCACTGCGAGAAACATATTGGCCCCAACCCATCGACCTGAATATCAAACTCTATGGTGCTCTGCCAGAACTGCAGAAAACCGTAGATTTTATTAAAAGAACAAATCTGCAGATTTAGATTGGTGAACGGAAGAAGAAGAAGAAAAACATATTTACAGGGTTCATATAGACAGGCCTTTTCCCGTTAGATTTTTTCTTCACTTTTTATTTGATCTGATTTATAGGACTCTGACGGCTGAACGCTACCCAAAGTAAGATAACGAAAACCCGTGGGAGGCGCAAAGTGGCCGTTATCGTGTCGGCGTGCCGTTAAACCAAAACTCAAAATCAAACCATGGACGGTAATTGTTGTAGAAGTGCTCCAAAATGCACTGACTCAAGGCAAGACAGTTAAATTTGCAGTTCTTCGAAGGTCCCCTGCTCACTGAGACCCATGTGACAATTTTCTCATTTTGAAAGGAAACCCACATACTGAATTCCAAAAACTTGGACCCGCTTAACTCCAAAGAACACTTTGTCATTGTCCTTCGTCATATTTAATCTCTATTGTGATAGTATTTGTAACTTATAGCCTCCTATGTAACGGTGACTGAATTGCCGGCAGTTCTGGGCACATTCCGTTTACTTTCCAATATACTCCCTAACGTTATTGACTGTGTCATGTGCACATCGTCACTGCTCTACGCTGACGGCATACGTCATTTTTGACACTTTTGAGATATTAAGAGAAAACAGTCTCTTTTTCTGTCATGTGATGGCTTATACCATTATGATTCTATTGGATTATTAGATTTTCCTATTAGCGCATTTCCTTTTCTAGAATATTATCTTATAGCCCTCGTGCTCAGGAAAGCAATGAACCTTCAGTTGCTTTTCGGCATAAGTCCGACACATGCCGTTATCGTAAAGCAGTGACGACATGGCATTGCCACACATGAACAGATTTTCATTTCGTTATTTTTTTGTTTGTTTTTGGTCTCTTTTACTTGTCCCATGGTTCCAGCCGGGAAGAAAAACCAACCACTTCCTTCTCTCTCTCTTCCCCCCTACCCGGTCACATTTAAACGACCATGCGCCAGAAAAGTAGTCTTACAATTTTGAGTCCAAGTATTTTTAAAGGGTATTAGCAAACTTGAGCATGATGCCTACACAGGATGTGAATAATGTAAGAAGACAGAGAATTAATTTAAGGAGGGTGGGACACTTTCCGTCTCACCCCCTCCTTTTCCCCCCATAGGAGCGGGTGGTGGGATCGTGGGAATGTCTGAAATAGCAACTCTTCCTTTTTTTTTTTTTTTTTAGGAAAAAAAATGGGGGGTGGGGTGAGTAATGATAGCGTGCCTCAAATAAATTAACATTGTCCGGGCAAAAAAATAACGTTCATCATCCCTACGAAAAAGTTAAACATTGTGCGCCATCCGGAGAACCCCCTGAAAATGGCATATCAAATTAATAAAAACGTGGAGGCATACTGTAAAAAAAAATGTACACTACCATGTTGTTTATGTTACTGCTGTCGAAATTGTAGTTTGGCACTGCCACGGCGAATCTTTTCTCCAGTTTAAATTTTTAAAAGTTGCATGTGTGTTAAGTTGGGCTGTCATAGTCTATGAGCTGTATTTGCGTAGAATGTTTTCAGCTATCCGCCCCTCTAGTCTAATGGAGTTTTGCGATAAAACTACTCCTCGTTCTCGTTTTTCGACTTCCTGTTCTTTCGTCATCTCCTACTGTTGTGGTTTGCATGTGAAAAGGCAACAGGAATAGAAAAAATGTGACTGTCCATTAGCAGCGTGATTTATGTGAACTCATCCCATGAAAAGCGTCACTTCGTATTTACTTTTTAAAAAAAAACCAAGTACGCAGGGAGCTCTGGGGGAAATAAATTATGCGTTAACTACGAACAGAAAAAGCTAACAAATCGTAAACATTAGTACAGTATGTTATTATGCTGGTTTTAGGCTTAATTGGCGTAAAATCCTCACGTCTTATTTTAACATAGTTAATCGTAATGGTTTGTGCAAGATCTTCAAGTCTGTGCGGAAGTAGATTCTGCAGCCTATCTCCATTCACTGAAGAATGATGTTCACTTACTATTATTCTTTCGTATTCCACACTAGGTGCATGTTATGCATACGTGGGAATTGTCCACCTCAGGGCTGACATCGGCCTTAGCTTTGTCCGCCCTCAATTTGTCTTCATTCATGTTTCGCCATGAATTCTTACAAATACAAAATACCAGCGTACAAGTTTACAGTTAGGTTCAAGCCCGTCGAGTGTCCCTTTACAGTCCTGTGAAGATTTTCCAACTCCTACCTAAACTGTATTCCTGGAGGAGGCTGCGTGGATGGTAGGTAGATATTACAGGAGACCTGCTCTAGAATCGTCTAGTTTTCATTCTTTGAAACGCAACTCGAAAGTCTCCGGCACTAACGGCCCGGATGTAGTCTAGAAAGGTCCATTTTACTGTTATTTCCTATTGTGTCTTGTGGCGAGATAGGTTTGCACATGATATGGAATGGGTTCCTCTTCTGTTATCATATTTGCAGGGTTCACTTAAACATACGGTCATTACAGTATAGGCCTTTCCCCGTTGGATTTTTAACTCAACTGTCATTTGATCTTATTTATAGGAACCAGAGGCCTGAAGGTTAGCCCAAAGTAAGATAACGAAAGGAAAAAAAACAAATACAGCAAAAGGCGTAAAGTGGCCGTTGTGGTGCCGACGAGCCGTTAAACCCAAACTCGACTCATACTCTCCTGTTTCCATTGCGAAGTTTTGGAGTTGAGCAGTTTAAGCCCAAGATAATGTATGCCATAAGCAGCTGAACCTTTTCTTGTAATTTTTAGTTCAGGCAGGCCAATCTGCGAGCCTGTTGGGATCGAGAGCTTTTTGATGGTTCGGACTGATGGTCTGACCATTTGTTTCTCCAATTCTCTAGCCACTGTAAACACGCGGGCTGATGGTGTTTACCGGGGAGCCAAAACATTGGGGATCCCTTACACTTCCTATCTACCTGCTGAAAGCATGCGAGACACACGAGTCATTAGCAGCTTTGCTGCCATTTGTCTTCACAAAGTATCACTATCCCGCTGTTTTGGAGCGCCATTCCTACAAGGAATACGTGTTTCCTCAAACAACTTAGCCGTCCATGCTTTCTCATTTTCTTTTCCCTTCTTCTTTCATTCTATCGGTTATCTCTTTTCTTAGTTCAGCCCTTTTTTTTTTTTTGTCCTTGTTAGATTTAATATTTGTTTTTCTTTTGTTCCATTTTAACTTGGATTTTTGCCTTTCTTTCGTTCTGTCATGTTTTTAATTTTTTTGCATTCTTTCAACTTATCTTAAGTCATTTTTGTGGACTTGGCATGCCATATCTACTTTTTCCCCCCCTCAGAGGCGGGTTCAGTGTCACCACTTTTATTTTATTTTTCCTTCGATTTCATTGCCATTGATGAAGTGGTTCACACTCGGCACTTAGATCCTTATAGCTATCCTAAACAACCATGGCAGATAGACATGCCAGAGCTTGCTTTTTGTGGTATACGTATGTATGTATTCAGGACCACACACGTTCATAAATGCTCCGCCAGTGTTTGGGTTTTAAAGTGGAAGTACGAGGGGCGGAGAAATGGTATAATTTGTATTCCCCAGGGGGCCTTTGGTTCATGATTTGAAACGTGCACGTCTGTGTAAAACTTGCCATGCGGGTGGTTGGTAGGCGCCTCTGGTCGGGTCTGCTTCTGTACTGTCATTTTTGTTATATTCTGTCTGTACTCTATCGTCTTGCTTCTATCTAGCACAATATGGTTGTTATCGTGTCGACGTGCTTACTCTAAACTCAAACCCAAGCCGTTCATGGCAGTTCTACTGTAGCCTTGTTTTTGTTTCGTTAATTTCATTTTGAGCTTTTCTTTCCTGGCAACTCTTTCTGATTGGGAATTCAGACGTAGACCGCTGCGCAGTGCTCCACAGTGTTCTAAGTTTACTTGATTTAAAGAATGGGAAAAGCGCAAGTTCCGTGGGGCCAGGTGAAAGTAACCCATTGTGTAATTACTTTTGTTTTTCAAAACGTCTTTTATTTCTGGCACAAAAAAGAGGTGTTTGTCGGAAAGGTCGATTGAATTTGAATTGGGCTTAACGGCACATCGGCACGATAACGGCCGCTTTGCGCCTTTGACGCCCCCCCCCCCCCCGCCCCATTTTCGTGCTGTGGGAAAAGGGGGAGGGATGGCTGTTATTTACTAGGACACGATGCTTTTATGTAATATTAATATTAATAACGATGAAACACAGTGGCACCAGGCGACGATAGAAAATATTTTGCAATATATTAATCGCACGGTGTTACGATATCATTTTTAGTTATCTCAGATCTTTTCAGGTATGGAAAAAATTTTAGAACGCTGTGGTGGCTGTTATTTACTAGGACACGATGCTTTTATGTAATATTAATATTAATAACGATGAAACACAGTGGCACCAGGCGACGATAGAAAATATTTTGCAATATATTAATCGCACGGTGTTACGATATCATTTTTAGTTATCTCAGATCTTTTCAGGTATGGAAAAAATTTTAGAACGCTGGGGATTGTAGTGATTTAAAAAGTGAAACGAACCAGCAAAGTCTGAACAGGTTGTTTTCGTATTTACGGTAGGAGATCACATGATTTCGACCTACGAACCCTTTTTAGGTAGGCTGGTGTTACTTGTAGGAAAGTTGTAATTTTCATACTCCTAGTTGCTGTTGGATTTGTTTATTGCAGTTTGTCACGAGCAGAGTTAGGGTCTTGGGAGCATTCGACTGCACGAGAGGCAGCTAACTCACACTCGGACACAACCACACAAGAAAAATATCAAACAACTAGAGTATCTATATATGTCAGGCCGGTCAGGCCATGTTTTACATTAATAAACAAAACAAAAGACAATAGAGGTATATTCAAAGCAATAAATTCTAATTACTAACTTAATCTATGATATTCATGTAATTATGGTTCCTTATTGGATGTACTGCAATCAATAGCAAATAGGTATATTATACGAAACTAGATATCAATTTAAAGTGTCAGTTGAGTCGCCACTGGCCAGTCGCCAGGCAAACTCTCCCTAAATCATATGGGCTTGAATGTTAGGAGAGCCCAGTACGTTCCAAGCCTACAGAAGCACACTTCGGCTTGTAGGTAATTATGCAGTTGCAAAAAAACTATTTATATATATGCACAATCATTATTCAATTCATCAACAATGTGCCATATTACTTCAATCATACTATGGAAATAATTCTATAACACAGGCCACTCGTCGTCGAGTGCCAGCTGGGGGTTCCTTAGACTTCCTATGAGGCTGTGGTTCTCTCTCTATCTCTGATCTTCTATTATGCTTGAACAAATAAGATATATTACCATTGGTCGTAGGCGCGAACATCAAAATAGCGCAGCGTGGGCTTTCAAAGGTCAGCCCACTCAGACCTTTCTTTCTAGAGCTCAGTCAGTCCGTTAGCAAGGACTTCTAGTCTTCAAATCACAGTTCAGGTACTGGCCAACCGGATATACATCACGACACGATGCTTCTGCTCGTCTGTATTCAATAAATCTGAACGTTACACGATGTTTTATACTATCTGGCTACCCAGCAGTGCTAGTCCGCTGGCCCAATTAGTTCAGCTATCTCATTGGTCGAAACCTCCCACCATTTTAATTGTAGTAATACGTCTGCACTATTCTACCAGCCAGTTAACGTGCAAAAACTTGTCTAGTCATACTTAACAATGTCAACTATCCCCACCTTGTTTCACCCCTACTCCATTACTTATTAATCACGAACATTAAAACCGACAAGCGTGACTCTAACAGTTTAACTTTACATTTATTTACTCACCAACTATAATTCGCGAGGGCCGATCAAGGCCACCAGCCAATTTCTCATGGCCCTGGTAAAACAACAACAACTCACTCTCTGCGTGAGTTTTAACAACATCCGAATCATGACACAGTTGTTTTTTTTTTTTTTACAAGCGGTTAGTTGTGGTTAGAATCTAAAATAAGGAAACACTTTAATTTTCTGCATTGATTTTCTTTTTTCTGTAATTTAATCAGAGACATTACCAATGGCAATATCACAGTATTATGCACTGTTGGCAATAAACCCTCTAGGCACCATAATGTATCACCAATGATACATAGATATTTAGCACTCTGTTGCAGTTCCCACAAGAACTCAGCGCGAGAAAAGTAACTTATTTTTAATGCTTTCTACAATATACACAATAAATCAACTAAATGATCACGAAAAACTCCTTAATTGCATCCCTAAGCACAAATTCTCACGAAATCAGAATTCGCCCACAAGCAGAAATACAGGCGGTGCCTAAAGAAGTGACTTTGCGGGTGAGACTTGCCCTGAAGGGTATGTTTGCCCTAAAATCTACCCTGGCAAAAAAGCTAGGCACAGGACATTCCACCGGCCTTTTTGCCTTTTGCAAATTATCTTCATTATACATAGCAGCATGTCTGTATTGTTTGACGTTTCAGGTTCAGCCGCGGCGCCAAGCCATTTACAGTTGATGTTGTTTTTCTACGTATATAACGTGACGTACCGTAAGTTTGTTACGGATGCTTCTCCCTGCCCCTATTTTCCTAGTTAAAATTAATTACTGACATTGTTTTTGTTTTGCTGGAGAGTAATTCCACAGTGTATAGTCACTGGGCGGAAAAACAAATTACATGTATAATGATGGACATAAATCAACTGGCTCTCTCTCTCTCTCTCTCTCTCTCTCTCTCTCTCTCTCTCTCTCTCTCTCTCCCCTCCCCCCTCTCCCTCTCTCTCTCTCCCCTCCCCCCTCTCCCTCTCTCTCCCTCTCTCTCTCCTCTCCCTCCTCTCTCTCTCTCCCTTCCTCCCCCCTCTCTCTCTCCCTCCCTCCCTCCCTCTCTCTCTCTCTTTCTCTCTCTATCTATCTCTCCTGTGTCTGTAAAGGAGGTGGGGGGGGGGGGGAAGGCGTGAACACTTGTTAAATATAACAATGAATGTTATTCATTGGACATTTTGTTCAGTATCTGAACTTGGTTTCAGTTTGGCAAAGCACCGGTGTATGTTATAGCGTCATTGTCTTGTGCTCAATGAGGGATGGAAAGCGTGACCAAAAACATAAACAAACGATGCCCTGCGTTTTCATTTTGAAAGAGAGAGAGGACTGTGATAATCTTTCTGAAATTAGGACATGATCTGGTGCCCAATTAAAAGTTCAGTACGAGGAATTCAGTAAATGAGTCATGTTTCACCTGTACAACAAAAGTGGCAGACTTCCCTGCTTGAAACATGAGCCATAAATTTGATTCTCGTGTGGGTTTGACATGATAACAGGAACTGAATATCTATTTTATGGAATGGTAATTCAAGTGGAAAATAATGAATTTAAAATTTTTATCGGGACACATGATACCATCGTGCCGGATTAGTAGCTCAGGTTTAACTCACCTTGTGCTGCAAATGAAATTTTTGTGCAGTTTTGGGATGAATCATCCATTTGTCCCGAAACAATAACATTCATACCTGTGTCTCACCATTGAAATTGTGTTGTTGTAGGTTGTTGTTCTTGTTGTATCAGTTTGTGAACGATTTGCAATAACTTAACAATTGCTAGCTGTAGCAATAGTGATTGATGGACAGACTGCAGGGAAATTTAGATCTATTGCTCAAGCAGAGGACGCAACGGAGGTCACTGGTTGTAATCAGCCGATGAACGGGGCCATATAATGGAAATTTGAAGAGAGAGAGTTCTGTATCCCTTGCTTATCGTGTTAATGGGGCTGTATTAATTATGCAGTGGAATTCAATTAGGCTTGACCAGGTTTACCAAAACTTCCCAAGTTCTGTGACCTTGCCCTTGCCCTGAAATGAGAAAAACACTGCTCTTTGCACTGGTCAGGTGATACGGTCGGTCGATGTTTACTAATGGCAATGGCCTGTATAATAATTGTTTGCCTCACTTTCGCCTGTCACCACTCTTTTTGACGGTTGACCAACTTCTGACCTTTTTTGGTTTTTCTCCAGACCATGTTTCGACCACTGCGGCTGGGAAATTTTAACTGAAATACGTGTAGCACGTGCGGGTTTGAAAATAGTTAAGACATTCTTGTCGCGTCTCGAGTTATGCAAGTTGAAGTAAAAAAAGCAGCTTTGGTATCCGTTTCTGGACTATCAGTCTTGAGAGTCTGGACATTAAAGAAAGGTTTTTGTAGTCTGCAAACCATTGTGAAGATTCATGTCTCTGTCTTTCCCACTCCTATACTCACCGCGAAGAAAAAAATCGTCACCGTCATAACACCAATTGCCGGTTTAGGTGGATGTGGGTGTTCGTTTAAAAACTCGTGTGTCAGCGAAGCAAAACGATGTAGACTAACTGTCGAATGGTGCAACGGGACTGTCTGCACCTGACGAAGGTGAGCATTTCATCTCAAACCAAAAAATAAAATAAAATGTGAAATGACCGTGACGAAATGTTGTGATTGCTTCTGGTATATTAGGCTGGTGGTGCAGTGAGACAGAACTGTTTTGTGTGGGTTTTGGTGTGAGATATGGTGTGGAGGGAAACGAGATTTGGTTATTGAAACAAATCCGGCGGATCACAGTTCAATACAAATTCCGAGTATCAAATCTGTAAAAACTATTTTTTGAAACTGAAAACTTTGGGGGGGGGGGGGGGGGGGGGTCCACAGCGACGCCTTCCAAGTGGCAATAGGGTTAACTGGGTAAAAGCCCATGAACAAGGTCAAGGCCAACTTCATTCATCTTTTCGACAGAACTAATGAGTCATCTCTTCTTGTGTCATTTCAGGCCCAGTTGGTTGACATGCGATCAGATATGATTGAACTGCAATCAGCTAAAGCCGCTACGGAGAAGGAGCTCCACACCCTTTTACTTCAGCTGCATTCTTCCCAATTGGAAGTGCATGAGTTGAGAGGACTGGAGGTAGATTCACAGGAGATCAAAAAGAAATTGGTAAGGGCTCAAAACTGTTTGTATGCAGAATACTTGGTGAGCACAATGTCCACACGCCATTGGTCAGAATGTTGCCAGGATTGTTTCAGGTTTAATTGTTATATTCAGTGTAGCATCATTTATGGTCATCTTGCTGCCGAGTGAGATAAAGAAATCAGAATCAAGTGAACTAAATAGTCTTGGAATTTACATAGATTAATGTTTTTGCAGTTGCACTGTCTTATCTAATTATAATGTCGGACTGTATGATACTGTGCCAACGGATCTAGGATCATTATCGATTATGTTATGTGCTGAAATGTTTCATTTGAATGAAGATGGAGAATGGTTGTTAATCTTATTGGGCCTGTATAGCTTGTATTCTGACCATTTATGATTATGTTCCAAGTTCTTGCTTGTTTGTTTGTTTAGGAGGCAGAACTTGCCAACAGACAACAGAATGCTCAAGCCCTTGCCAGATTAGAGGCAGAGGCCAAAATGTTTAGAAAAGACAATCATGAGCTACGACAGTATATATTGGCGCTGCAGAGTGAAGTGTATGGGGCGAGACTGGCTGCCAAATATCTGGACAAGGAACTGGCTGGAAGGTATGTAGGTGGCTAATTCTTTAATTTGGCTACACGAATGTTTTGTAATGTGATATAAGATAAGAAAAATTTACCATGATTAATATTGATATATCCCTTTGCTGATTTTCAGGGAAACTCCCGACAATAATGATGAGAATCTCCATGAAGATCAGCGTGTACCTTCTCATACCAAGCAAATTAAACAAAACTGGCGGCAGTTTGATCTATAAATTTCACCAGGGCATCAAAATTTCCTGCGTTTTCCCTCAATTCGTCGGGTGCATCGCCAACGGGACCAACCCGATTTTTTTCAATTTCAATTTTTTTTGCTCAATGTTATTAAATTATTGTTGTCTATTGTCTGACAAAAGCATTTGTTTCAAAAACGCGCGGTTTTGTAGATATAGATAAGGTTACATACCGATTTTTCAAATTCTGTTCCATTCTCTTCATCGCCAACGGGACCAGTCGGGATGGTCCGGTTGGCGGAAACCTTTTATTGCTGGTTGCTGGGATGGGCCGCTCGAGTCAACTATTATTTTACAATGGGCATCAGTTACATGTGTTGTGTGGTCTTTTTTATATTTGTTTTTGTGCAATCAGCAATACTTACAGTACCCATAACAGTATCTGAGAGCCGCAACCTCAGTATCAAAATACAGGTTGTCTCGTGTAGTCCATAAACCATCTTGGCATCTCAATAAGAGACAGTAAACGCCAGTAAACAATAACAAGGACTAATACTTTTTTGCACACCTCTTTTTTGGCGCGTTTTCTTCCTATATAATTTTGTCCTGACTTTTGGACCTTTCTCAGTCCGCTGGATATCTGTAGGGTCCGAGTTATTCGCTTAATTTTGTTAAAATGGGACCACAACGGGTCACTAAACGTTGTCAACACGCGAGATCTACGAAAGATGGATAAATCTAAACTGTTTTCTATCCAGATCTCTGATATTATCAAGGCAAAATCATTGATACCGAATTCTTGGGAGGGAGTAGCTATGAGGTAGAAGATAGTATTCCTCTAGCTAGAATAGCAACCACAAAGCGACCAATACAATTTGAAAATGAACACACTAACCGCTGTTTCCAGAACATGTGTACGGATGAGATATTTGCTGCATGTCCACTATGCCTGAGTCTGCTGTGTCTGAATTACACAAGAACAAGTTTGCCCGTAAAAGACAAACTGCAAAGAGGAAACGTACCAGTGGTGAGGAATACATCTCACGAAATGGGAAAGAGGTCGGTTCCAAAAGGTTAAAGCTGCCAACATGTTCAAGTTCCTAATGCCAATGGAGAAAACTTAACTGTGATGTTTTAGTAGAAGATATCTGGACTGTGATTCAAATGGCTTATTGGGATCAAAGTGATCTAAGACTACAGAGAGAATGGGCGTTGAGACACGTAGAGGTGTTTAATAGATCCAGAGAATACGAAAGCATCACAGACAAAAAGGACAATGCAATATTTTTTTGCTGCATGGAGATAGCCAGGTGCAAGTCTGCAGAACCATGTTCCTGAATACTCTTGGCATCAGTCGTAAACATGTGATGACTGCATTGTCCAAAAGGGATGAAAATACAGGTGTAGTTGACGGAGACCACAGAGGCGGTAGACAAGCAGCACAGCAGAAACTGGACAAACAGCTTCGTGCTGGTATTGTCAATCATATCAATAAATTTCCTAGAGTAGAGAGCCATTACTGCAGGAATTCAGCAACCTGTCAATATTTCTCATGTGATCTTACAGTGTCTCAAATGTATAAAATGTACCAGAAGGAGATGGGAACAGGCCCTTTAGCTAAAATTGGATTATACAGACGTGTATTCAATAGCATGAAACTCAAATTTCATAAATCAAAAAAAAGATTTGTGTGGAATTTGTGAAACATTCAGGCAACAAAAACAGCCATCTTTAGAAATGAAAGATCAGTATGAAAGGCACATCGCTGAAAAACAAAAAGCACGAAGTCTTTGGTCAGGATTTTGTGAGCAATCTAAGACTGACCCTTCATTACATGTTTCAGATTTTGACTTGGAGAAAGTACTATACTTGCCAAAATCAGACAGAGGTGAAATTTTTTATAAAAGAAGATTATCATGTTTCAATTTTACTGTGTTTGAAAGCATCTCTAAACAAGGACACTGCTTTTATTGGCATGAATGCATCGCCGGGCGAGGCCCAAATGAAATAGCAACATGCCTCCATGCATTTCTTAAAATGCTTGACGATCGAGACATACAAAATGTTATTTTGTTTCTCTGATGGCTGTTCCGGACAGAATAAGAATTCAGTGGTTCCTGCAATGTTAAAATATTTCTTAGCAACATCAAAAAGTGTCCAAAACATAACACTCCACTTTTTTTAAAACTAACCACGGTGAGACATCAGCCGACAGTATGCACAGTGTTGTGGAAGCAGCTGTTAAAAGAACTCGTGACATTATGTTGCCAGCTCAGCTAGCTGCAATAATTTCCTTGGCAGCAAAGAAATTGCCGTATATAATTAAATGAAATACAAACATCAGATGTTAATGACTGGAAAAAGTATAGTCAGAACCTTGGAATACTTCGTGTCCGTGTTGCAGTCACTGGTGATGACATCAAATAATGGACGTCATTCAAACAAGTCAAAGTCGCTAAACAATTCTCAGAGAAAATTCGCACTTGGAAAAAGAATTTAATTCTCTAACATTGCTAGCAAGAAGAACAACCCAAACATGTACATCTGTGATCCTTATGCTCACGAGCATCCTCCTCCCCCGTCGGAAGGGAAATACAACGATCTGTTGGCACTTTGTAGTGGTATGACTCCAGTTATACGAACTATAGATGCTCATAACATTTACAGAAACCTCCCCCACTGAATTCTTTATGTTTTAGTTCATCGTGTTACTATAGACGGTCAGAAGCTTGTGTTGATTACATAATAAACATTCCGGATAGGAGAGAGAGAGAGAGAGAGAGAGAAAACGGTAACGGTAGAGTGAGAGAACGGTAGAGTGAGAGAACGGTAGAGAGAGAGAGTGGATAGCAAGAAAAAGGTTGAGAGGGAGAGAAAGATATAACACGAGAGAAAGAAAAGAAAAGAAAGAAAGAGAGGGTGAGAGATGGAAAGAGAGAGAGAGAAAGAGAAATGAAGAAAGGGGGTTGGTGGTGGTAGTAGCAATAACAGCAGGCTGCAGATCTAGATCTATATTCCATGCTCGTCAGTGTTTCAATAAAATGTAATAACTTGACCATTGTGTGTACTTTTAGTGTATTGTGATAAAAAGACCATTCTGTCATGCTTTGACCACATTGTTAATAGCACACAACCTATAAATTACACCCAGAACTCAGCGATCAAGATTCCGCCAACAGGGCTATCCCGGATGGATCCAATTTCGCTACCGCGATAGGACTGATAAGTTGTTTCGCCAAGGGGGCTATCCAGGTTTAATGTCTTTAGGCTATAATTAACGGCAAACCGGGTGTCAGATGAAGACAAAACAGAATTCAGGTTGCAGTCGAATAGTGTCAAATGGTTATGTTCAAGTTTGGACCCATTTGGTAACATATTACTATGTCAACATTGCTCTGAAAAATATCACAAACTTTAAATCGCTCTCCTGAAAAGTTGGCTTTTCTGGGATGGTCCCGTTGGCGATGCATCCGACGAATTGTCCCTCCCTGAATACTTCCATCCTTTTAATAAGCAGACCAGCAAAAGGATTCCCTGGTTCTGGGGTCTCCTCGGAGATTGTGCTACATTCTTATACATGTACTGATATTTAAGCATGGCCAGTTATTGTTATCTCTGACTGACATGGTGTTTACATCTATCTGTCTTTTACTGCATGCATGTTTGTCTTTCTTTCGACTCTGAAAGTTTCCATGTCATTGTTTGGCTTTGTCCTCCAAATAGTCGAACGCGGTGCCCTTGTTCTACCTGGGTCATTATGAAATGTATAAAACATAATATATTATGTTAGAGCAACATCTGGTTAAGTAAGGCATTAGAACGGGCGGCTTGCCCTCCACGAAACACAGTATGTGTAGAATGGGGTGAAAGGGTGGGTACGGAGTTGAGATGGAATGATTATGGAACGCGTCCGCTGGTTTTGCAGCTGACATGAAACGGAAACACGTAATAATAACAATAATAACTGCCTGACAAGTTATTGTGTTGATTCCATCTTTCCTGGCTGTGTGTGGCAGCCAGGCGCAGTCTCGGGGCATGGTTTTGTACAGCATCTGTCCTACTTAATCTATAGACCCTTTCTCTCTTGTTTGTGGTTGGAAATAGTCAAGCCAGCACATCAAACCAGGGATGATACTCAGAGTCATGGTTATAAAGCCACTGGGTTGTTTTCATTTTGCGCGAGCACTGCTGCCCAAGTTGAATTTTCAAAGACTTATGCATCCGTTATGTTTTATGGCTAGAGACCGGGATTGGATGGGTTGATGGGGGTTAGAGAAAACATATGGATGAAGTGTTTTGTACCTCTGACTACAGATGGTGGAAACCTGGCCATATGTAAAATATAAATGTGTATAGCCTTCTTGTATTCTTGATTCGAATGATAAACCAAGTATCGAGTTATTTAGCATTATCCCTGTATCAGTAAGGCATATCAACTGACAACAAAGCTAAGGTTCTCTCTACTCGTGCTTTTCTAATTTATTTTGCACAGATTATTCAGATGAATGTTAAAAAACGAAAAAAAAGAAAAACGCATTTTCAATGCATATCGGTTTGGTAACCATCTTGTCTGTGGTGGAGATGAATGGTGCTTTAAACCTGACAAAGAAAGTGTTGGTTATAGATTATATTCATCATTCAACTTTAAGGAATTTTATAGGTTTTGTTTTGTGTTGAGGTATAATCTGAGACGGGTCGCTCACTGAGTCAAGTCTCTTTTGCGTCTGCTTTGTCTCAGTGGTCGAGATCTCTCTTTACGCCAGCTGACTGAAGACAGTTTTGACGTGCCCGGAATAGTGGGAAAGACTGGTTGTGATCTCGCCGGTATGGTAGGTCCCTTATACTTCCACTGTCCACATCTCACACTAAAAGGAAAACAAAATAGACCTGACTCATTGCGCCACCGGCCTGGGGAAATAGGCCCAGCATGCCATGGTACAGACAAAAGTGGAACAAGATCTCGAAATACCACACACTGACTTTAAACCCCCTATTAATAACTTCATTAAATCGACATGGCAGAAAAGATGAGATGAACAAACATCAAATAAACTACACTTTATCTAAGCAACTTAGACAGTGGGCTCATGCCTTTCAACAAAATTGGAGAGATGAAATTGTCCTTAGTAGAATCCGTGTGGGGCATACCCACCTCACGCACCGTTTTTTACTTACGGGGAAGTCCCCCCCCCCCCCCGCCCCCGAATGTGCGGCATGTATTTGCCTACTATCAATAAAAAATATATTTTGACTGAATGTGTAGACTACATGCATATCCGAAGAAGGCACCATGCCTGCGGATCCGTGAAAGAAATGTTTTCTGACTTGGACCAGCAATGCAACCTGTCTTTTCTGAAATAGGCTAAGATCTACAACTTAAAAACTTGTATACTCATTTACAAAACCTTTTGCAGATCCTACAGCACTTTTGAGACTTTTACCAATGTGATAAAATTATATGAATGTATTTAATTCTGTGTTAAAAACTTAAACGCTCTGAATACGAAACATAAATAAAGAACATGCGCCCAAATAGACCGTGAAGGGCGCAAAGTGACCGTTATCGTACCGACGCGCCTTAAATCCAAACTCAAACTCAGACTCGACAGTTCAGTGCTTCATCCCGCGTCCGATTTTATTTTTTTTTTATGTGTGTGTATAATTATGTGTTTTAACACAAAAGTAGGGAAGGGGGGACCAACTGTCCTCTCTCGTGTATGAAAACTTTACGTACTTGATGTGAGAAAAATCCATTGTTTCAGTTTGTGTATTTAGCAGCGCACCGAGTCAGATAATTATGTTTTTGCATCGGGCTTGACTCAGACTTGAACTTCCTTTGAATCAAGTAACGAGACAGATTTGTTTCCGCGTCGCTAGTGCACGACGCCTAGTTTTACTCTATGGTTCAGAAAATCGAGGCAAAACAGATTTGACTCAATGCACTGTGGCATTGGGCTCTTCTGAAGAAGCGGTGGAGAATCAAAGTTCAAAATGTTAGGTAAAAGTACGAATACAAGGAGAAAATTCAAAGCCTGTGCAATATATATGGCATTTTTCATTAGCAGTCAGCATGTTAGCACTTGAACAATTATAGGTATCGATAAATCTTGAAAGTCCCTAACTCTACTGTCTGTAGGAGGCTGGCGGTTCCTTTTAACAAGTCATTCTGTAGAGAGAGACAGCAGTCTTTTAAAGCTAGTACTGGAGAGATGTCATACCATGTGTGTGCAGCACATGGGCAAAATTGAAGACACACATGCCATGAATGAAGTAAGGCACATGATGTGATTTCCGATGGGAGATTGGTTGCTAACTTGAACTATCTGTTAAACGCATAGATCACTAACAAAACGAAATAAGTCTCCACTGATCTCAAAGCCTCCAGGGGCCGCTCTGTGTAGAGCGACTTTTCGCGTGTTTTTTTTTTGCAATATGATTACTTAGCGGCGGAGGAAGAATGGGGGCCAGGACTATCAGGCGACGGACGGGTCGCGCACGGGTCATGATGTGATACTGTCAGTGTGTTCCGCGCATTGCTATTATTTTGTCTGCGGTAATGAACGATGACCCTGCCAATGGTTTTGGTCATGTCACAGCTCTAGCGCTGACAGTTACGAACGCTTTTCACTGTAAGGTCAGGAAAGATCACGATCGTAGATGGAACAAGGCAAGCCAGGTGCAAGTGGAAGAGTCAGAATTTGGTAGTTCCATTTATTTGTGGAAAGTTCCATTGAAAAAAAAAAAAAAAGGGGGGGGGGCGGGGTGTTCTGGGAATGCAAGGAGAAACTTCGGTTGAAGAAAGAGCGGTGGAACTAGATCTAGATGTCATTCAATATAAATCCACCAAATCAGACCTTGATCACTGATCAGTATTCTGGCGTAAGTCCCAAGACCAACTATACCAAGACGGTGCAATCGATCGTTAAATACAAAGGCGAAGAGTTCCGCCGCGTGCGTTGTTTGCTAGACTGACCCAGCGCGTATGATGTGCCCAGTCATGGCTCGGTTAGCAAAGATTTAATGGTGGCATGAAGTAAACAGTGATATTTTCTTTATGTCCCATTGGATGAGATGAGATTAATAGACCACCAAGACTACCAAGAACTGTACAATAGAGCATCTATTCAAAGAATTAATTTAATGATTAAAGCAAATAAATGAGTATAAACTGCAAAACTTTGAATGAAGTTCTGGATATAAAACCAAAGGGGAACTGTACAGGTACATCTTCTAATCTTATGAAAAAGTGTAGGGATAACCAGGATAGCAGAACAAGAGGAATGAAATAGGAAAAGAGACCAGATGGGCCATTATTTAAATGATTAAAGCAAATAAATGGGTATGAAGCACAAACTTTGAATGAAGTTCTCACATACATCAGACCAGAGGGGAAATTCACATCTAATTCTATGAAAAAGTGTAGAGATAACCAGGGTAGCAGAAAAAGGGTAATGAAGTAGGAATAATGACCACATGGGCGATTTAAAAGGATCAACAAAAAACTCAACAAAATCCAGCCGCAGTATTCTGATGATAATGAACGTTGAAAAAGTGTTACTCATGTTGCAGTTTCTTCAGTTTTCCAACCTTCTTCCCTGAAATTTTCTGTTTTGGGGCACTATTTCTGATTGAATTTCTATTGCTTGAAGATTAATAAGGATAAAGGAAAGAAAGAAAGAAAGAAACAACAACAACAAAACACTTCCTTTAAAAGAAATTCGGGATGATCAAGTGGAAAAGTTCATTCACATAATTATTGATTGTACGTATGGGATTCCTTAGCTTTGAGAAAGTTGATCAGTATTTGATCGATGACGTTTTACGGCTTCCTCAAACAAACAAAAAGACGATGCCGTTATACCGAAAGTTGAATTAGCAATTAGAGTTTTACGCCCCTCCCTCTTCACAAACACAAACACACACACACAGCTGATGATCTCCATAGCACACATGCATTAGTCCAAACACAAAAATATTGGGACTGTATGAGGAGTGCAAAGATGTATATTGTCTGAAGTCCAATTTACTATAATAGACATAAACTTCAAGTCGGCAAACAGCCTTGCAAAGTGTTAATTTTGATTCTTTACAAAGGAGCACTGGTCCCCTCGATTAACACGTACGACGAACCGCGTGCCTGTGTTTACGATTGTACGCGCCGGACTATTTTTAGAAACCCTGGCTCGGCGGACGGAAGTGCTTGAATTGCACCGTCTTGGTATAGTGGGTCTTGGATAAGTCCACGCGTATGTTGTAACCGAATCAGTTTGGGTGTCTTGACTCCACCGTGTCATTGCTCAATCCTCACACTCATTATACCCTCTCCCTTCATTTTTTCTCTCCGTCATTCTGGTGTCTTTCTCTAAGTTTTAACAATTATGATTAATTTATCGCTTCTTGGAAAAAATCGGTGAATGTGATGGGATTGAAAAATCGCGTTTCTCGCTGCACCCGAGCCACTTTCTCTAGTCAGCCATGGGCTCCTGGAAACATTACGGGTGAAATAAAAGTGTAAGTGTTGTCTCGCTGCTCACTAATCGGGTTGGGTAAAAGAATTTCTTGCAGCAAAATTTGCTGGTTGTATTTAGTTGTTTTGAATACACAAACGCTCAGTGTGGCGCTGTCTTCGGGGGAGAACTGGATAGGAAGTTCATTTTGTCCATGCACGCGGTAGAAGAGATTGAGTTCTGTGCGGGAAAGAAAGGTGAGACAAACATAAATTATGGACAGTTAATGTTGGCGACAAGAATGTTCATACCATTTAACATCACACGAGCACATTTCCTTTTCAGCTGCTCAGATACGCCGAAATACAGATCGACTCTTTCAGGTGGACGGACGTTTCGTGTCACAGTACACCTGATGTTTTAGAAGGGTCTGGTTGAGAAGTTTAACTCAGAAAATTTGGTTTTGGAGATTGAATTACTTCCCTCCCTTAGAGAATTACGCTGTGTTTTACGTGGAAAACTTCCATGTACTAAACATGAATGAGAACGGACGGAAGCGCGCCGCTCCTTGTTAACGTCGCTAATAAGTTTATCGCTCAACGCTTCACAAGCTTCGCACGCGTTTTACAAGTCCGATTTGTTGCCAAGTGTGTTTATTTAGGTTTAAAAACAAAACAAACAGTGCTAGTTTCCCCGAGGGACCGGCCAATATTCGCTGTTGAACCTTGTAATAACGGACAGACCTGAACTTGTTCAGGTAAACGCGCCGTGGTGGCGGAGTGGAAAATTAGTTTTCCTTCCTGATGTTACAGGACATAGTTTTGGTCGTGATGATTCCACTGCTTACCTTCCAGTTCTGTGCAGTTTTGCTTCTAACTTGCATCAATTTCAGTATGTCAGTTTACGTTGCATTCAGCTAAGCTGTACATCCATCTCTCCCAGTTTCCACTTTTAGGCGCGGGCTGTTTCTGTGAAGCTCAGCACTATTTCATTGGTCTCCTGAAAAATGCCCTATAGATCTAGATGAATGGTGTCCAGATTCGCTTGTGACGCGCGATCCCCACAGCTCACCAAGCATTTTAGACCCATTCTCAATTCTTTCATCTTTCGCATACGTCTTCTTTGTTCCTGTGATCATTTCACTTTGAAAGGTTCCTATTTTCTTCATTTTGAAATGAAGAGTTTCCTGTCTAACTAGTAGTGTTATTTCCCTTGCAAGATGTGTAATAATAACAGCAAAGAGGCTTTGTGGCATTAGTTCATTCGCCTGAAATCAAAACAGAAACCATGAAAAATCGTCTTTTGTGCGGTGAGCTGTTTGAAATTGCATTACTTAAATTATTCCCTGGACATTGTGTATAAGATCTTACGATGAAATGCACCCATCGTGTTTTTAAGTATCGTACGAACATTAAGAATTCTTGTAATTTTGTACTGTGTTAAGACAGGGCACTACAGTTACTTGTAGGGATACAGAGGACTGACTGTCATGTTTCCTGAAAGAGAATTTGTACACTCCTGGAATCCAGTGAGCTTTTGAATTTGATATCGTAGTAGATCGTACGCCCAAAGGATCTCAGAGCAGTAGGCGAATTGGGGGTGGGATGGGTGCGAAAAGACATTCATAGGATTTTATTGCACCTAGGGGAAGAGTATGCAGGGTTGGAAAAAAATCAGATTTTTTTCAAAAAAATCAAAAAAATCGATTTTTTTTATTTAAATCAGATTTTTTCGATTTAAATCAGATTTTTTTTATTTAAATCAGATTTTTTTGATTTTTTTTAAAAATACATAATACATTCAATATTTTGTCGACAAAATATTTTCTATAATTTCATAACATAAGCATAAGGGTACTAAAAGGATATAGCTAAATGACTCCTAATAATCATTACAGTCATGTACATGTAATTGATAAAAGTTAAGTCTCTTCTGTCTCTTCACCTTTTTTACACATACTTTTGATGTGGATGTTGAATTTAATAGGGGAAATAAATGAGTAGAAAGTTTTCCTTTCTTATATATTATCAGAATTTTCTGGATCTGATCTGTATGCCTGGATTTCACTAACTGTTTTATAAAAATAAAGATGTTTATTTCAAATAAAATATAGGCCTTTTTCACTTACTTGACTGTCTTAATGTCTTACACAGGTACACAAAATTCAAATTCAGACTTATATTTTTGTTCAAGGTGTTATATTTGAATTGTGTCCGGCGACACATTCAAGTCTTCAACTGTTGTATGAATCACTCGCATCAGCCAAAATCAGAAATTATTGAATGATGCATAATAATAATAATAATAGAGAAGCACTCCCACTTATCAGTGCCTTTAAGTCTAGTGCTTTTGAACAATAAAAACATCAAAAACAAGCAGTTTGAAAAAAAAAAATCCTTATAAAGTAAAAAAAATCAAAAAAAATCAAAGTGATTTAAATCAAAAAAATCATTTGATTTAAATCACCTTGATTTAAATCATGCCAACCCTGAGAGTATGCAAATAGGGTCAGAAATTAATTGGGATCTTGACGAGAAAGCAATAGATTCCACTCGGTCATCTGTCAGGAAATGTGGGCATTTGTGTGAAGAGGGTGGAACTAACCGTGTCTGTTGATGTCGGAAATATGCAGAAAGTTATCAAGATAGGTCCGGCATTCAGTAGTTGAGCGGTGTGTCTTGACAGACTGATTCCATATCAGCAGGGGGCTTTACTTTGTTAAAACAGTTGGTTATTGTTTTTGGCATATTGCACTGGTTAGCTAGCAATAATACGAAAGCTAAGGTATGCATTGAAATCTCCCACCGTTATCCTTTGACTGCTCTGTTACATTTTCTCATGTGGTATAAATTTATGAACATCTTTTTTCTCCATTTTCCATTCGCTTTAGATGAAGGAAAACTTCATTTAGGCAAAGAAAACCATATTCAGCTTCACCAGCTGAACTCAGTCACTTTTTTTTTTCTTTTTCTGGGCCCCTTCCCGCCTTGTCTTGGTGCGCCAGGCAGGAGAACAGAATTAAAGATCTTTGGCTGACACATGTACGTAATTTACCACCACGGGCCGGGGATATTGCATGGCTTGATTAAAACATTTCAGCATGTGCCACCAGAAAGCGAGTGCTTTTACTAATTTATCATCCGGTCAAACACATAATCTTGATAATGCATGTTTCTCTTTGAAGAGATGGGAAAGAGAGTTGGGAGTCAAGAAAAAAACTCAGTTTCGTCCTTGGGCACTTCCTTTCTTTTGGTATCTTTCTATCCCATTTTGTTAAAAACTATTTTTAGGCTCACGCGGAGGAGGCTTGACAATATATATTTAAGGAGGTCCTGTATAGTAGTCGAGACACAGGATACCGAGACAGTTCAGTTCGCCAAATTCCGTCCGTCGACTTGCGCGCGTATCATTCATGTCAAAATACAACAATTCGCACCACACCCTTTCATAATTGAACGAAAAAGATTAGTACCACAGAGCTCTGTGAGTAGTATCCACCGTGTTTATACGCGCGCAAGTTGTAGACATATTATAGTGAAAAAAGGAATAGTCTGTCTCGGTATTTTGTGTCTCGGATAGTAGTGTATAGTAATGTTTTCGCAACTTCATAGGTTTGTGCTGAGGTGAATGGGTGTTCACGTGTTCTTCAGATGAGGAAGTCCAACACAGAATACATTTCGGTGCCCCGAACTTGCAATAGCCTAATTACATTATTACATGTGCACTGTACGGGAAGTAGAGGGAGATACAGGAAATATTTTTGCGTAATGTGTTTATTTGTGCACGTGTCGGCGAGTTCAGGTGTCACCACAGCAGGCAGCGCTTTGTATAACATGTCACGTGGAGTGGGTCTATTTGATGGAAGTGGATGTCAGCGAGATTCTAAAGCTGATCCTTTCAAACAGGTCTGGGTGCGATACTTTAACTGAATGTCCTTGTAAATACAGCGTTGGGTTCTCCAACCCTCTGGAGATGCCCAGACATAGAATATTTTACTTTTGTGTGTGTGTGTGTGCAAAAAATTTATGAAACTTGAATTGGAAAACCTGCAGGAAATGGTGAAAAAGAGTACAAACATATAAATATGTATCATGAACAGTTACTTGTTGATGTAATAGAAAATGTTCCAAAAGAGAGCACATTGGACACCAGGTTCATTTTTCTAATGTAGAACCCTGGAATGCAGAGGGTTAATAGATTCCATTAATCGAAGTGCATGATACCTACCATCACAAAGTACATGTATTGTGGTATCGTTCGCTTGCATTTGTTCGCTGAAATTCTTTGGTGAAAGTACACGAAACCCACGATCGCCTGTATTCAGAAAGGCTTGAAAATATTGAAATTGCTCTTTCAGTGCATATTGAAATTGCTCTTTCAGTGCATGAAGACACATACAAAAATCGGACACTCCCATAACTGTCTCTGTTATATTTATAATTTAAGTATCACGAAACCTCCAGTTTGAATAGGCAGCTGGAACCGCCTGGGCTCCGATGACGTATGTCTTTGGTTTATCTGAATCAAGGGTTTTTAACCTGTATGAACAATGGACGCTGAGAATTTGACGAAAACCTGTGGAGTTACCCGAGAATAACATGCAGGAAATTTTAAGAAGACAATTACATTTGTGCTATATAGCGGTCGCGTTTCACAGAGTGCCAATTATCGTTGTGTTGTTTTCATAAAGGAAGGACGTATCCCAACCATTGTGTTTTCCATGGCAGCGGTAAATTGCACCATTGTAATTAGCACTGATTTTGATCATAACACACAATTGTGCCCCCTTCACCCCCCTTTTTTTTTAAAAAATGTAAATGAAAAAGAAAAGGCATACCCAGGAAAGGTCGAGGGCCAAACGAACAAAGATTGCCCGGGGAGATCTACAGCGGCCTTAGTTCTTGATTGTTACAATTTTTTTATTTTTTTTTGTGCACAACTGAGTAATGCGGCGTTAAACGTTTGCGGCTTTAGTACTATGATGAGTTGGAATAAATCGGAACTGTGAAACAGCTTGATAAGTGCCACCACTCACTTTATACAAGTGTCAAAGTGTGCATTTGTTATACTTCTTCTACATAGTAAAAGACCTCCAGTGTTTTCAGAAAATTGAGGTAGAATGAACAAAGTGGGTGCTAGTAGATGTAGGCGTCGTTGGATCGAGGATTCAAAACCCGCCCGCAAAGAGGAAGGGGCGCAGTTCTCAGGTGTTCGCACCTAAGGTACAGGTGTGGTGCAGTACGTGCTCACAAGTGTGACGGTGGTACAGCTGCGCGGGAGGGCAGGTTGCTGGGATCTAGTGTGCTTACCAGTGCTTTCCAAGAAGCGTACTTCCTGGACAAATAAATCTTGACGACATGGATAAATAATCTGTAGGCAAACGTTCAAACAAACAAATACACATCAGGGAAAGTAGGAGGGCGGGACCTCTGCTTCCACAGCTGTAGGGGTAATAATATGAACATAACGTATTATCGTATTATCGGCCAAGCTGATGGGTTTAAGTCGTGTTGAACACTTTTAGGTAGATACATGTGTGGCACATACAGATACAGGTAACCCTGTGCCGGGGTACATGCATCCATCTACCAGCCTGTATTCGTCATCCCCTCCACTTGTCCGTCCGTCTGTCTACCCGTCTCTTTTTGTCTCTTACTCTTTTGTTTTGTAGATCTACCAGTATGTATTTATGTATGGATGTAATGGGTCTGATGATCTGTTTGTGGGTATGAAATATCCACTTGTCCAACCCTATGCATGTCTGTCTTTCTGTCTAATCTTTTCTATGTCTCTATCAGCATTCTCCAGTAGAGTATCTTGTCTTACACTGTTTTCTGAATTCATTAAATAGGAGGAGTTAATGTGTTATCTTTGATCATTTTGTCTCAGGTCTAGATCTTTCTTATTCCTCATCTCCCAGTATCCTTGCCACAACTGCGATTTGCTATCGCTCTGACATTAGTGCATGTGATTGTGGACGCACTTCAGAAAGATGTATTTTGCAGCGTGAAGGTGCAGTCAGTACTATAGATAAATTGGAGGCAGCCATAGACACTTTCATGTTACATCACTGTCGGCATCCGTGACGCCTGCGAACATGATAGAGCAAATCGTCTGTTCAATGCAAGAAGTGATTATCTCCTTCGTTGTGAACAGGGAGATATTTTAACGTAGCTGCCCACCAGAACGGAATAAACGTCCTTGATACACCTTTGGGGTTCCAAATACTCAAGTCCATTTGTGTGGTGAAAAGTAGTATTCCAACAATTTCCCAATCTACGTAATAAAAATACAAGAAAACCCTTTGGTAATGATAAGGCTACAGATGGATCTACTGATGTCAGGGGCCTTGTTTTTTGGTTGTGGAAAGTTGATGGTTTTGAGTTAATCCTCAACTTGCACTGAACTGAGGAGATGGACCTTGAAAACTTTGAGAACATGTTGTTCCACCTTCTTGTGGAATGGAAATTGTTGTGAGTGTCAGGCCAAACTTGTTTTAGGAGCAAACTTACTTGATGAAAATATACAGGGAGTTCTTCGTATGCATTTGGTTCCTGGCCTGAGCTGTCTTTCTGCACATTGCATATTGCCTGTTGTGCACCTGATGATGCCTTTCTCTGCTTCTAGTGATGCTTTTGTCACCATATGGCCCCATTTCCCCACCACTATGAAAAGCTGACACATGAAGTAAATACCTGAAGTGATGCTGCCAAATGCAAACTTACTTGTCATTTGTTGGTGTCGTGCAAGGTCAGGACTCCTGGTTCAACATTGCAGCATCTAAGAAACTTTGATATTGACGAGCATTTGTTCCAGTCATGGGATATCTGTGCAGCATATCAATGTACACTTGCTGAACTGGAGAGCTTAGTTTTATCAAAGATACTAGATCATTGCTAGCATCTTTGGTTCTATGTTGTGCATAAGTCACATAAAGTTAAAAATATGACATTGAGCATTCACTCATGTTACTGAAGGCTCTGTAAACTTCAGCTTTTTCACTCTAAAACAAGTCCTGCATTAATATACTTTGCATAGAAATCTGAAGACAACATAATCACTGATCTTTACACACAGCTACACTGTTTGTTTTTGGATCTTGATGGACTTAAGCACAGTGAAGAATTAACCCTTTCAATTACATATATTTATATGCTATATTAATTCTGATGCAGAATGTCTCTAATATATTATCTGTAATGCTTTCCCAGAATTCAACAGATTCAGCTACTTGGAAGAGATATGCGTGGTGCTGAACATGATAAATTGTGGAATCAGCTGGAAGCAGAAATACATCTTCATCGTCACAAGACAGTTATCCGTGCCTGCAGAGGTCGCAATTTCCGCAAGAAGAAATTACCTGTTCCACCTGGCCATGTATGTTTGTTTTAAAATTGTGAAAGTTAATTTTTGCATTCTTTCTTGGTAATTATTTACCTAATTCATACTCCAGAGCCATAACATTTAAATCGTCTAAGCTTCAGAGTGTTAACATCTTGTGCAGTTGTTGTTTGTTTTCTTTTTGAATAAAATTTGATATTTGAAAGATTACGGTGGGAGCTGACAGCACAAACTCAGTAATATGTTGCTGCCAAGCAAGTTGAGAAAATTTTGCAAAATGAAGGTTGCAGCAAATGTTTACCAATCTGTTAATAGAAGATGATAGTAGATATAATAATCTAAACTAGTAAAAATTTAAAACTTGAGCTCCACCATCCTTTTGCCTGATTTCCTCTACTTGGGTTGCCACGCATACATATCACCGATTATGTGCTGTCACATCACATTTAGGAATTTGATTCATTCTAACAGGTCGTACATTTTGTAGATTAAATTGCTGGGCTGGGGGAAAGAAAGAAGAAATTGAACTGTGCAGATTTCTGATGCACTTTATTTGCTCGGGGACCAAATTGCAGAGAAAATGGATCTGGATGTGTTATGGCAACCAGGGGAGTTAGAGCTACAGAATCACAAGGAATCATTTGAGTTAAAACCAGGCATTTAATTTTTATGTGTTATATATATGGCCTTTAGCGTCTTTACAGACGGTCTTAGCAGCTAGAATATTCACTTTCACTTTGACTGACAGCTTCTCTCGTGGCTTATTCTACCAATGTTTGACCCGAGAGTGCGATGGCAGTGATTGCAGGTCAGTCTTTTGGGTTCACTTTGGCGAGTGTTTTCATTCCGCCTCTGTCGTTTTGTCAGGTATGTTTCTTTTGCCTTGAAGTCTATTGCGAGCGTGCCACTGCGCAATTTTTGTCTCCATCTGCTTCGATCATTTGCAAGGTTCTCCCATTCATTGGGGTCGATGTTGAATGCTTTCATCGTGACCTTGCAAGTGTCTTTGAATCGCAGATGTGGCCTACCTCTGGGTCGGTTGCCAGTAGCAAGTTCCCCGTAGAGAATTTGTCTGGGGATGCGATCATTTTCCATACGGTGGAGATGTCCAAGCCACCGCAGTCTTTTTTTGCCTAGGAGAGCCTGAGTTGATGGAATGTTGGCTCGGCTCAGAACTTCGATATTTGAGATCCTGTCTTGCCACTTGATCTTGAGAATTTTGCGTAGGCAGCGCAGGTGGAAGGAGTTGAGGGATCTTTCATGTTTGGAGTAGGTGGTCCATGTCTCTGAGCCATACAGCAGGGTGCTTAGGACGCAAGTTTGGTACACGAGTACCTTTGTTTTGATGGTCAGCTTGCTATTGTTCCACACCCTTTTTGAGAGTTTGCCAAAAGCTGTGGCCGCCTTTCCTATTCTGGCATTTATTTCAGTTGTTATGTCTGTGCTACCACTGATGGTTGAGCCTAGGTAGCAGAATTTTCCCACTTGCTCCAGAGGAGAGCCATTCAGCATGATTGGGTTGGGGTTTCTCAAGCCTTGTGTCAAAACTACAGTTTTTGAGACACTGATCTTTAGCATGAATTTGTCACAGGCTTTGGCAAGGCTATTGATGAGAGCCTGGAGCGTGGTTTCATCGTGGGCCACGATTGCAGCATCATCTGCGAAGAGGAGCTCTTGTAACATAATATGCTCTGTACGAGATTTTGCTTTTAGTCTGGCAACATTAAAAATGGAGCCGTCCACTCTGGTGTTAATAAGTACTCCACCTGAACATTGACCAAAGGCATTCTTGAGTAGGGCTGCAAAATATATACCAAATAAGGTAGGAGCAAGAACACATCCCTGCTTCACACCGCTGTTTACAGCAAATGAATTGGATGTGCAGCCCTCAAAGTTGACACATGCCCTCATGTCAGTGTGGAAGGATGCAATAAGTTTTAGCAATGTTGGTGGACAGCCTATGGATTTAAGGACTGCATACAGGCCAGATCGGCTTACGGTGTCGAAAGCCTTTGTTAGGTCCACAAAGCATGTTATAAGCGGCCTATTTTGTTCTTTACATTTTTCTTGGATTTGCCGAAGTGCAAATATCATGTCAATAGTTGATCGTTTGCTTCGAAAGCCACATTGTGTTTCTGGTAAGACTTTTTCCGCCAGTTGTTGAAGGCGGCAGAGGATGACGCGAGCAAAAGCCTTTCCAGTAATGCTGAGGAGGGATATGCCTCGATAGTTGTTGCAGTCGCCTTTGTCTCCTTTGTTCTTGTAAAGTGTGACAATTTTGGCGTCTCTCATATCATGTGGTATCACGCCTTCTTTCCAACACTGCAGTAACAGATTATACAGGTGTGGTAATAGTGGGCCTTTTAGGTCTTTTAATACCTCTGCAGGAATGTTGTCACTTCCTGTGGCTTTTCCAGCAGACAGGTGGTCGATTGCATTGGAAAGCTCGACTAAGGAAGGTTCAGCGTCAAGTTCGGCCATTATTGGCAGTTTTTGGAGGTGTTCCTCAAAATCTGGTGGAATATTTTTCTCAGTTGAATACAACAGAGAGTAATGCTCTACCCACCTATTCAGTTGTTCATTTTTATCTGTGATGGGTTCACCATTTACAGACTTAAGTGGGGCGCTCTTGGTGATGATTGGCCCAAGAGCTACTTTCATCTGACTAAAGGCGGTTTTCATATCTCCCTTTTCATTTGCCTCTTGTATGCTGTTACACAAGTCTGTCCAGTATTTGTTGGCGCAACGTCTTACCTCCAGCTGAAGTTTAGCTTTTGCATTTTTCAAACAAGTTTTTGTACTCTGATTGCAATTTTTGTTATACTCATTGAAAGCAGATTTCTTTTGCTCAATGAGAGGTAGGAGAATTTCGCTGTTCTGGGCTACCCAGTCGTTGTTTGAAACTTTATGCTGTCCAAAAGACTTGATGGCACAGTCATGAATTTTTGAACTGAGAGTGTTCCATGTTTCATCTACCGAGTCACATTGGGTGACATTATCCATGCTTTCAGCAAATAACTTTTCAAATGACTTTCTATTTGATTCATCTCTGATTGCTGTTACATTGATCTTAGGGATTGAAGGGGCTTTTGATCTGTATATTTTCTTGGCCGAAATTTTGATTTTGCTGACTACCAGTGCATGGTCGGTGTCACAGTCAGCACTGTGGAGGGAACGAGTTATTTTTATACAGCCCAAACTCTTCCTCCTTGAGAGAATAAGATCTAATTGATGCCAATGGCCAGACCTGGGATGGCGCCATGATGTTCTTTGGCATCTCTTAAGGTCAAAGTACGTGTTTGTAACACATAATGAGTTTACGGAGCATAGCTCCAGAAGGCGCTGCCCGTTTTCGTTGATGTTGCCAATGCCGAAGTGCCCAATGCACTTTGGCCATGCGGAGTGATCTGCTCCCACTCGAGCGTTAAAGTCACCCAGAATTAGCAGGCCTTCGGTGAGAGGGATGTTGTGGAGAGTCCTCTGCAATGCCTCGTAGAAAATGTCTTTGGTTTCGTCAGAGGAGGTAAGTGTTGGGGCATAGACACAGATAATGTTGGTAAAACCAGACCGGGTGTTCAGTCTGAGTGTCATGATGCGTTCTGACACTCCAATTGGAGTTGCGATCGAATTGATAAGGGAGTTTTTTACGGCGAAGCCCACGCCGTGGATTCTCGGCTGTTCGCTGCTAAGGCCCTGCCAGAAGAAGGTGTAGTTTTCTTCTTTGACTGACCCGGAGTCGGGAAGTCGAGTTTCTTGAAGGGCAGCGATGTCGATGTTTAGTAGCTGAAGTTCTCGATCAATAATTTGGGATTTCCTGATGGAGTCAATATTAGTGAGATCTTGCTGTTGCAAGCCTGGGCGCATTGTTCTGACGTTCCAGGTACCAAGTTTTAGTATTTTTCTGTTTTTGCCAGGTGCACACTTTACGTCAGCTTTTTGACTTTTGGTCTAGCTCCAACCACCTTATGAAGCAGGCTGACGTGGCGGAACAACACCCAATTGCCTGGGGGCTGCCCAGGTTACGGCGGGCGGTAGTTGATCAATGCAGCTGAAAAGCCGCTCCCACCGACAGAGGGGACCCCTGGCGCTCATCCGTACGCCAAATGGATTAAGCTTATCACCGGTAACTGCCACCTCCCGTGTTGTGCCCATCCGTAACGGATGGCTGGAGTGTCCTCTCCAAATCGGAAATGGGTGGGCTTATAGAGGAGAGACAGACGCTTGCCAAGCCCGAGCAAACGCCTCCTCGTTTTGCTGCCTTGCCTGGGCTATTTTTAAGAGATGGTGCTTTGCCCAGAGGCACCACCCCTCTCTCTGCCATTCTAGTTAAACCCAAGGGAGAGACCAGGTCAATACATTTGGAACTAGTCCGGCTGCAGGAGATGCTGGAAGCCAGTTTGATGCAGTTCTCCCTGACAACCACCTTCGGGTCTCCACTCCTGATTTTCTGTCTGGGTTTACTCCCATAGCCTTTGCTATCATAGCAACACACAAGGCAGTGTGGTATTTGTATTCAGGGTTACCTTCCCCTAGTCTTCCTCTCTCCCGAGATGACCCACAAGACAGTGGGGGTGACAGTAGCAGGCTGTATTGTGTACTGTCATACAATAGCAGAAAACTCTGGCCTGACAATAACGTTTTATGTGTATCAAACATCTATTATATATTTCAGTAACTTGCAACCTTTGGCATGACTAACACCAAACTATACACTCTTCAGGCCTTAAATTTGGCAGGAAGGTGGCAATTGAGATAAAGAAGATGATGGCTATAATTAAAAGTTGTTTACTTCAAGCCTGTATTAAAAAAAAAAAAAACAATGTTTATTGCTATGTAACATCTGTATTTTGGCGTGTTTGTTTCGTAAAATTTGGTACCGTGCATGTCATAAAAAGTAACTGTATCAAGCGTTCAGTTTGGTGCGTAGTGTTCTGGTGCACATGAGTTCTGAAGCAAGACTGTAATTTATTACTTTTATTATTATTATGAGAGAGGGGGGGGAGGGGGGGCACATGATTGTTTATTCCGGGCAATGCCCGGTAGGTCATCTAGTTTCTTACAAGTCAGTACACCCTTGACTTTCTGTACCAAAGTTTTCTGTTTAAAAATATTTGTCATTTTTATGTTCATGTAGAAGGGAATGGGAAATGTTATTCAAGTGATTGGAATAGAATGACATTGCAGGGGATAAACCTTTTCTTAACTTGGTCTGTTAGTTTTTGGGTATTCTTAGTCTCTGACATTGTATTAGAGTCATGCTTAGAAAACATCAGTGTGAAAATTTCCCAGTTCTGACTTTCTTCATGCTTTCACTACACTTGTGTTAGCAATGAGCAAATGGCAGTAACCTAAGACTGAAAGCTGCACATTTCATTCGACTTCTGTCTTATACCTGTTAATCAACTTTTAATCATAAAGTCAATGTTCTGTCTAATTTTACAGAATTTCCAAGAACTGAAAAAGAAACATGGCCTTGGAGATACCAGGATTGTTAGTGTGCACAAAGAGCCAGATGAAGGCTTGGGAATGTCCATAACAGTAAGTAAATTGTGTTTGCTCACAGATCTTAATGCAGTGCCTTACTGGCTTATCAGGAGATCTCGAGATTGAATGCTTATACTGTCAGCGTTATTGATAATGGTGTAAGTTTTCAGTAAATCAGTTTGTGGTGGGACTTGTGTCCAAATGTTAGGCCTATGAGAAAAGCAATCCTAAACAGTTATGCTATTTGTCAATAAATTTTGGTGTGAATTGACATCAGATTGCATTGCAATTTACATTAATGTAATTTAAACACTTTGATTAGTTATGTCTATCATCTGCTCAAGGTCGTAGCTATTGGCCATACAGTTGGATTAGAAACTTTTCATCACGAATTCAATCAGCCTGATTAATTTATTGAGGGAATGTGAAAGTCAAGTGAAGCGTAAAATTGTCACATTTATAGAATTTTGGATTTTCTGATATTTGAATGAAATTTGTCATACATTTGCCGTCGTGAAATACATAGATCTATATCCATTGTGGTGGTTAGTTAAAGAAGTTACATAATGGAAGGCAGCAAAATTAAAAGATTTTTGTTTTTGGTTTGTTTTTTTTTCCAATTTTTGTCACGTTCTTTTTTGTTCCCAGGGTGGAAAGGAGCATGGTGTTCCAATCCTGATATCAGAAATCCATGATGGTCAGCCAGCGGAGAGATGTGGACAGTTGTACGTTGGTGATGCCATCTTGTCAGTGAACGACATTGATTTACGGAATGCAAAACATGCAGAAGCTGTGCAGGTCCTGTCCCAACAGGTGAGAACTTCAGCGTAGTATGGGAAAATAATTGATAACTCATAACATTCCAGATTTGAGCCTGTATTACACTTGGGGTATGACAGATCCCAGACACTCACTGTTTTCATCATAACATCCCCCAGCTGAAATATGAAATAGGTATGGCTCAGAGTCAAAAGGAAGTCATTTTGACCACTACAAAAACAAAATAGACTGTGGATTTGGAAGGCAATGGTTTAGAGATCTGTACAAACAGATTAGGAGGTGGGTGAAATCAGTTGGTGCATGTAATCTCTGAGATGAGAGAGAATATGCCTGTGCAGACAGATTACAAGGTAATGCAAAATGGGAAAAAAGCAAGAATGGAGCAGAGAATTCTGTGACTGAAAAAAAAAAAACCATGTTGATTAAATTGGAGTATGATGACAATGAAGATGTCATTGAGACCCAAGCCTGCAAAATCATAATATGGAGATGTTTTTTTATGTGTTTGGTATTTATAATCAACTGACAAATAGTACAGTATGAATTGAAAATGCGTCAAGTTAACTAAGCTTCTGAAAAACTATGAAAGCAATACAGTAATGTCCAGATCCAGCAATTGAAGTATAGCACAGGGGCAGAAGTCCTTGGGAAATTTCCTAATTTGCAGATTTTTTAAAACATATTTTTTCCCTGAGGTGGAAAATGTATGGGACTGAAATGTATATGTTGTGTCTTGGCAGTGATGCATTTAGTCAAAAGTTCAAGAAATGTTTCTGTCAGTGTTCCCATTCCTGATTTGCCTTTCTTTGTATTCCTGTGTTTATTTCAGCAAGGAGACATTAAACTAGCTGTCATGTTTGTGGCACCAGATGAAGACAGTGATGAGGATAATAATGAATTTGAGGATGAATATGGTTTCAGGTGAGAATTTTTTGTTCATGTCAGTTTTCTGTTTGCATTCAGAGCAAAAACAGTAAGAGGAACAAGAGAATGCTGTTGCAGTGCAAGATTTGGGTTGAATTCTTAAGGGGAGGAAGGCCCGAAAATCCTATTTTCCTTAATTGTGAATCAATTTTCATAAAATTTGGGGTAGTGAATCAGAATGAAAATGTGATTTGAAAAATACATTCAAAATGTTTTTTAACTTTACGGTTGCCATGGTAACGGCGGCCATATTAAATTTTAATTACATTTTTTAATTAAGAATTCTGTGAAAACCAAGTGTTGAAATCAGCTCAAATTTTGCATACAAGTCAAGAATTGGTATGCAAAGAGAGTTACAACGCCATATTTCCAATAAATATATCCAATTAGTCATATTCCAACCTTAAAGTAGTAGGTCATATTTTTTCACGTAAAAAAAATAAAAATACAGTTTTCCAATTGCTCTGGCTGAAAAAATATCACATAAAACCAAAATTGGCCATTGTAACATCAAAGTATATTTATTTGATGATACATGTGCAAAATCTGAGGGCAATCTGATCAGTAGTTATGGAGAAATTAAGAGCCGAAGTTTTTAACATGCGCTGAAAACAAAAAACAGAAAAAGGCTTCTAAAGTTTTTAAACTGCTCTCTCTGAAAAAATATCACACATAACCCAAATTGGGCATTGTAATATCAAAGAATATACATTCAATGACACATGTACAAAATTTGAGGGCAATCTGACCAGTAGTTATGGAGAAATTAAAAATTGAAGTTGTAAATGTGTTAGAAACAAGAAACTAAGAAAAAGAGGAGGAATTTGAGCGATTACGACACCAATATTAGTCCACCTACTTGATTTAAAACTGTCCTGCACCATAAGATACTCCTTCTTGTTGCCTTAACTCTAACTCCCTGCGAGCCTTTGCTTGTTTCCTCAGTTTTAGTCGGTGCTGCACTGCCTTATTTTGCTTCACAGCTGAATTTTGGAGACGCTTTTTTTGTCGGTAAATTCCTAGACGAACACTGTGATGGCTTTGGTTTACAATGAGATGCTTGTTGAAGTCAGATACAGCTGCATAACCAAAGTTAAACTGGGCCACAGTATTTAATACAGAAAACTGAACTTTTCCCAGTGATGAAAATTTGTGTTTCGGGCAGTTACTCCAAATCTGCGAGTGCAAGGACTCATTTGCATTTTGCGTAGCACCCAGCAGACAACGTTGGAGGAGCTTGGGATCTGACAGTCGTTTATACACCGGCTTCAGATGCTCAGCTAATAACTCATACTTTAGTGGGGTCAGCACACGCTTTGCGAATAAGTTTTAATGTCTTCGCCTCAGTTGATTGCCGAAACGCCACTGCCTTTGTATGCACTATTTTACTCTTCTTGGCGAAGGTTTTTTGATGAATGCCGGGCAGATTTAAGTGCTCGCAAAATTTATTTAGAGCATATGGTCCTAGTCCGCAAAGCATAGATGACCTCACTACAGAGTCATTCACGGTGAAAGACTTACTCCCCGTCGAGCGAGACGATGTATAGCCTGAGCTCACATCTGAATTGCAGGCAGAGCAAGTTATCTGCAGCTTGACAGCAAGTCCAGCACGTTTATCTTCACTGTCTGATAGTTTTAGTGCTGATTTGAAGCAGTGGGGACACACCAGTGGCGAAATGAGTTTCCTCAATTCTGCTAAATCCACAATAGTCCTTGCTGTTTGGGGTGCAGGAATCTCTGCTGCCACAGCATCACCTTTTGCACTGGGTATTTCAATTAGTTTTTTTGACGAACGTGTGCTTGCTTTTGGCACACCTAGCACATCTGAAATACACGTGGATACACTGGGCATGGGACACGCAGATTCAGTGTTGGAACTGTCAGTCTCAGCCTGACCGGACCCACCTTCTACTTTATGCTTTTTCCTTGCTTGCTCCAACTGGGCACGCCTTTTATTATATCTTGCCATGATTCTTTTTCACAACAAAGAGTAAGAGTCAATCACTAATGAGTAGATCTATAAATTATAAATGAAGTCGCACAAACAGAATCCGCAGGAAAACCACGCTGCATCAAACTGAATACGGTAGACTCAAATTCTCACTCGGTGCTTCTCACTTGGCGTTGTTTACAGCGGAAGTACACGGATTGCTAAGATATCAACCGGAAGTTTTCCGAAACGAACCAATCAGCGCATGCAATTTAATCTGTGATTACCGTAGATACAGAAGAGTTCCGCTTACAAGCTAAATATAGTAACAAATCCGTAAAATTCTTTGTCACATAGTGGTTGGAATTCCCCTTGTGAACACGTGCCATTATAACTTTTTGCCCCGAATGAAGATTGGCTGAATATGGGGTTATAAAGCAGTGTATCGATACCAAATATAGAGCGATGGCACTGTTCGTTCGTGTTTTATCGGCAGCGTAACTAAGGGCATTTTTTGCTTTCAACTATGAAATTCGGACATTTTTGCATGGGGGTGGTGTCTAAAAAACTTCCAAAATACATCTTAGAGACATTTCCTGGACATTTCAATTACATATTCTGAAAGTAAAATGGTTTAACTATAGAATAATGCTAAAAACCCGATTTCGACTATTGGACCCAAATGTTCGATATTTTACTGCCGCTCCTCCCCTTAAATGATAAGATTGTCAGTTGTGGATAGAGCCTTTCTAGTGGAGTTTAGCATGCTTTTGCCAGGGTACGGAGAATTTCAGCTCACTGGAAAAGATTTCGTAGGATTGCAGCTTGAATGGAAACTTGTAGTTCCTATGCCTGGAATATGCAAGTGGATCTGATGAAATAGGGCTTGAAGATGAAAGACCAGATTCTTGGGGAAACCCCTCCAAAGGGGGGAAACATTCTTTATGGAAATTGAGATTTGCTTATAATAAAAAAGATTAGCCATTTTTCTGCATTCGGGTAAAATATTTTGCTTGAAATCGTCTTAGAAATATTTTATTTTGATCTCTTAAAGAGGTATAAAAATTTTACGTTAGCCTGGTTTTGTCAGGTCCACACACATATGGTGTTTACAGGTCACAGTCACACTGTAGGAACTGTTGTGGGTATTCATAGACTTGCAGTAACAGCAAAGAGATACTGGGACAGGACAGTCTAGTTTTGGGACAATATCTGGACATTGTATTATGTTGACCTGCTCAAGGTCATCTGGACATTTTATCTGGATTACAAATAGTAGTAAGAGTTATTAATAGTTTGACCCTTTTTTTCAATAGCATTTAAATTATATGACAATTATTCAGAATGTAAAAGAAATTTACTCATAGATGCCATCATACATTGTGAAAAGAGTAGTAAATTACCACATTAAAATATCTTGGCAGGAGATCAGGTATCACATGTGAGTCATTGTTTGAGCCTGTTGCTACTTAGTCAGATGTGGTGCCACAGCTTATTATACTATGTTCTGCATATACTATTATGGTACCTCTTCATGAAGTCATGTTTGGATGTAATCTATTACATTTACATTGTATGGTTCTGAGAGAGCTGTCAGAGCCCTAAAATAAACATCTGGGACATGGTAATCTTAGTCCGCAAACTATAGATCAATGTTTCTCAAGGTGGGACGTGACATTATTTTGGTGAGGTGTGGGACTTCAGAATGGGGCATAGGGCTATATACTGTATATTAACTTTGTCCAATAATGGCGGCACGTGTTTTTTTTCTAATGGAACTGGGCCGTGGGACAAAAGAGCTTGAGAAACACTGCTGTAGATATATAATTCAAAGGGTAACTGTAGTATTATTGTTAGGTTTACTGGTCTGTGTAAACAAAATTATCGTGAGAATGTTTCTCATCATTACTCACAACATCAGTGTTTCACCCACAATGAGGAATGACCAATTGGCAAACCATTCAGAACAGACAGGGTGCAAATATGGAATTGTAAAATATATTGTGATACTTTTCACTCTAGATATCGCATATTTGACGAGGATGTGATGGGCTCTACATCCGCTGAGACGTGCACCAATGATCTTGGACCACATCTGAACGGACCCACATCTCCTGCAGCCAGTAATGCTAGCAGAGGTTCAGCAACTGGCGACATTCCAAACAGGTGAGCATTGTAGAAAACATTTAGTAAACCAGAACTGATTTAGTCATAGACACCAGGACATTGACCAATTCTCTTATTTTGAAATGCATAGGTTTCAGATTGTGTGCAATAAAAAGAGTATCTGTGTGTAACCTGAAATCGGGCTAGCTTGTGATCTCCATTCTTTCCTGTTTTCCATCCACCATGTCCATGACTGTCCACCTTTCTGCACAATATCAACTCTCCGTTGTCTTTCAGGGCGTCCTCTAGTTCTCTTTCCTTTTCTAGGTTTCCATGCAGTGCAACTCCTTGTCTATCTCTTTTCATCTCTTATGGTGGGATTGGGCCTACCATCGATGCGTTAGCCAGACAGTCATTGACAGGTTTTTCATTAGAGATGTCCTTACTGTAACCTCAGACCTTCTTGTCTGACCTGCAAGGCAGCAGGATCTTTGGCAGGTTTTAAGGGACTTCCCGCCAGCCTGACAGTCCTTGCACAGGTCACATAAGGCATTTTGTAGGATACACTGTGCCACGAACTTATCCACCTCGACTTCCACAACTTTCTTCACTAAATTTGAAGAAATATACCATGAAATTTAGCATTTCTTTTAAACAAATGAATGCTTTACAGTGGCTAGCAAGGGGAATTAATTTTTCCTTGACATGATTTTATCTTAGTTTGAGGTCCTTATCTCCCTTAGTGAATCCAGTTTGTGCCAAGTTGAAAAGTCCCTCAGATCCATCAACAAAGGCTTGTTATACCTCAAACTGAAAACTGTCAGATGTAGATTGATCAAGAGTTTTTAACGAATTCATGTAAATATTCTAAAATAGGAATTAAATGTAAGCAAAGATTTAAAGAGGTAAAATTTGCAAAAGGAAACTTGAATGCTGAACATCTCCAATCATTGTTAGACCATTTTATAATTAAAAAGGTACTTACCTTACCCATAAACAGGAAAAAGACTAAATGTAGACTTTTACCCTTTTTAAGAGACATCTGGCCGCAACTGAAAAGGACATTTGGTTAAAAGTTTCATTTACATTTAAAAATAAAAAATGGGAGCTGGAGTACATATTTTTAGGACTAGTCAAATCATTTCCTAACGAGAGAAGTTCTTCTTCTTCAGAATTTTGTGTTATTTATGTTTTGTACCAGTATTGAACAAATTCTTATTTGCTTGTGTGTTTTCTGTGCTGTTCTGCTTGTGAGTTCAGCTACCTGCCAGGTAACACCATGACAAAAAGTAGCAAAATTTCAACAAAGTAGTTAACACTACAAATTCAGTGACTAGTAATTTACTGTGGAGTTATTTCAGTGGTTTATTCATTTATTTGTTTGTTGTTGTTGTTTTTGATGCAGATATAAAGTTGTTGCATAAATATAACATAAAAGGCTTCATTAGTATGTGGAGCACTGTTCAAAAGTGAAAGAGTTTCCTGTTCTTCATTAACATTGCTAGTACTTTGGAAAGTTCAAGTTCTCTTGTGTGAAATGTTGGGGAATAAATCATAATGAAAGCTGTAGCTTACCTTACGAACTGTTCATGAGCAGGTGATAGGTGGCTGCTTCTGATAGGGTCCCCTCCTGTCTTATCGATCTGTTATATTCTGTCTTTCATATTACTTTTTCTTAGTACAGTGTGACCATTATCAGATCAGAGGCTTTCTCTGAACTCGGATTCAACCATAAACCCAATGATTTGTGATTATGATTATTCTAATTTTAATCATTATTTTCTGTTCTACAGTAATCACAAAAACATCACCACTCCAGATAGCCCAACAGCTTCACCATCAGCATCAGTCACCCAGCGCCAAGCAGCCATTCTCAACCCAGCCATCTCACATGACATCCAGCCCAATGGCATGGCCACACCCAAGTCACAAACCACTCAGTCATCAGCTGCAGCTAAATCTCAGCCTCCTGAGTCCAGCACACCCAATCAAGCTGCAGGTCGAGCCCATGCAGGAGCCAGTGGTGGTGGAAACAAGAAATAGTTGACCATCAGTGCTTTATCATCTGTGATAACTTTACTTTTTCTCTTGTGACTGGACAGCCTAGGTCTCTTAGTGAAGTCTGTAGAAGGGATGAAACAGTCCACGCTGTGCCACCCATAAATTTTGGTTCACTCCAACACAAAAGGCACTGCCCGCTGCATCCTGCTGGGTCACGGTGTGGACAGTGCCTATTGTGTTAGTGTGAAAGCAAAATGTATGGGCGGCGAGCCACCGATCTTATGTCTACACCAGCTTTGTCTGTTTCACCCCTAAAGATTGTTGTTAGAGGACCACAATATTTTACATAATGAACTATATCTAAACAGTGAAAACAACTCTAGTGTTTTCTGTATTTGGCTTTGTAATTAGTCTTTATCCTGTAACAACAGCTCCTTTGCATAAAGTGAACGATCCTTCTCATCTGTGGAGTTGGAAAAATAGATTTTATACATTTTATGAGAATATAGTAACAGTGCTGAAATCCTAGTTCACTAGAAAGTGCATTGTGAATAGGTTGTGTCAGTGTCTTTAGTCTAGAATTTTAGACTGTTGCTTTGTAAAATATTTTTTCAAACATTTAAAATAGCGTAAAATGCTGCAGTTATGTGTCAGTCTAAAATCATATATCAGCTTTGAAAGCCATGTTGAATTTCTGAGGATCAAGATGAATAGTACATTTCAATTGATGTACAAAACACAGCTGACAGTATGTATCCATTCATGAAATGTGTGAAAATAATATTTCATACTGAATATTTCTTTTGTGATTTTAATTCTGGGGGTCTCATGCTCATTTTGCTTCTTTGGCTTCTCAAACACTGAGAGGCTGCAGGACTGAGCCATCCCATCTTTTTAACATTGTGATTTTTCTCCTCCTGTACAATAAGAATTATGTTGCTGCTTTCCATTCTTCAATTGGCAAGAGTTCTTTTTAATATATTGTCTGTGGTTACTTTATTGGCCTTACCATAAATTATGATCAAAAATTGGGCACTGGGGCCTTAGTTGCTTTGCCATGAGTGTTTGTACATGTTTTATGTGATAGTATTCTGTAGGTATGAGAGCATTTGGCTGTTATTACCCTGTGGAAAAAATGTATACAGATGGTAAATTATATGTTGTGCATTTATCTGCATTTACAGGGTGTCTCAAAAAATGTATAACCAAATGAACTGTTTAGTTTGTAACAACTATTGAGCTGCATTGTCATCAGTGTCTGGGCCAGAACAGCCATCAGTTTATCACATGAGGTAACTCAAATGATTAAAAATCAGTCCTCTTTAATTTGAATTAAACTTCAATATATCTGAAGTGACATTGTGTTGATAAATATTCAAAGTATGTATACATTTTTTTGAGACACACTGTACTGTGTATAAATCTGGTATTGATCTAGCCGACATACAGAAGCTGTGTTGTGATGGTTGTTTTGGCGTGTGCAATTACAAATTTGAAATACATAAGTGGAAAAGATTCAAGATTCACAATTGATTTGATGCTCCAGGCATCACAGTCTTGCTTGAATGAAGAAATGGTTACTTTTTATGTGATTTTAGCAAACAGTTATGTGACCAAAGTGTTCAGATGGTTTCTTTGTGAAGATTTGGCATTAGGAGAGAGATAATAAAATTTGGTGAAAGTGTGTTGATTAAAAATTCTAAGAATGGTTTGAGATGCCAAGTAATCCTCTCTGCTTTTTTTTTAGTGGACCACGATAAGTCTTTTGTCACATTGTTAAACTTCGTTATCATTTCTGGACACATATGTATATAGTCAATGATTTTTAATTTTTCCTTTTACGTTTGAAGAAAGTGAAAAATAACAGATTCTGTGCCTGTAACTACATTTATTCCCCATATTTGTATTATTCCAATGTGAAATTATGTCCAGTGTTTGTCTCTATAATTTATATTTTCATAAGTAATTGAGAGAATGGCGTTGTTTGAATATTTCATTTTCTTTAGTGGCTCTTATAGTATGGTCAGGTGCTTTTGTGCACGTTCTCATTAATAAATGTAAATGATCCATGGATATTCTTTACTTTTATTATTATTCTTGTTACTTGTTCTTTTGAATGGAAAAGATTCTGAGCAGTCCTTGAAATGTTGACTAATGGAGTAATCTCAAAGCAACAATGCTTAACCTGTGTGGTGGTGAACGGTCTCAGTTAAATGCTTTGTTGATCAGTTCAACACTTGGTAATCACTCAGTAGCTGACTAGTGGAGTGTGATTTTTTTTTTTTTGCAGGCCAGGAGTGAAATTTCAAGTTCGAGAAATAATTTTGATCGCAATGATAGCAGTTTGAAATTGCCTGTCTGTCTTACAAGACCCGATCACCTCCCACACAGGTTAAGTTTGCCTACCTTGTTCCAAATGATACGTTCTGGTCATAGTGTCACATCCTGTTGGTTTCTCCATGCATCAGTTCAGCTGGACATTGCATATTGCCACTGTGCTAATACACTGGCCAAATTGCAGTTTTCATATGATGAGAAGGGTGAATCAAACTGCTTTTGATTTTATTATCAGATGAGTTAATCCAAAATGTCTCCACTATACTATTGTGGAAGGCTCTGGCATCTTTTTTGTAGGTTTGTTTGTTTACATAACATTGGCAGACATGAAATGTCAGTGCAGTGTTAACCTTGGTCTGATATTAGCACAGTGATGATATGATCATCAAATGACAATTCCATTCTTTTATGTATAATTTCACACAACTTGCATGGGCTGACTAAGTACATTAACATAAAATGTCATATGTTTCTGTTATGGTTACATTAGTAGATCTCTGATATTATTCTCATTGTTTTTTCTCTTTCCTGTTGTCTTTGTCTCTTCCAATACCTGGTTAGCAGCTAATTGATGGTAATTAATCAAATCCATCTGTTACAAACGAGACAATTTATTTTTTACATTTATCATTTCCTGCTCAAAATGATTTCCATGATGAATATTTCATTTATCCCAAATCAGCTTAGTTTAAATCCTGATATTCTCTCTTTATCCCCCGCGCCTGAATCCATTCGTGAATAAATTGAATCTCGTCTTTGTTGTTCCTGCCATTATTTTGACAACTTTTAATTTATTCATTAGTGCCATAATCTTTGACATATGAAATCATCATGGATAACGAATGTCTGTTGAAATTTTATAAAGTGTTCCAGAATAAGGCGCAGTGACGTGCAGTTTATCTGCTGTTTCAAGTGTTGACCAGTGTATAGTTTGTCTCTGTAGTTAAGTGATAATGAAGGGTTACCTTTAGTTAAGTACTTTCATGATACATCTTTCTTTGAGGGTGATTTATCATCAGAACTGTGACATTCGCTGTCATCACTATCAGCCATGTAAGACAATGCTGTTAACTTGCACACAGTGAATAGTTTACCTTTGCACTAAATTTTTGTTCTCATGTACAGCAGGTTTGCTCATGTATGTTGCACCACAAAAAGTATAGCACAGAGTCCAGGGTTACCACCGGTCCTCAAAGTTCTTAATTTTCTGAAAATTGATTTTAAGGCCTTAAAAAGTCTTTAAATTTAAAAATTTGTTCAAAGGCCCTTGAAAAGTCCTTAAAGTACCAGATTGTCATAACTTTCTTTTTAAATTTAAAAATTTGTTCAAAGGCCCTTGAAAAGTCCTTAAAGTACCAGATTGTCATAACTTTCTTTGTTGTATTGCTGTAGGGCAAGTTTTGCAATTTTTGAAACAAAAATCTAAAAGGCTTGCCTTTATTGATTTTTGGTTCCCAAACTACTTGAGACAGTGTTAACAGGTCCTTAAAAAGTCTTTAATTTTAATTTTTAAGGACCTGTAGGAATCCTGGATTCAGCCCATTTTCTGAGAGTAAATGTCTGCAGGTGGGTAAGCACCATTAGTGGTGCAGCCTGCTATTGTTTTTCCACCATAATGTCACAGACACCTCACCGTGTTAGCTCACTTGTCACAACATCAAGTGCCTTTGGCTTCTCATTCAGCATTTATATTGTGTCACAGTCATAACAACACATTTGCCTAAGTCACTTTTACAACTGTTTCAGTAAACAAGAAAAAAAAAAATATTGCTTTGCAAAACTTGTGATTTGATTGAATGTTAATTTATCTCACACTTGGGATTTTGGAGGTATGAAACCAACTTTCATGATACCAGGAAACAAAACGAACAACTCTGGGACATTATTTTAACTCTTTCATAAGGGCAGGAATTCCATGGGGCTATTTTTAGCCACAGCTGTTCCCCAACAGGTCTGTTTGATTTGCACTGTGGATAGTTCAAAAAAAAAAAAAAAGGCCAAGGGTGTATTTATTTGTGGAGCTCCTGCAGGTGGAGACAGACAGACACTAGAAAATGTTACAAACATAATATGAATGTTAAAAAAAATAAAATTACCAAATGAGGTCCAGCGTTACAGAGTGAGAGGCCCCTGTTCGCACTTTGTTGGAACTGTTAATTTTGTGAAGGAGCTGCAGCATAATAAATCCATTTGAGTCTTGTGGTAAATTGCCTAGCTGTGACTGCCGAGCAGAACAGTGACTTGCACTGTGTAGGACGAGCTTTGATGTTCTTTGCTGATGCTTTTCACTTCCCCGTCCTTTTCAAAGATTTGCCTCTAGAACTGGATATGCTTCACCACTATTCATGGTAGGCTTAGAGCTGCTAGAAGTTTCCAACTTTCAACTCTAATGCTGAATTTGCACAATATTAGCTGTCAGCTCTGACAACAGAACAGTTCTATTGTCAGCCAGAAATGCTGTCCTCAGCGCGTTACATAGAAGCATTAAAACAAGATCAGCATCATTATTTGAGTCTGATTCCGAACCTGACATAATGTACGCAGAATCAGAAAAGAAATCAGCTTCTGCGTCATTCAAAATGCTGCCATAAACATCAACAAGAGATTCTCATTTATGGTTACCCAGCAGCTGTTGCAGGTTATTCATCCACCATATTTTGATGAAGGTGGTCAAAGTCTTATCTTTACAGTGCCCTCCACTAAAATTGCTAGTAGTAAATAAGGAATTCATTTTAAGCAAGGTGGTTGGGTTTTTAATCCCAAATGCTGAAATTGCGCGGAATTAGCTGTTAGCGTTGTAAACAAAAGTTTTATTGTCATTCAGCAGTGCTGCACACTGTACGTCCTATAGATGCCTCAAAACAAGATTTACTCCAGCTTTCACGGTGTCCGGCACACTGCCACAGTATTGGAAATTGCTGGTAAGTGTGGTGTATGCTGTATGTCATGAACATGTCAAAAAGATTTTTAAAATGTTTCAAAAATGACTCAGGCAATTGGTTTATAACTGTGACAATTACATGTATTAGTTATTGCATGTTGACATCTTTTTCTGATTCAGGATTGCAGAGAAAGGATTTCTTTCAAATGGATTACTTTCAGATGTGGACATTTTCTGAGGGAGAAATGTATCTGCTATTAGAAAAGGCTTTATTTTTATACTAGTAATGAAATATTGTGGCAGTAGTGTGCATCCACTCATACTCATAGAGGTATTGGTGTGTTGTGGTCATCGGGTGATTTAGTGCATTGCATTGAATGACCATGTAGTTGATAAGGACAGTTTTATTCTTTAGAACTTTAGTGTAAAAGGAAGCTTGAGAGTGCGTTGCTTGCATGTAATCAATTTGGTTGGGTTGTTTTTTTTTTGAGAAAGTAGCTTTCTGAGCTGCTTGTGACATGTCTGTTATGGCCAGTGCCTGTTGTGTTAGTGTGAAGCACAAAATTTGATGGACAGCCACCAGTCTGGTGCCTGCCTGCACCAGCTTCAATCTATTTCGCCCCTTAGCACTGCATGTTAGTAGGCAACCCGCCGGCAATGGAAATACACACTTCTGTAAGAAGTAGGTGATTTTCCTTGTGGGGTATTTTCATTTTTCAGTGGAACTATTTTTGCTGATTATGATAATTCACTGTGAACATGGGCTACCCATATCTGAAAGTGAGTGGATCTGGAGAAATCAAGCGTAAGTTGAAATTTTTATACCTCTTTAAAAAATCGAAATAAAATATTTCTAAGATGATTTCAAGGAAAATATTTTGACTGAATGCAGAAAAATGGCTACTCTTTCATCCTGTATACATAGTAAATCTCAATTTCCATGGGATATTTTTTCCCTTTTTGGAGGGGCTTTTGCAGGAATTCAGTCTTTCACCTTCAGCCCAATTTTTTCAGATCTACTCACATTTGCAAAAGGTTTATTTATTTTTGACTACACGTGGTGCACCTGTGGTATATGGCGAGAAAAATAAGCATGATGTGCTTTTATGCTAGCATGATCCATTTGATATGAGAAATATTGCTTATAGTCATGCTCTTTACTGGCAGGTGGACACAGTTGTATTGTGATGTTTGTACGCTTTTGCTGTCTAATATCTTGGTCCGTTGCTCATTATTGTGTGGCAAAATAGCGACACTCCTACAGAGGGAAAAGGTTCAGCCTTCAGATATTGATACAAATGTTATTTAACAATGTCAGAAAGCTTTGAATGTTCAAGCATGAACATTTAGTGTACTCCACACATTGACTTTGTGTGTGTGGTTTTTTTTTCTTTTCATTGTCTGTTAAATCTGCATTGTAGTATATAAATAATGCAGGTTTTTTGTTTGTTTTTTGTCTCTCTGTTTTGGTCTACCTGCCACTGTTGTCAATTCTAGTAGCTCTTTTGATTTTAACTTTGTACCCAGAGAACTTTGTTAGTGTTTTATCTTTTAAAGTTTTGTTGTAATGTTTCCCAACAGTTTCATGTTGTTACTTGTCTATATGCCAGGCTGGTGATGTCATTCATCATTTACATATTTATTTGATTCAGGGGTCATTAACCTGGAGAATGTTTTATATCGTGTGGGGCTGTGGCACGCATTATTTGGATGTATGTTACATGATTTTTGTTGTGAATTTTTTTGTTTGTTCTTGTGCTGGGATTGGAAATTTTGTTCTTATTAAATTTCCTGGATTTCATACATCATCCCTCTGCCAAAATTTAGAATGATTGCCCTTTTTTTTGTCGATCAAAATATTCTGAGATGTATTTTTCTCATTTCAATGTATTTTTTTTTTTTTTTGGCTTAGGAATAGAGAATAGAGTTAGATCAATGTTTTTCAACTTTTTGGTCCCAAGCCTCACTTCAGTTTTCAATTTTAAAAAAACCCGCGCTCCATGATGATCGGATGAAGCTGGTATACTGTACATACAAAAAATTTTTTTTAAAAAAAAGGTTACATCACGTGACCAAAAATGCGTTTAACAGGCTAGATTGTGCATCACCATTAAAGTCATGCATCTGTTAAGTTCAATTTTAATCTGGGCCAGACAAGGAAACTACCAACATTACACAAACAAACAACTGTTTATCTATACAACGTTAAAATACACTATGAAAAATCCCTACACCCCACCAAAATATTGCCCCGCCCACCTTGAGAAACTCTTGAGTTAGATATTATAACCAGATTGTTGGTAACACAGTATCAGAAAACACTCAGTGCCTATTAACTTCAGTACATCTTTACTGTCTGGAGTGGACCAATTTAAATTTAATTGTTCAGAAGCACTACTTTGGTCAGATTTGGCTCTTCATTTAAAATCAAAGCCACCAAAGTCTGAAGTGGGGAAAATTTGGAGAAATTTCAAGAAAGACAAGATACATACATAGACATAATTTCCATACACAAGCAGTGTAAAATGAACCAGATCTGTCTTGGCATCCTGAATTGGGTGTTTGGAACAGATGCTTAATTTGCACTGTCAAAGATTTAACGATATGATTTTTTCTATATCTTAGTAACCAGTGTGTAAAGTAATATTCAATCAGAGATACTAGATACAATCAGATGAGACAAGTAAGGCGTTTAGCATGCACAGATTTTGCACAGCCACCTCGCGGCAAATGCCCAGAAATTATGAAGAATGCTGTATTTTACAAGCCAATTTAGGGAAAAAACTAAATTTTGTTCACTAGCCACCTATCTCTGTAGGCCTTGATTGAAGTCATTTATTTTGTAATTGTAACTTCAATTACTGTTGGAAAACTCTGGTTTTTTTTAGGTGCGGTAACACTGTTACAAATCCGCATCAACTTATCATTATATTAAGCATTCTTTTTGTGCAATGCACTGTGGACCCCTCCCCCAATCAGCAGGCAAGCTGTGTGCATGATGTTTTTAGAGGAGGGAAGAAGGGAGTGTCTCATCTCCTTGTATTTGGTATCTTTGATTCAATCAACCTCAAGGGCCAGCCAAAATTTGGTTGGCAGACCAGATCTGGTTGCCCATGTCTGCCATAGAGGAACAGCAAAATGTTCTAATTTTTTTATTTTAATTTCTTTTGTGTTTGTTTATCTACATACAACCTTAGCTATTATGTCAAGCACTCGTCCTCCCTTTATCTTCACCTTTCATTTCCACACACATACCTACATGTACAGCCTTGCATATGTCCAGTTAGAACAAAATACATATGTATCAGTAAGTGCCATTTCAACTCTTTTATCAGATAGACTACCTGTATTTCAAAGCAGTGCATGTAATGTAACATAATAATATTACCTCCTGGACCCCTATTACATTGATAATAATGTTATTACAGTATGATTCATATGTCATTGTGTCCTGTAATACCAATATTTGGTAAATGGATTCCCCAAACTCAGTATTACAATATTACCATAATCTATGGGAAGTCATGGGAGGGAAATACTAGATATGTCGTGGAACTGGGGGTTCTTAAAAGGTCGTATTTTTCTTCCTTTCTTTTTTTCCAGATGTTATGATGGCATGCTCTTGAGTTCTCTTGAGTTGCTCTGTCAGACTTTCAATATTGAGTAAGTCATGAAAATGTTGAATCACAGAGGCAGGGATCATTTATACTGAATGTAATGAACTTTGGTTCTTGGAGGTCATCGGTGCCAATGTGCATCATTTGGTACCAAGAATTTGACTTTCAAGCCTGTGTTCATAGAATCAAAATATTGCTAAAAGAAAAGTTGTATGTAGCAAAGCCTCACCTAAGAAATCATACAGCTGCGACATGGCAGTTTCTCCATGGTTTTTATAATTATCAAGTGAAAGTACATGTACTTTTAATTTGATTTGAAAGTGGCATCTCATAGAGATTATGACAAAATCTCAGTGTTTTGTTCTTTTGGGTGGGGGGAGATGAGGTGTCAGTCGGCTGTTGTTAGGGGCTGTGGTCTGGTCTAGTGACAAAGCCAGATAGAGAGAATAGTGAGTTGCAATCACTGCCAAGCTATAACTTTCTAATCTATGTGAGATACTGCGACCCCTGAAGAACAGCCTTTAAAGTTCAGCTTTAACCAGGTTCCAACAGTTGACCGACAATCTCTGCTATGTCATGAATATTTTCATGTTTAGCCTGTTCTATTTATAAGTTAAGATTTCTGCACTCTGCCAATTCCAACATTAAACAGCGTCAAACAGATGTAATTTGCCCCATGATATTATCCTCATTCTCAAATGAAATGTTCGTTATTAATTACTGTGTATGTACAGTATATGGAACATGAAAGAAGTCATATAGGCCATGCCATTTCATAATGTCGAAAGATTTTGTGGTAAATATTGTGATCTATGGGGGCACTTCAGATCCCAGATTGTATTATAATGTGTGACTCTGAATGTTCATGATGTATCATCAAACACTGGTGTCAGGATTGTGTGTTGTTGATACACCTGAATACAACTATTATTTCTGCATGTCAACAGAACAAAGGTGAAGGTTGCAGGTTTGTTAAGTACATGTATGTGTGTTCCCCCGTGTGACATAATAGAGAGGAAAGGCCCCTTTCAAACTGACCGTAACCTTTTACCTCCTACGGTGTTTTCACTTTTTAACTGCATTGTACAAGGGTTTCAGTCTTTTCTTAATGAGACAGAAAGCGAGAAAGGCTTTTCATCCAGTGAAACGTGTCTTTTATCCCTACCCCCTCGCTTCTTTTCTAGCATGAGTGGGCAAAATTTTGCACAGTTAAAAATACAAATACCAATTTTTTATTCTTGTTGGGCACATGTTCAATGGGATCTTGTGTTAGCAGTTTCAAAGTCGTCTTGGATCTGAAATACCCAGAAAAAATTAAATTTTCATATTATAAAGGAAAAGTGTCTGTGAATCCAGACTTTGGGGATAGGTTACATTATAGCGCTACATACCCACTATGTGAGGTTCTCTCATAATTTATTCATTCCACAAGCATAAAATAATGGGAGAAATGCCGTTTAGTAGGCTTTAGTTAGGAATATCCCATGGCATCAGTTGGTTATGGGAACCTCGTTAAAACTAGCTTTTCAGGCTGTAGTTAGGGGAGCGTAGTACTTTACATAGAAAGCTGTAGTTCCAACAATCGGCCGATGAATTAATGATGAATTATTTACATGGTACTTGTAGTATATTTAATTTATGTGTTGATGCTGTGAATTTGATTTGGCGTAAGTTAATGTAGGTGTTTAAGAACGGAGGTCCTCTCTGTCGTGTCACACCTGTAGGATGACCCAACAACGTAATTTTAATGATAAGAGGTATTGTATTTTCTTTCTATTTAAGAACAGTCAGAAGTTACATGTATTTGAATGAAAAATTGAAAGTCATTTATCTACCAGACCAGTATGTTGTCTATGTGACCATAACGAGTGAGTTCGGGTTCGATACTACAAGTACAAGAGTGGGATTTGTGTTGTTTTTTTTGTGGCATTTCTGGTATTTATCATAGACCTTGTTGTCTTTCACACCGAGGGATTTAATTGTACTGATGAAACATTCATTCTCAACATGATCAATGGGTTATTTCATTAAACTTTAATCACACAAATCTCTTGTGTTCTGATTTACTTTATTCTGGCGTATTGTCTGTGGCATACTGTGTTTTGTCAGTATTAGGAGGGTATCATACCAAAGGTACTAGATTAGTAGATACTGTACTAAACCCGGAACGTCACAAACAGTTGCTGCCAGCAAAATGTACACCCAAGAAAAAAATAATGGCGGAAACTGACTGTATCTGACCGGGCTTAGTACATGTATGGTGGGGTCTTCCTGGATTTACTAAGAAAAAATATAGTAAATTATGGTGTGCACTTCTTATCTGCCAGCAGCCGGCTGTGACGTTCCGGGCTTAGTGTGATACTCCCTTAGGACAGTTGATGATTTAAGAGTTCAAGTAGTCTCTTTCATTTCTTTCTTTCTTTCTGTGTTTTCTTTCGTTCCCCCCCCCCCCTTTTTTTTCTAAAATTTCCACACCCTCACATATGCACCTTTGGACAATCCATTAAAGTGTGTATAGCACGAGCAGTAACTACCATCTGACTGGTTGCAGGGCACCCAGATGTTTGATTCCCTTTCCCGTCTGCATTCTGTGTGGACGTTTCACACTGTCTTCGCAACGGGAACAAAGCAGTTGTGGAAATTAACTGAAGGTGCCCGCAGGAATAATACAAAAAAACAAACAAAACCTGTTGACACCCTCAAAGCGAGCTTGCGGTTCAACTCTGTCAACGTCCTGAAAAATATATGTCCTATAAAGTATCACTAGTACATACTAAATGCTGTCATACCTCAATTCCGATCCCTGAATAAAATACAGATGTATTTCAAGAAAAGAGAAAATCTATGAGGTAGCAGTCGCACTTGGAAACAAAATTAAAATGTGGCAAACCTTTTCTTTTCTGATTCATTGTATTGTTTCTTTATTGTTTTTTTTACACGGGTGGTTGATAGGGGCTTTTGGTAAGGTAGCCTTGCCTAGTTTGCTAACATGTCCACGTGGCGTATGTAAAATGGTTTTATAAAATTGTGTTCTATCTTGAATGCTAAATCCTAAGGAACACATGGAACCGTACACAATGATTGCTATCCCGTAGCTGTATGCCACCAACGACAATAGATATTATTATCTAGTATCTTTGGTGCCACTCTGCGACTGAGAAATCTACAGCACTGGTGATAGTTTAGATGACTTGTGCGATTCGTGCGTGACTAAGATTCAGAACTCCGGAATTAAGCCCACCGAGTGGGCTGAATGAAAACACCCAGACTTGTGACCTGAGATTAGACAGTGAGAGTGTAAAGAATTCAAGACCCGAAACTCGTGTTTGACAGGCACTTTGGAGAACTGTAGTATCGCTCTCTCAAGAGCAATGTATTTAGGAACGGCATCTCAGTTCAAGAGTGGTTGCCTTATCATTGTTCCACTGGTATCACGACCCAGATAATTCTCAAGAGTTGAGGAAATGTATTCTTATGTAATAATATTGTCTACGTGCCTACACAAATATTACAAGGACTTTTATCTCGGGGTGAAATATATCTGTGCCGCTATAATGTAACCTATCCCACTTAGTTGTTTATTTACAATAATAATAAAAAAATGTCTACGGGGCTTGGATTGGAACTGCGTCTTCAGAAAAGAAAGCGCGTGGAAAGCGGGAAGTCTGATGTGTGGCCATTGTTCATTCTGTCACTGCTCTAAGATAATGAGACGTATGCCAAAAGGCAATTGACGGTTCACTGCATTCCCGACCACGAGGGCTATCAGATATTATAGAAAAAGAAACCCGTCAATGATATAAGAAAATGCAAGAATCTAATCGAATCATAGTCATCAAATCACAGGAAAAAAAACACTTTTTTTTTTCTTAAATCTCAGAAGTGTCAATGAAGGACTTAAATGCCATCAGCGCAGAGCAGTGACGATTCATTTACATCCCCCGTGCTCCCATCTTTCGTCTGTCTTTTTAGGGAGCGGCGGGGTGTCGGGCTGATATTTGGTCATCTATAACAACTGCCGTAAAATTATATTACAGGTGGTCTGTTTGCTAAAGCTTTTTCTGAAAAAAGTTTCAATTTTGTTAACTTTTGCCTATGCAAATCGGTTCATGACGATTTTAAACATGATGATTAGGAATAGCTCTTCTGGCCAGATGGAAACTCTGATCCCACAAGGTCATTCTGACGTCGGTCAGGCAGACCGTGACAGTCACAAGCACAGTTTGTACTGAAATTTATAAGCATAAGAAGTTTTTGATGCCTTGGCTCTTGAAACCTAAAACCCTCACTTTCGTCCTTACTCTGATCCTCAAGCGTTTTGCACTAGGGGCGGGGGGTAAGTACATGTATACCTCCAACCCCGTCATTATCCTCAGCCCTAAATCTTATCGAATCACTAACCCTGTCATTATCCTCAGCCCTAAATCTTATCGAATCACTAACCCTGTCATTATCCTCAGCCATAAATCGTATCGAATCACACACTAACCCTGTCCTTATCCTCAGCCCTAAATCTTATCGAATCCCTAACCCTGTCCTTATCCTCAGCCCTAAATCTTATCGAATCCCTAACCCTGTCCTTATCCTCAGCCCTAAATCTTATCGAATCACTAACCCTGTCCTTATCCTCAGCCCTAAATCTTATCGAATCACCAACCCTGTCATTATCCTCAGCTCTAAATCTTATCGAATCACTAACCCTGTCCTTATCCTCAGCCCTAAATCTTATCGAATCACCAACCCTGTCATTATCCTCAGCCCTAAATCATATCGAATCTCTAACCCTGTCCTTATCCTCAGCCCTAAATCTTATCGAATCACCAACCCTGTCATTATCCTCAGCCCTAAATCTTATCGAATCTCTAACCCTGTCCCCTATCCTTTCAAACTAACAAAACAAACAAACAAACAAAAAAAGACACAGGAGGAAAGCAAGAAGAAAATCAGAAAGAATAATTAATTTCGGCTGTTGTTAGAAGTATTTCGGGAGTAGCTCTCTAGCTCTGGAGTCACAAAAGGCTTTAAAATACGTACCCCTAGAGCAAAAAAAAAAAAACAACCTCGGGAGAGTACGTATTTGTAACAACATTCCTGAGCCCTTCCAACTAGCAACTCTGAAGAAATCAGATGCGTACGTCTAACTTCAAGTAGGCACATATAGGCTAATTATGTACGAATGACGTCATTCCCATGCAGATCCGCTGGTTACGACATCGTGCTGCCGTTGGTTTGATGTAGGGAAACCGACTCTACGGTAATCTTACCAAGCATATGGAAATCCCATGCAAATCTACGTTGGATTGACGTAGGGATGCTAAATAACTTGGGGGGGGGGGGGGGGGGACCCTAATCATAAAAATTAAAAATTTTTAAATCTTAACACTAGAGAATCAATGTCGGTACGACTGCCATTTTAACAAACAAACAAACAAAAATAAGGAATCAGTTTTAGATTGTTAAAAAAAAAAAAATCTTCTTTCATAACTGACAGGCTACTGTTTCTCTTATGTTTTAATGTCCAAAACAAACTTGTATATATGGGGAAATGAAAGTATTTGTTGCAATGTTGCTGCTACTGAATGACAGTTGACAGCTTCCCACTGTTCAGCTGGGTTCTCATGTATACGGAAATGGAAACGGCTACGGAAACGTGAAAGAGCCTTCAAGTAGTGAAATAGAAAGAATGTTTCCGCACGCCGTTTCCGTACACATGGAAACACTCTTTCATTTTATCGTATGAGGGATTTTTTGCCGTTTCCGTTTCCGTTTCCGTACACATGAGAACCCAGCTTTCCTCCGCAGCCCTCCGGGATCTCAGGAAAAGCCCTGGAATTTATAGATAAAACATAAACAAAACAAAAAAATGCAAAGCCCTGGAAATTGTGGATTAGCTTTGGAAAGGCACTGAAATTTTCCTCTGATCTAAAATAAAAGCATCTGTATAAAAGTGGAAAGTATCTCAACAAATATAAAAAGAGACATAAATTATATGTCAAATAAATAAATGGATAAATTAAATACGAGAACGTGTCCGCCACCATCTGGTACCTTGGAGATGGCACTGGGATTTAATAGTTAGTCCTGGAAAAGCCCCTTGTAATCCACAATTGAAGTGCGAGTGGCCGAATCTGAGGTGTATAATCGTTGTTGAAAATGTAGTGCTTAACCCACCTGATAATCGATTCTTGTAACCTTTCCTCTTTCTTCGTGAAATTTGTTGCATGGATATTATCATATTCACTAGAACTCAACTGAAAACAAAAAAACATTTTTGAAAAGCAGGAAAACACCCTGGTTCATAAATTATTAATTACAATAATTATAGTGTGTATCTAGGACTTTATTTTAGGAGGTTTCGCTGCTCTTGGCATTTACATCTCACTTTTCTTGCTCTTGTTTCTGGTGCTAGGGATTAGTTGTTTTTTTTTTTAGAATTTCGCCCGGGCAGCGGCCTTTTTCGGCCTGCTCTTCTCGACTTTCAACTGCCAAGGTATCTAACGTGCGAAACATGCATACTAGACCTCCGAGTTTTTCGTCCTTATCCGAGAGAAGACTAGGTGTTCGATCCTACATAATTTGTGTGTATTGTGTTCTCATGATATGTATCTGTTGGGTCTGGTTAATGATTTTGTGTGGGCCGTGGGGGGGGGGGGGGGGGAGGACAGAAAATGTGGAGCCTAAGGGGGTGGTTGCCTGAATAAGGTTAGGAACTGCTGGTGCAAGGAACTCAAGGGCCGAAACACAAGTTTGATGGGAGAAGTTTTCTATCTTTGAAGGTTTCTTGGTAACATTTTTGCACTTCCAAGAGTTTCAATTCTTTTTTTCTATCTCAGGAAAAAACATTATTGCGTGTACATGTATGTATTCGTGATGCGCGATATTTACCTGCCCCGTTCCCGCCAAATACGCATGACTTTCTTTCCATGTCACTCCGACACTGGCCAGCGTCAGCGAGATGTGTCCAAGATTACGGAAGTAGGCCTAACCCTAGTGACGTGACCTGCTCAAGGCGATCCACTGTTTCAGGTTGGCAGCATTAGACTTTTTTTTTTTTTTTGCTAAAAAAAAAATGCGGTTATCTCCATTTTTATCAACGCGGCCAAGTTATGTGGACCTGTGGAGTAGATTTTTAATGAATGTGTTTCTGTTTTGTGCTTTGGAAAACCTGCAAATGAATGGATTAGGGGGCAATTAATTAAATGGTGATTTGGGTGGACGTGCATTTCTTCTTAAAAACGTATGTCAACAAAACAAAACAATGAACGATACAACGCGACTGTCTGATGAAGGGGAGCATTTAAACTCAAAATACCCACAAAAATGAAATGGGCAGTTGTGGCATGACCGTGACGTTGTGTGCGAGGATTTGTTGCGTCATCCATGAGCAGTCACTGGCACTGTTTAATTTAAATTCAGTGTATTACAAATTTTTAAAGTATTCTTTTTTGTTGTTGTTGAGAAAAAAAATGATTTTTTTGTTGGTACCATTTTTTGGAACTTATTAAACTGGTTTCTTGGGATTTTTGAGAGTCCTCACCGGCAACGCTGGTTATCGCTCCTGGCCGTCTTCCTGCCTGTGCCATTCCCGCCACTACTTCCTGTACAATTCTCACATAACAATGCGTTAGTGTTCTTTACGCTAGCGTACATTCTGGGGTTCATGGACATAAATAAACAGCTACTTCTGTGTTGGCGTGATTTTTTTATTTTTTTTTTGTAGTTGTTGTTTTATTAATTTATATATTTTTTTTTGTGTAACTTGACCTGAGCTTGCAAGGTCAGTGTCATCTGCTTCGTGAAAATGCTCAAAAACTCAAATGGAATTGTAGGACTGGACTTAAAATTGACCGCCAAACGACCAATCCTGATTTTGGATCGGTACGTTTTATATATACAGATAAGGTAATTTCACAGCAACCATTCATTCATAGATGGTTTAGCCAAGTCGCACACTCGCGGACTTTGATCTACCAACTGGTTGTGAGGTGACGTCACGACTTCGAGTTCCAATGAGAACAAATTGGTTGGCTGGTGCGTGAGGTCTCACTGAAACAATAGGTCGACACGTCACCATTCAACGACATATTATAGGTGGCTGATGAAAGACAGCTGGTGCATGCCTAAATTTGATATGATTACCAGTCGATGTCGATTCGCCAGAATTTTTTTGTCTTCGGGTTTTTTGCGTCAGTGATTAAGCACAATGGTGCTATATCATAAACGAAATTTATGCCTCCGTTTCATTTCCAATAAGTGAATGTCTGAACAACTCGCGGGTGGTTGGTGGGTGCTTCCGGAACAGTCTCCTCCGGTCTTATGGTCCCGTTATAGTCTGTCTATCTGCCTATCGTCTTGGTCCTTCCTAGCTCAATGTGACTGTTTGTCGTGTCAACTGCTTTCTCCAAACTCAAACTCAAAGTCCAAAAAAACTTGGCGAGAAATTAATGTACTTAAGATGCTCCTCGTCAGAGCGAGATTTTGAACGTGAGACCTCTCGTACCCGGGTCGTACGCCCTAACAGAGGAGCAACTGTGCAGGCTCTTCCAAAATACAGTTCAACGCTAAATCAGAGTACAGACTGCCAACAGTGCAGAGTAGATCAAATGTTACCCGCAGTCTGAAGACGCAAGCTTTATGCTCTGCCCTGCACCGCTAGCAGTCTGTAAGTTTTTTGTTTTTTTTTTAGTTTGAGTTTAGGGTTTATATCGCGTTGGCACTGTGATGGCCACTTGGCGCCTTTCACGATCTATTTGGGTACTTCATTTATGTTTGGTATTCAGAGCTTCATTAGTTTAAATTTCACACATGGAATTAAATAGTTCCAATTAAACTTTATTATGCTGACAACATTCTCAAACGATGTTTTGTATAGATTTGAAAAGAATTTTGTAAATGTGTATACACGTCTTTTTTTTTTCGTTCAGAAGGCCATGGAGTTGAACACTGAGGAGAGACCAACTTTGGCTAAGGGGCACTGGGACTGATCGTGACAAAGCAACTCTGATCTGACAAACGTTTAGTTTTCTTTTACTGTTCTGTTTCTTCCATTCGTGTCTGGCACGAAAGGTATTTCAGTTACGAAAGAAGGATGCGCCCCTGGTTCTGGTGAAAGAAAAGGCTGACAGCTAATTTATCTCTCCTTCCATCAGTTCTACAGGCTCCAACCGAACTCATTTCATCATCACTTTCAGAGGTGTGAAATATCTACATGTCCACCTGTCTCTCTGTCTCTGTCTTTATCTATTTATCTATCTGTCTGTCTGTCTATCTCTCTCTCTCTCTCTTCATATCTATCTATCTTTCTGCCCACATCTATCTATCTATCTATCTATCTATCTATCTATCTATCTATCTATCTATCTATCTATCTATCTATCTATCTATCTATCTATCTATCTATCTATCTATCTATCTATCTATCTATCTATCTATCTATCTATCTATCTATCTATCTATCTATCTATAGATCTATCTATCTATCTATCTATCTATCTATCTATCTATCTATCTATCTATCTATCTATCTATCTATCTATCTATCTATCTATATATCTACCTGTCTGTCTATCTCTGTCTGTCCTTCTGTCTGTCTGTCTGTCTATCACTTTTACTCTTTACTATTATAATTTGATAACTAGTAGGCTATGATCTCACTTTAAAACAAACAAACAAACAAACAAAACTGCTAAATGTCCAGTCAAGAAACATTCAAAGACGAGCAATGGAATAAACTAGTTTTTTTAGGCAGCCAGTTTGTGGACAAATTGTTCTGAAAAGTAATTGGACCACAGAACAAAATGAAGAGTCCACGTGGAAAACGGGCTAAGTCACAATGTAGAAATGATGTGCTATTGGCTCCAAGCCCAAACTAATACAGCATTGTACAACCTACTTCAGTAGCATTGACAGAAATGGACTCTGTCCGCTAAAATTGTCATCTAAATATAACGTACCGTAGTTTATGAAAGAAAGAGCTCAGTCAAAGTTAGTAAACTCAGTTTTCTCTGAACATGAAATCTGTGCCTGAGCCCGTTTTGCTCGTAATATTTGCAAGGCTATGGTTTTCCTTCACAGCTGTTTTAGAAATCCCATTCTCCACAAAGCACCAACGATCTATTAAGTGGTATAATGGCGTCGTAAGTAGGAAAGAGCCTCGTGCGTCTAAAATAAATGAATTCTATAGGACATCTGCAAAAATAATCCAACTTTTTTTTTAGTTCCGTTGCAGAAAATATAAAGATAAACCATAGTTTTTGTTTGTTTGTTTTTAATATAGAGATACTCGTACTAAAGCTCTTAGCAAAAATGCCGCACATCGCGTAGATCCGAGTTCTACAGTTCCTCGAGAGGCAACCATGCTTATAGTATAAAAAATAGTAGATCCAGATTATTCACTGACCAAACTCTTTCTGCACCACCAAACACCCCCTCTTTTTTCCGTAGACCCGCCCCTGGCGACTATTAACCCCACACAGTCCGACTCGCGTCTTTCCTTATCTCATTTTCCAGTTTATGGCATTCTAAATATAGCTTGCTCACACTACTTACTTCTGGCCCGGTGTAAACAAAAACACCAGCGAGAAAAGCACGTGCGCAAACTGATGATGAAATCTTCTCCTCCAAGCCAGTCGGGCGTCAGGCGCGACGGGCTTTCACCAGGTAACCCGTGCTGGACAAACGCCAACTTTGTTTAAATTTTGCGGTGGACGACTCCGATTCCAGCCGGTTCGATATCTTGATTTTGTGGGATACTGAGAGGTGGGTCCTTTTCAGCTATAGATTTTGTGGGATACTGAGAAGTGGACCCTTTTCAGCTATAGATTTTGTGGGATACTGAGAAGTGGGCCCTTTTCAGCTACAGATTTTGTGGGATACTGAGAAGTGGGTCCTTTTCAGCTATAGCTTTTGTGGGATACTGAGAAGTGGGTCCTTTTCAGCTATAGATTTTGTGGGATACTGAGAAGTGGACCCTTTTCAACTATAGATTTTGTGGGATACTGAGAAGTGGATCCTTTTCAGCTATAGATTTTGTGGGATACTGAGAAGTGGGTCCTTTTCAGCTATAGATTTTGTGGGATACTGAGAAGTGGGTCCTTTTCAGCTATAGATTTTGTGGGATACTGAGAAGTGGGTCCTTTTCAGCTATAGATTTTGTGGGATACTGAGAAGTGGGTCCTTTTCAGCTATAGATTTTGTGGGATACTGAGAAGTGGGTCCTTTTCAGCTATAGATTTTGTGGGATACTGAGAAGTGGGTCTTTTGCAACCACAGTGTATAGAATTGTGATCAGGTCCCTCTGCATCTGGAGATGCTAACAGAAAGCTCTGAGCTGATAAGATTTTTTGGAGAAAACGACCATTAGATTAAATCATGGATTTGACAATGTTTAACTTATGCTACACAATTCTTGAAAGGGTAAACATAGTTAACTGTCTGAAATTCACCGGATTGTGGATGAGGCTGCTTATAACTTTTACAGTGGACGAGCTGTTGGGAGTGAATAAAAACAGCAGAGTAACCGGGAGAGAAAGAAAGTGGTGACGGGGAAAACGAAAAACAAGATAAAGAGTTAAAGAAAAGACTCCCCCCCCCCCCCCGCCCTTCCAAATATTAACAAGGTAGAGATGGTCGTTACAAAATAATATAATGAAGATAAGTTATGTTTTCAAGATCAATTAGCTCGTGTTTGCTTTTTTTTTTTTTTTTTAGTTGTGATAATGTTGAGGAAAAATATCTATACTGGAATAGTCTCCGTTATTGTTTTCTCTTCGTTCCTGTTGTCGGTGACGGGATGGCGGAGCACTGAGTCAAGTCTGTTTTATCCCGGTTTTAGTGCGGGATGTGATCTGTGGACTTAAACAAGACCTCGCAAACAAGCGAGATCGAAATAAGAGACATTCCACGGTAACTGGCGGGACGTTCAGACAATACATTTTAAGAAAGAAAAGCCCACTAAAAAAATAACCAACCATTTATTTCAAAGTGGGTTGATCAATCCTCCACAAGAATAGTACAGAAATTATAAAAATGTGTTTTAAATAATAAAAATTAAGGTGAGTCCATTCAATTGCCTTCACTAATTAATTGCCTTCGTAACTGATGGGACAGAAAGAATACCATGTTTTTTACAAAGCAAAATGAAATTGCAAAATTTGTGAAACCAAACCAGCAGGACCAGTGAACAATGTTTTTCTACATTCAAAATATGTATTTGAGCCTACAGAAAAAAGCATAAATAATCAGATTTACTCTTAAGCACACTGGGGCAAAAGCGTTTGAGTAACTAATGGGACATAATCTAGGTATCTGGTGGGAGGTTGTAATCATATGTTTTTTTTCCAAGATGGTAGCCAGGCCACATGATCACGCAAGGAAAAAAATGCTGATCAAAAATGTTCATTTAATTACTACCTTTTACAAGACAACCATAAATTTTTATTCCCAGGCATGGTTTGAAATATGGCTCTTAGGTAACATAATAATAATAATAATATATTGCATTTATATAGCGCCCAACCCCGTCGATGACAAGCTCTTCTCACATATTACGTGAAACGTCCCATAAGTCTTGTGTCACTAATTCGGGCTCGTCAAAAGTGTCTTGAATCAGGTGGCGGAAAGAGAGACCTCGCACGCTGAGTCAAAACAGATCAGGATTCATTCAGTTCGCCGCCAGTTCAAAGCTCAACTGCCAGGAGAGTTCCATAGAAGCGTGACATCATGTGCACAGCACAAAGGTACCATCACACGTCACTCTGAACTGGCTGGAATTCCATAGCTGAGGATATTGTTTAGGGTACATGGACATGTAGACGTGATATTTCTCTCTCTCTCTCTCTCTCTCTCTCTCTCTCTCTCTCTCTCTCTCTCACACACACACACACAAACACACACACTCTCTCTCTCTCGCTCTCCTTTTCGCTCTCTCTTTTCTCTCTCTCTCTCGTTCTTTTTCTCTGTCTATCTGTCAGTCTCTCTTTTATGAAAGACTGTATAAATCCGGGGTATTGAGGTGAGACTGAGTTTAAAGGCGCAAGAGAAAAAAAAAGTAATAGTAATAAAATTTACGACCTTAGTTTTTGTTTGTCCTAACTCCACTTTTGCCTAACTGAAAAATGCAACACTGAACTGTCGCGGCTTTAGTATTAATATGATAAGGAGTTAGAATACACCGGAACTATGAGACAGCTTGATGGGTGCCACAATGCATTTTACACAAGTGTCAAAGTGTGCATTATTTTGTTGTACCTCTTCTACAGACAAAAGGTATCCATTTTTTTTTTTCTTCAGAAAATTGAGATAGAACAGACAAGAAAGAAATAGGGTCAATAATTATCATCTTGCATTTTTCTTAACGTTTCCTTAAGACCGGCAGTACACTTGAGTCAAGCTTGTTCTCTCTCGGTTGTAGGTTGAGACGTGAATCATTGAGTTCAACGTAACTTTGCGCATTGGTGAGACTGAAACAAATCTGTCTCACTAGTTTGGCCGAGACAAAACTGTCTTGAGTCCGCTAGTGAAAGGGAGACTTCGCACACTGAGTGAAAAAAGACGCAAAAAAACCCCCAGATATGACGCAGTGTGCCATTAGCAAGTTTCATGTCTAAAAATTTTGAAGCTCTCAAAATTAAGTCCTCGGGCTCCCTATTCCAAGCCTTTCATCATTTTCTTTTTAATTTGGGAAAAGAAAAGGGAAAAGAGGGTGCTGATACTATCAGCGCACCGCGAATATTTTTTTGTCATATCATGTGTTCAGAGCTTTTGACTTGACACCTGTTTCTAAAACGTGAGACGATAAAGACAAGAGACAGGTTTTCTATTTGCGTAATTCACACTGAGTAGGATGTCCCAGTTCCTACAGCAAAGGGACAAATTCTTTTTCACTAGAACTTTTTCAATTTCGCATCTCTCTCGAAACCTCAACAGAACTGATTATAACTCATTAAAGAAGTCAGTTCAGGTGTCGTGCTAAGTTTTTCATCCAGTTCAAATCGAATTTGAAATTCTGTCTGTTTGAGTGGCCAGACTCTCGGGTTCTCTTTGGAGTGTCTGGCTGATAAACAGACACCTTCGAATCAAAGAGGTGTATTTGATCGCGTTTTCCTCACTAAGAGATAACCATTATCTTTGGCTCCTGCGCCGAAAATGAGTTCTACACTTATGACTCGTTTGAGCATTATCTCAGATATTCTTCTCGTTGTCTGTCGTATCTAGGAGAAGATGGTTACGGTTGGGTGGGAAAAGGAGAGAGAGAGAGAGAAAGGGAAAGAAGGCTTCACGACACGCTCATTCCTTATTTCTCTCTGTCTTATTTCGTCATTTAATCATGTAGTCACATATTCGTCCTTGTAGACACCCATCCATCCATCCATCCATTCATCTTCCCTCCTTCTCCGATCCACCAATCCATCCCATCTATTCAGACCAAATAAACAAGGATTTTTAGGAGAAATGAAATTAGAGAAAAGAGTTTTTGAGAAAACACGATCTTCTAACTTCCGAGACAGCTCGCAGCACATACATAGAAACATTTCATACAGAGATCTTTCATCACACCAAAATATCGCCCAAAGAATCAACTAACTTCGCTTTTCCAATCCATGCATCGATTACTTCACAGCCGTACACAGAACAATTCACAAACTATCTTGTGGAAAATATCCAGGCATGAATGATGTTTGTGCATTCTCTGCCTTTCTGGAATTCTAATTACCTGGAATCTGAAACGCACGTAAAAAAAACAATTCCACTGAGTTCTTGTTTTTGTACATTTCATATTATTAACCCTTTGACTATTGACGCTGTGAAAGCTAGATTTTCTCAAATCCAGTTTATATTGAGATTCACTAAAGTCTTGATATTGGTTATTTTGAACAGTAAATCTGAGCTCAAATCAGGCTGTTGGTCTCTATTTATAGGCTCGTAATGGAGAACCCAAACCTGTAACTGACGGAGCAGTAAAGAGACAACAAAAATGCTGTATCAGTATTGAAGGGTTAAAACTATCCCCTTGCTTAGGAGTTTGTGCACTTAAAAAACACAACAAAAAACAGAAGAAAAAAAATTATCTCCGCGTGCCCACGTTTTATCAGTGCTATCATTTCAATGCATTACTTATCACAATTTCTGTGCCTGACGTAGCTGTCACTTCAGATGCATTCCTCTTCACAAAGAACGAGCTCTCAGGTAGGGTAATGTGTGAATTTTTGCGACTCTCCTCAATTTTTTGTTGTTGTTTTCTTCGATGGTTTCCCAAACTCTGCTCTCTAATTTCACAAAGTCAAAATATATCAAAAGAAAAACCCAAAAAATTCTGTGCTTTTTTTCTTTAATATTATTTTGTCAGTCATTAATTTCACATTTTTTTTCTTCAACGTTTTCCCAAATTCTGCTCTCTAATTTTACAAAATCAAAATATGGCAATAAGGGAAGCTTTTCTGTGTTTTTTTAAAAATAATATTTGGTCTGCCTCTGATTTTATGTCTTTTTCTTCGATGTTTTCCAAAAGCACTGTTCTCTAATTTCACAAAGTCAAAATGTTGAATTAAAGAAAAGATTTTCTGTTGTGTTTTGTAAAATACATTTTGTCCGTATCTAACGTTATGTTTTCTTCTTCGATGTTTTCCCAAACTCTGCTTCCTAACTTCACAAAGTCAAAATATGGCCAAAGGATTTTCTGCGTTTTTGTTTGGATTGTAAATAATATTCTGCCAATCTTTGATTTCATGTCTATTTCTCCAGTGTTTGCCCAAACTCTGTTCTCTAATTTCACAAAATCGAAATATGACAAAAAGAAAAGCTTTTCTATGCTGTTAATTGTTGTTGGTGTTGTTTTTTCGGTACTGTTTTGTCTACGTACTAATTTCATGTCTTCTACAAATCCTTTTTGACTTGTCCCCTATCCCCCCCCCCCTTTTTTTTCCCAATTAAACAAGGATCTGTGGGTGCTATCACTTGTCCTACCAAAATCATGCATGGTACAGCAAGTTATTTTGTTCCATTTCTTTGAGAAAAAAAAAGAAAATAGAAACGTAATTATTATACAGCTGGTCTTGCGCTGAGACAAATCTGTTTCGGGGGACAAGGTGGTCTGGAGGTAAGGTGCTCGCCTCTCGTGCCGAAGGTACCGGGTTCAAATCCCGGTCGGTGCAGGCATGTTGGGACTTTGGGATTTTTCTCATATTTTCCTGTCCCCGATCCTATGGTAGGTAAGATCGAGCACCTAGCCTTCTCGGATAAGGACGAAAAATCCGGAGGGTTCGTGTATACGTTGCGCACGTGAAAGATACCTTGGCAGTTGGACATCGAAAAGAGCAGGCCGAACAGGCCGCTGCCTGGGCAAAATTCTGAAAACACGAGTCCTTACCACAACAAGAAAATAAAAAGAAGAAAAAGTAAGGTGTAAATGCCAAGGGCAGCGAAACCTCCTGAAATAAAGAGCTGAATACACACAAATCTGTTTAGTCTAGGTCTTTAAGTGTGAGATGTGAACCATAGAGTTAAACAGGGCCTCGTGCATTGATGAGACCAAAAACAAGGCTGTCTCATTCGTTCGGGTACGTCAAAACTGTATCGGGTCCGCTGGTGAAAAGAGAGATATTAATTTTGCTGGGGCCATCTATCCCCGAATAACCTTCCAAAAAAAGAAAAACGGCAGAACAAAGAACAAGAATAATTAAGAGAGAGAGAAAGAGAGAGAGAGAGAGAGAGAGAAAGAAAGAGAAAGAGGGATAAGGAGAGAGAGAGAGAAAGGGAGAGACAAACAGAGAGAGAAAGAGAAAGAGAGATAAAGAGAGAGAGAGAGAGAAAGGGAGAGACAAACAGACAGAGAGAGAAAGAGAGAGGGAGTTTGGGCTTAACAGCGCATCGGCAGGAAAACGACCACCTAGAGCCAGTTACAGTATTTTGGAATAATTTACTGTAGATTGATTCTCAGAGCTTGCTCAACGAAAACTTCACAAATTAAGTCCAAAGGGGAAAAGTCTCCTATAAAGTAGTTCTACTTGTAAAGTTTTGAAATGGTGTTTTATATAGATCTAAAGTGAAATGCTGTAAATATGTGGACAATCTCTAATCCAGCCTACAATTTCAGTTTCCCCAAGGACGGACAAGGAAAAGAAGAAAATATATTTTATAATGAGTAAAAAAGAATTGAATGACGAAGATATAACTCACTTCCGTCAACTTCTGAGAAATCGAGCATTGAAGTTTCATGTGATCATAGCTTCTAGAACAAAGAGTTGTTTTTTTTTCTTTTTAGTAATACTTACAAATTACACCCCGAATCTGCTTGATACTTTGACACACAATGGAGAAGGCCCGAAGAAGTAGTGTGTAGTGTGTAACTCAGCTCAGCCAAAAAGTGGAAATGGAACCTTGTCATTTCTCGGGAAACGAATTGCTGTCTGTATGACATCATGCCGAGATGGAAAAAGTAATCGGTTTTGGCATTTGTAACAACATGGCAAAAATCCTGGCAATGTTTCATTTGTCTAAGAAGAAAAACAAAAGCAAATAAACAAACAAGCATGCAAACAAAAAAAAGAAAAATTGATTTGCACTTTTAGTATGATACACGCAATGCTTGGACTCAATGTAAAAATGCAGGTAGGCTTCAAGGTGCCAAGCTCTAGATTTCTATAGTTACTGATATCAGGACCGGATTAAGCTCTTTAGAGGCCTTAAGCAGTTAAAAGATTCGGGTGCCCCTATAATTTATGTAGTTCGAAATAAAAAAATAAATAAATAAACATTAAAAAAAAATTTTAAACGAGCCTTACAAGCCAGCAAAAACTTTAATTTTCTTCATTTATTGTGGGGACCCCTTTTTGTGGACCCTGGTTCAGCTGCACCATTTGTAGTTTTGCACCATAATATGGTCCATGGTAAATCCTGGCAATGAAAATTTTCTGTGGCGCCCTCTCCCCCTTCCCTAGATGCTACAACCACGTGCTTCTTTTGCTTGGTGATTAATCCAGCCATAGCTCGTATCTATGCTGCAACATTTCAGTTTTCCATTATTTATATACATTTTACTTTTGTGGTGGGTGCAGGCATGTTGGAATTTAGGGATTTTGCTCATATTTTCCTGTCCTTGGTCCTGTGGTAGGGAGGACCGAGCGCCTAGTCTTTTCGGATAAGGACGAAAAATTCGGAGGGCCCGAGTGTACGTAGCGTGCGTTAAAGATACTTTGGCAGTTGGAAATCGAGAAGAGTAGGGGAACACGCCGCTGCCGGGGCAAAATTAAATAAAATGTATCCATTTACTGTATGGGGTTAAACGAGACCCTGTCCACTGCTGAATCTGAAACACGTCCATCTCGTTAGTTCGAGGGTAGTCAAAACTACTTTTATTAAGAATGTTGTTACAAATAGGTACGTCTGATCCTCCAAGTTTTTTGCCCTAGGGTTATGTATTTTAAAGCCTTTTGTGTCTCCAAGCTAGAAAGCTCCTCCCAGAAATATTCTTAAAAACAGCCTTTATTAATTATTCTTTCAGATTTTCTTTTTGTTTTCCTCCTTTTTTTTTTTTTTATGTTAAAAGAGTATGGGGCTAGGAATTTGATAAGATTTAGGGTTGACGATAAGGACGGTGTTAGGGACAGGTGAGTATACGTACGCGCCCCCAGCGCAAAACGCTTGGCGTACGTACGTACTTATAACAAAAGCAACTTTAATTAAAGTCAATAGCTGATTCGAATGGAGTTCAAGACTGAGTCAGAACTGATGCAAAACAGAGTTGAGTTATTGCGTTAATGGCCTTATTTCACACCCTTTTTTTTTTTTTTTTGCCATTCCCTCTGATTTGATTAATTTGCCCACTTACGTCAAGGGGTGAAGATCCGCTAGGTCATCTGTTCCCACCCCTGCCTGAAAAGTGCCATAACAACTCAGTGCAAATAGATTATGTGATTTTGAAGCAGCAGCAGCAGAAGAAGACGAAGTCGCAGAAGGAGAAGAAGACGATTGTTCATGTTTGCTTACTGAGAACTGGTTCTTATTGCTAGATCTATAACTCCTTTTGTTGTTGTTGTTTTTTTCCCCACTGCAGCAAGCCCCCTTCTCTCTGTCCCCTCTCTCTCTCTTTCTCTCGCTCTCTCCCCCCCCCCTCTCTCTCCCTGTCTCTCTATCTGTCTGTCTGCCTCTCTCTCCCTCTGTCTCTCTGTCTCTCTCTGTCTCTATCTCTCCCTCTCTCCTGCCCCCCTCTGTTTCTCTCTCTCTCTGTCTCTCTCTCATTCCTCTCTCTCTCTCTCACTCCGTCCTTCCCTCTCCTCTCTCTTCCTTCAACTCCCTCCCTTCCCCTCCCTCTCTCCTCTCCTTCTATCTCACTCCCTTCCTTCCTCCCTCCGTCCCCCACCCCTTCTCCATGCCTGTGTCTCCTTCCTGAAAAACGAGACTGAAACACAACAGGTTAACGATATGTTACTTCGTATCTTCCCAAAAGAGCGATGGCACATCTTTGAGATTCCAAACATTGCTTTATCATATTTTTTATCTTATAATTCAGTGTTGGTGATGCAACACAGGCTTGGCAATAGAAGATAGTGGTGCAGGATAACCATCAGTATGAGCACCTTCACACAAACAGAAAGTAACGTAAAATGATAAGGAGAAAACAAGACGCACATAAACAACATCTGCGTCGAAAGAAAAAGATGTGATCTATGAGCGACCGTTTTTGTCTCACTTTCAACACCTAGATCTACCTTTATTTGTTGTTTTTTTCCCCTGTTTTTCCATGACGCTGAAGAAAATGCTGAATCACTAGCGGTGTTTGGCTTCGTAATTCTCATTTTCAAAACGTTTTGGATGAGGTAGGGGCTGTTGTAGACAGAGCTGAGGGGTTATCATGTAGTCAGTGAGCATTTTATTTTCGGGGGGGGGGGGGAGTTGTAGTCGAAGAAGAGGGGTTTTATGTAGTCAATGTGGTTGGGGGGGGGGGGTGTTGTAATAGGAGATGAAGGGTTATGCAGATGGTGAGGATGGTTGGCGGGGGGAGGGGGTTGTGGCAGAGATTCGGGGGGTTATGCAGTTTAGTTGGTGAGGATGGTTGGAGGGGGGTAAGGGGTTGTTGTAGTCAGACATGAGGGGTTATGTGTCATTGAGGATTTATCTTTGGGGGGGGGTGGAGGGGGGGCTTGTAGTAGGAGGTGAAGGGTTATGTAGTTGGTGAGGGTGGGGGGGAGGGTTATTGTATTGGGAGATGAAGAGTTATGTAGTTGGTGCGGATCATTTTTGGGGTGGGGGTTGGGATTGTTGTAGTGGGAGAAGAGGAGTTAGTTATGTAGTCGGTGAGGATGATAAAAGAATGCTGAGAGTGTTGTCAGTCGTAGTTTTGATGATGTTGGTGGCGAGTTCTGCAGTGGATGTGTGATTGAAGTTGTTTATGCAAAGTTGTTCTTGGTTTGTTTCGCTTAAAATTGTGACGTAGACCGGGATACTTCGCAATTGGTGCCATATTGTGACTGTAGTTCTTCTTGGTTCCAACTCCATTTTGTCGTATAACTGAGAAAATCGACGTTAAACGTTTGCGGCTTCAGCATTATGATAAAAGAGTTCAAATACATCGTAACTGTGAAGCAGCTTGATAAGTGCCAGAACGCATTTTAAACAACTTTCGACGTGTTGTTTTACCTTTTCTCCATACCGGTACTAAAAGACATTTAGTTTTTCAGAGTTTGGAGATCAAATTTAAAAAAAAAAAAAAGAGAATTAAAGACGCGATAATACTTATGGGCATTCAACATGCATTGAAACTTCTGATGAAAGAGAAAGCGAAATATTGTACTATTTCGGAGAAATCCAAGTCCTTTGACGTCAAGAGAAAAAAAAAAAGAAAACAATCTCAAATAACCGATGACGTCAATTCAAATCTTGCGGAATATTTTGGTGTTCATTATTTTTTAAATGTCATCTCACTATAATTGAGCTAAAGGCTGAACCTGTAAGCAGCTAAAACTTCGCGTCTACGCGATAGAAAATTATGAAATTGTGTGTACTGTCTTATTTTTTGACGATGAGTTACGTGTACACATTCATTTTGAGCAAAAATTAGTCTTTACTATTATTTACATTAAAACTTGTTGAGCCGCAAAAACAGAGACGCATTTTTGTCGATTAGAATAAAAAAGCATGATCGGAAACTCTGTCCTTGACCTCTCTTTACACACTGGTGGTCGAAAATCAACGTAATCACGCCTGTGTATTTCTGCGTAAATTCTATTAGTTATTAAATGGTGTGAGTTATTGAATATTTGGTTCTTTCAGATTTTTGTTTTCCTCCTGCTGTTTGGTTGGAAAGGTACGTGGCAGGGTTGGGATTTGATAAGATTTAGGGTTGAGGATAAGGACGGGGTTAGATATACGTTCGCGCCCCTAGCGCAAAACGATCGGGGTGCGTACGTATTTATAACAAGAGCCTTGCCACTACTGCGTGCTGAAAGCCGTGATTGTGATAATGAGTGGTTTTTTCAATAGATGGAAGTGTTGGCGTTCACAGTCTTGATGTTGGTAGCGATATTGTGGATTTTGTTAACATACTGTACTAGTTGTTTCAGTATTGTTTCAACTATGATAACTGAGTTTTAATACTGTTGTTGGCTCTTATATTTTGTATTGAAGTCTGCAAAGACGGCGTCATACTATAATGGAGCTAAAGGTGAACGTTCTGCCCTCAAAGGCCCTTTTTCGGAGGCTTCTAAAAACTCTGGAAGCATTCTCAGCGCCTATAACTCGACTTATTGTGATGTTAGGGGATAATATAAAAATGCTGCAAACTCTGGGTAATTTGTTCATTTTGCATAATTCACATGTAAAATTGCCAACAAACACTTCCGACTCCATGCTTTTAGAACAGGGACACGATATAATGATCTATTTTTAGTACCGGGGCGCAGTTTCCCTCATTCTTCATTCGCTGAAGGAAACAAATTGTGGATTAACGAAAACATGGATCGCCTCTAAACTTTAGCGAAAAAGGCTAAACAAACTTTTCATGAATGCTGACGAGTGTGGTGTGTATGCGCAATGGAGTTGCAATAACACTTATCTAAAAACAAACAAACAAGCAACAAAAACCACGAAATAAATCTAAAGGAACAAGCAAAGTGAAGCATATCCATTATAATCACCCCGAACAGAAACGAATACATTGTAGACACATTTATCCCGGACAGGCCCGGGGATCTCAGCTAGTTATAATAAAAGACTCATCTCTTATATCGTTTACCTTTCACAATTACTATAATTGCTGTTGAACTTTTCTTTTATACATGTGATATATTCACAGTATTTCAGTACACTAGCTGAAGACAGTTTTCATTTCCTGTGGGACTCTACTAAAATATGGGGATATTGACCGATGTGCAGCCAGAATGTGGTATCAATTAATTAATCTGGGTAATTTAGAGTCGGTGTCTTGGAAATGTTTATCAAGAAACAACCCTCACGAATACGACCGTACTCGAAGTATTCAGCGTAACGTAAACACCCACTCACGCGGGAGGATGGAAGAAATGGTAAGGGATGTGGTGGGCGAAGGTAGATGGTCAGTAGGCTCAGTACTCACGCACTGGCATGGCTTACGTCCAATTTTCTCACAGTGGTCTACACCGCCTCTAGTACTTATCAAACTGTTTCCGTAGGAATGAGGGGGAAAATGTGGTGAACATCTGTTGTGATTTGTGATCAAGGTTTGTGAAAGAAAGTGAAAAGTCTGAATATTTTGTGCATTTCTTTTCGTTTTAATGCATGCACCTTCTGTTGTTTACTGAAAAAACATGTTACGAAGTAAATGTGACGAAAGACTTTATTATGATTTAGCGTAAATGTTGGGTTTGCTTCCCTGTTTTATTATTTGAACGTACTTAAAAAGAAATTAGAGTGATTTTTAAGGTGTTCTAACAGTTACAAGCGTTAGTTTATATGTGTCGTGCCTAGATCCTGAAAATGCCTAAGTTCTTGAATTAGGCAGTCTTATGCCTAATTCGTGAAATAGGCAACAGCTGTGCCTAACTTGTGAAATCAATGTTATATTTTGCCTAGATTGTGAAATTTCATGTTTTAGGCTGCCTAAGTCATGAAATTAGGCAAACTTTCATTTTAGGCACGACTACTCAACAATTTAGGCAATAATGTCTTCAGAGTAGGCAAAATCCTTGCCTAATGTGTCAAATCAGTTTCCAGGTTGTGCTTTTAAAGTGCAGTGTACAAAATTAAATAACGTTACAAAGAATGTGAACATTTGAAATGTTTTGTTTTTTTTAAATTTCAAATGATCAAGTCTGCATTAGACCCGTAGGGTTGAAGGACAAATTTCACATAATTTCAAAGCAAAAAACTAACGTATCATCAACCACAACTTTAGAATACTCCAAACGAGAGGCACAAGTATTCAATCTATCATCAAACAAAACGTTCCAATTCCAAACGTCAATATAAAGTCACAGAACAAGAAACAAAAGGCAATGTAACGCTTCAAAAAAGGGAAATCCACTCGATTTTCTTATCTTACTTGCTCTTGTTCTTACAAGATGAATTGTTTGGGTGGCACTGACTATGGCAGTAGTTCTTTGCTTTCTTGCACTTGCATCTGGCTGTATCGCACTTCCCATTGCAAGAACATTTTTTGAATCCTTGTCCTCCATGTCTTGAGTGAAGCTGAGCAATGGTTCTCATTGGTAGGGCAGTGTCCTTCACCTGGTCAGCAGTGACAATTTGGAAATCGGCCTCAATAATTTGATTGCGAGAAAACATAGTGTTTATGATGCCATGCTTGGTGCCAACTTGGTACAGGTCGTTGTGAACCTTCAGGACCACCCCAGGCACGTTTCTGCAATCAAGGCGCCCACGATCAAACTCACTGACTGGAACCAGCACGCAGTCGTCTTGCATAAGTGGAACAAGCTTGTCTCTTGTTGTTCGCAGCATTTCAGCACGGCTTTTTTCTTGTCCTTCACGTGCATCTTGTCTGCACTGAGTCAAGATGCTTGCATGGTCTTCAAAAGCTGTACTTGAAGTGGTGGCCCCTCCAACTGCACCCACCACCTCTGCATCAGTTTCAGTTGAATTTTGTAGACCGAGTTCTAGAGTTGTACTTGAAGTGGCAGCCTCTCCACTTTCAGAGAGACCATCGTTGCCATCAGCAGGTTCGACTCTTGTGGCTTCTTCAGGCGCTGCTTTATCACTTTCATCCACAGCTTCCTCAGGCTCAACGCACTGCCCACCTGCAACTTCCATTCTGGACAGAACTTCCAAAAGGTCCTCTTCTTTTTCTAGCATTGCGATGACATCCTTTGGCAGGCACGTTCGTTCAAGCCCAGAAGTTTTCTTCCGACCACAGAAAACTTCCAGTCGTGTTCTATTGTTCAGGTTGCGATGAGGGGATGAGTTTTTTTGCAGCTGGACGAATCTTAGCCCCTCAGCCCACTGAGTTGTGTCGTTGTCGATGGTCCAGGCTGTCAGCATCTGTTTGACATCAGCGTTGGACCGCTCAACAGATCCCTGACTCTGAGGGTGACTAGGGGATCCGTGCACGATGGTGAGTCCGGGCCATATCTCGATCATTTCTTTGATCACGTGAGCAGTGAATTCCCTTCCGTTGTCACTTTGTAGCACAGTCGGTGGCGTAATCATGCAAAAAATGCCAATTAAGTTGTAGGCGGTTTCTGCAGCCGTCTTCGTTGTCATTGGACGAAGAAAAAGGAACTTCGAGAAATGATCTTGATAATTAAGGATGTATTTGAATCCTCTATCAGGCGCAGACTCCATCACGATCAAGTCGACCTGACCTCGCTCTAAGATGTTTTTGGTTTGCAGTGGTCGGACAACTAGTCCCTTATTGGGCTTAGTTTTCTTTTTCTGGCAAGTTGTGCAGTTGGAGACAAACGCTGCTATCATCTTCTAAGTCACATTGTCCTACTTGTCAGCAATGAAGAACCTCATCTTCTTCTCACCTCCATGCCCAGTTGACAGGTGTGCATCCCACAGAGCATCGAAAATTTCCAACTTGGGCAGAAGGTATTGGATGCCGACATCCGGATTCTTCCTGAGCTGAAAAGAAAAAAAATGTGTGGGTGTGTGTGTGAGAGAGAGGGAGGGAGAGAGAGAAAGAGAGAGAGAAAGAGAGAGAGAGAGAAAGAAAGAGAGAGAGAGAGAAAGAGAGAAAGAGAAAGAAAGAGAACAAATAATATTGCAATGGAACGTGTTAATTACTACTACTATAACTACTACTACTACTACTACTACTACTACTACTACTACTGCTGCTACTACTACTACTACTACTACTACTGTCTCTCTCTCTCTCAATTTAGCCCAACAGCACGCCAATAGTAAACAAAGTAAACAAACACACTAACATTGACACATGCGCGAGTGTTGTACTGGAACGTGTTGTTAACTCCTCTCTCTCTCTCTCTCTCTCTCTCTCTCTCTCTCTCTCTCTCTCTCTCTGTGTCTGTCTCTCTCTCTCTGTATGTGTATGTGCACGCATGAGTGTGTTATTGTGTGTGTATGAGTGTAAGTGTGTGTGTGTGTGTGTGTGTCTGTGTGTGTGAGTATTTGTGTGTGAATGTGTGTACTGTTATATATGTGCCAAATAGGGAATAAATAGTACAGTATTTAAGGCTTACCTTGATGATTTTCTGTAATCCTCCTACTTCCATAATCTCGAACTTTTTTCTCAGGTAATACAGACTTCTGTGTTTTTCAGGAAACTGCACCACTTAACTGGTCAATCATGTCTTGGTATGTTTCCTGGTCCGGTAAACAGAATTTGGTGTAGCCTCCATTTTCAAGATGCTCCTCAAAACGAAGACGAAATTGTAACTTTTCAGTTTCCATGGCTGGATTTGGCTAACACTGACAAGTCAGGTGCTGATGTGTAGTATTGACTGAGGAAGTGTTCACTCTCTATTTTTGGACATCACGCAATGTAGTGAGAGACGCGCACGCAGGCGGATGATTTGACACATTAGGCAAGGATTTTGCCTACTCTGAAGACATTATTGCCTAAATTGTTGAGTAGTCGTGCCTAAAATGAAAATTTGCCTAATTTCATGACTTAGGCAGCCTAAAACATGAAATTTCACAATCTAGGCAAAATTTAACATTGATTTCACAAGTTAGGCACAGCTGTTGCCTATTTCACGAATTAGGCATAAGACTGCCTAATTCAAGAACTTAGGCATTTTCAGGATCTAGGCACGACATATGTATGGCTGGGTTAAAATAATAATAAAAGCGACAACAACAATAACAGCAACAACCTTTGCATTTCGAAAAGCCCGCGTGAGAAACAACAAGAAACTGTATAATGAATTCTACAATATTGAAATTAAAACAAGGTGTAAATTCATTGTTTTAACAAAGATTGATACCCTAGAAATATTTTATTTTTTTAATAATTTGATCTAATTGGACAGGTGTGCTTTGGCGTAAATCTGCTCCAATCTTACAAATAAAACACCAGTCCCGCAAGTTTTAGCAAGAAAATGTGGGAATTTGCAAAATTTGACACAAATCCAACCAGGCATGTTTTGAGAAAATCTATGTTAATCCTGATCGAGATAAAATAGACACAATATAATATGTACTTTATGTTTCATTGCATGCTGGTATTGTTCGTTGTAAAGTTATAATTCAGAGATTGTCAGAAGTGCTCACGTCTGTGTCTCTTCACTCGGATCAGAATAGACAATGCTCATGCTTGTGTCTCAACTCCCCGGATGAGAATGTACAGTGTTTTGTGCTGAATAAAATGTCCATTGTTTCCAAGTACATTTGCACTCTTGTTTAGACGGCTTAGGCAGTTTTACCATCCCTGGTACGAAACGATCGAATGCTTTGGTTGTAAAGTGGATTCAGTTATGAAAGAAGGAGAGAGAATGTTTTTTAAACTACTTCTCTACTAACAATAATCACAGCACAGTGAAGAAAAATAGCATTGCAATGATACGAGCATGGTTCGTCACTACGGTAGGATAAAGACCTAATCTCGTTTTTCATAGTTTTGAGAAAAGCGAATAAACTGTTTATCAGGGTAAAATACTAATATCACAATATCAAGTCTATTTTCCTTCTGCTTTGACGCAGTGCGGGAGGTCTCTCTATCCGCTGGCAGACTCAAGACAGTTTCTTCCCGTCCGAACTAGTGAGATAGACTTGTTTCAATCTCGCCAATGCTCGAGATTACGTTTAAACTTACACAACGACGTCATTTAGATGTAATGAGATCATTGTCTTCAAATTCGTGCCCGTGAGAGTATTCCCAACATTCATTCTTCTCCGGGTCCACAACCCGGTAGTTACTTCCTAACTATGCTCTGGCCTCAGCCTCACATCCATATATATACTACTTGCTGGCCTCTCTTATTGGCTCCTGCTCACCTAATCTCCGTATCTCAATCTCCCCTCGAGGTCTTAATAGCACATTAATATTTCAATAGCACATTAATATTTCAATAGCACATTAGTATCTCAATAGCACAGTAACATCTTAATAGCACATTAACATTTCAATAACAACGTCCCTGTCTGTGGCCAGACTGCCACGACTCATGTGCTCCCGCTGTCCTGCGCGACAGCTTCACTCAGGCAGGCCTGTGGGTAGCCTTCTGCCCAACCCAAGCAATTCCTTATGCTGGCCTATCCCCTGTGCTAGTCTCTTCACTACGGGTAGCCTCACGGCCCGATCCCGGCACAAGTCCTCTCACCGCGGGTGGCTTCTCTGCCCGACCCCGGCACCTATAGAAATAACATTACATCTGTATAACACCATACAATTACTATCCACTTCACCACTCATTACGAACCATCAAGCGTACACACAATAGTCCACATTTCACTCACCACACATCTGCACTTCTCTACGGTAACACACCTCCACCGTATTACACAGTACTCAGACTCGCTACGAATCCATGATCCTAACTTACATCTATCGCTCATTGCGCACATCTCTATACACAGTAATCAATGACTTTCACATTCCTCACATATAACTTATTTACATCATGGTCATAGGAGAACATAGTACATCAATCACCATAATTATCAATCATAGTTCAACCTACCAGTCATCACTGGAAAACACACAATCTCCCGACTGCTTTCTCACGTCTGTCTCCTTGGACTTCTTAACTTGCAGTGATCTGACTATTCAGATTTTGCCTCTACTACGCCTCAACTTCACTCACAACATGCACGCTTCAAGTCCCTTCCCCGCACTTATTGACCCTCGCTCACTCGCTCGTGACAACTACCCGAAGAGCCTTTGACGTTTCGGTTGCTGTTTCCGTCTCCGTACACATGAAAACACAGCTTAACAGTCTCAAGACAACAAACTAATCATCTGGTGTCTTCTCACTTTGCTTAGTTTTCAACTGAAGTTTTTGTCCCATTTGCTATTTCAATTTCATAAATTAAAAAAAAAAAATTGTATTTGTATTTGTACACTAGTTTAATCCCATTTGGGAAATTTGCCTTTGTGTCAATACACCCAGTTACAACTGGAGCAGGCACGTCGTCGCCACAGTGCAGCGCCGGTCGGCGGTTTTTTGTTTGGGGGTGGGGGTGGGAGATGAGGGGGGAGGGGAGGGAGTGGATGAATTTTGTTTGATTTTTGCCCGGGCAGCGGCCTGTTTGGCCTGCTCTTTTTCATTTTCCAAATGCCAAGGTATCTTTAACGTGTGCAACGTGCACACGGGCCCTCCGATTTTTTTCGGAGTTATCCGAGAAGACTAGATACTCGATCCTACCCCCCCCCCCCCCAATAGGATCAGGGACCAGAAAAATAAATCTGAGAAAAATCCCAAAGTTCCAACATGCCTGCACCGGCCGAGTTTTGAACCCGGTACCTTCGGCATGAGAGGCGAGCACCTTGCCTCTGGACAAGCTTGTCCCCAACACTATCAGTCATGGGCACAATTATTATATCGCAAAAACTGATCTTTTACTAAATGTCAACAACGAAATTCAAATAACAGCCTTCGATGTTTGTCTCGAAATGAAACATAAAGAAAGGCTGGTGTTTGTTTAAAAATCTGGCAATCGTTGTTTGGACTGGTTAGAGAGTGCAAATTGACGGCGAATGGCCGGTCTTAAAACGGTGCCTCTCCCTAGCACTGCAGATTCTCGCTTGAGGTGCCACTAAATTCTTCGATAAGCTCCCAACACTGGAACGTGCTGCGATTTCGTCATCGTCTGAGTACACACGCTGAGAGAAGCGAGAGTGTACTCGCGCACATGGATAACGAAATTAGCATTGGCGTTTAGACAAACATTACTGGGAAAAAATAACATGTAAACAACAAAAATGTTCTTATTACAAGTTATATCAAGTTTTTTGCTCTCATTATTATAAATAAATAAAGAAATAAACAGATAGCTAGATAAACAAAGAACTAAATATAAAATACCTAAAATAAAATAAAATAAATAAATATAAATAAGTAAATGAACAAGCAATACATAAATAATTGAATAAATGAACAAGCAATACATAAATAAATAAATAAATAAATGAATAACTAAATGATAAGAATTTGTGAAAGAAACAAGAAGAAGAATCATAATAAATTTAATTAGTAATAACGAAACTACATAATTTTCTGTCATTATTTCAGTTTTCATCTCTTGGAACGTTTTTACCTGAAAGAGTACAAAGCATCTGCAGATGTTCTGAGTAGAATTGGGAACTGTGGTGATTATTAAGTTGCTGTTACGACAAGCCCAGGGTGTTATCAAAGATTACACATCCCACATGAACCACTGACTAAAGGCAAAACCGACGCACCTTGCGAGGGTTGCTAGAAAAAGGGGCACTGCAGCTTCATTAGCTCATTTCAAGGCTGGAGCTCTCGCTCTTACTTTACTGTCAGGTAAATGTATTTATTCTATCATTTTGATAACCATTATTATTTTCACTGACTCAGCCATATTCCTGTTCACTCACTCACTCACTCACTCACTCACTCACTCACTCACTCACTCACTCACTCACTCACTCACTCACTCACTTACTCACTCACTCACTCACTCACTCACTCACTCACTCACTCATTCGCTCGCTCGCTCACACACTCGCTCACTCACTCATTCGCTCACACTCACTCACTCATTCACTATCTTACTCACTCACTCACGGATTCATTCACTCACTCACCCATTCGTTTAATCGCTAGTTACTAATTCACTCATTCATTGACTACTCAAACATGTTCTCAACTAGTCATCCAATCACTCACATATTTCCCTATAGATCATCCTTCTCCTCCTATATCAAGCGGAAGAGGAATTCTTTGCCATACTTATTAAATTTATTATCTTTATAAAAGCTCTTACACACACTTACGCTAAGTTTTCGTATGTACGGAAACTGAAACTGCAACGGAAACACCAAAAATCTTTCAAATAGTGAAATAGAAAGAACGTTTTTAATGGTAGGAAAACGCCGTTTCCATAATGCATGCAAATACTCTTTCTTATTACTACTTGATAATTTTTGCGGTTCCGTGGCTGTTTTCGTTTCCGTACAATTAAAACCCAGCTTATAAGGCATTATCGAGATTCTGTAAATTATGTATGTCCATTTGCTTTTCGCCCACAAACTATTTTTAATTAGACAAGTAACTGTATTTCTGTATGTTCATTTAATTAATTGGTTAACTAGTTGATCAGTTATACACGTGTAACTTATGAAGTGGTTTGAAATGTATTATTATTGTTATTATTGTTAGATACAATTTCGGGACCTTAGTTCTTGTTTGTCCTAATTCCACCTTTTGCACAACTGAGAAATTCGACGTTAAACGTTTGCGGATTCTGTTATTATGATAAGGAGTTAGATTAAATCGGAACTGTGAAACAGCTTGATAAGTGCCACATCGTATTTCAAACGTATGTCAGCGTGTGTATTCCTTTTGATTTTGCTATCCGCTTCAAGAGAGACAAACATGCAAGGTTTGGGAAACTTGTTCTCAATTTGCCACAGTTGTGCACCGAATAAACTCCGCAGCTCTTCTCACTGACCCTTCCACCCACCACCTACCCATTTTGCGGTTTGCGTAGGGTGCAGTAAATAACTCGGCTGCGCCTCTGTTTCCAGGGAGATAAATATGTAAACAGTAAACTTTCTGCTGGAAGTAGAGCAAGTTAATTTAGAACCCCAGTATTAGTTTCTTCATTTGACGTCATAGAATGTGCGCTTCTCCGAAATTTTAACTTTTATTTCGTCTTTCGTGGGGATTTCCCAGGCATCGTGAGCATCCGGTCTGTTGGAATAAACACAAACACAGCTGTCGATACGCCGTGACACGAAAATACTAGCTGCTCCCTAAATTAAGTCTCGTATATTTTTTTCAGCATTTTCCTGGCACTATTAGGGGTTATCGACATCGCCCCTTATTCCCATACTAGTGTTGGAGTTCAGACGGGAAACTGTAAAGTTAAAATTCAGTACCAAGGTGAAGCTCGCTACAGCAGGACACTACATGCGGCGGCCGGTGAACCGTAAAGAAATAGCATTGGCTATCGTGCAGAACGATACCAAATCTATACAAAAAAAATGTAAGAAAACCCCTTTGTTCCCTATGGACTCAAAAACTACTGCACGTATTGAACTGAAATTTGGCACACACAATTGTACGATACTGACCAGTGTTCCTATGTACATAGGCATAAAAAAGCTTATGGGATTCGTGAGTTATTCCAATAATGCGATAAGAATGGAACAGTAAATTTGCGAGAGCGTTTGATCCGAATTGTACGTTCGTTAACCTATGACCTCTTTGTTTGTTAATCGCTTTTCCACTTCCGGCCCCGGAATTCGATTCATAATCACAGTAGTGTCTGTGAGAGCTAGATCTAGCATGCACTGATGCAGCATGCCCCCTAAAAAACGTACTATCGGTAGGCATACAAGTCTCAAATCGCTGTAGTTTTTTTTTATTGGAAATTTATTGTTTCGCCATCATTCAGATCTATTTCGAGTCATGGTTCGCCATTTTAAGGTTTCGTTATCATTACCTGCGATGTGTTCACTATCAAACACACTAACCCGTGCGCAAATCATGCAGTTGTACGGGATGCGCAGGGTGTCAACCCACAAAGGCAGAGCAGTAAGACTTATTTAAAAACAAACAAACAAAAATAAAATAAACAAATAGGAACAGGCCAGATGAAGCAGGTCCATAATAACCACCCAGAACTGAAACCAATATTCAAACCGATTTATCCCCGGCAGGGCCGGGACCTCAACTAGTTTAAATAAATAATTTAAAAAGCCCTCTCGCCCCATGACCTTTGGGATGTCGGTCACAGTTAAGACTAGGGCCAACTCCTGCGACGTGGATCGCGATGTCCAGATTTTGTGGGGGTTGTTTTTTTCTCAAGCCTGCAGGTTGAAGAAAACGTTTCCCCTCAGTGACCTCGTCCACAGAAATCGCTCGACGGTGGCGACAGCGTCTGCTTTCTGGAGCGTTCCGGAAACACACACACACACACATGTTGGACCGCGGAGTAAATCCTTTCTCCTGACAAATATTTGCGTTTTTGCAATCATTTCACCATTTTCAATAAATATTTCAGGCTACAGAAGTTTTTATTTATTTATTTATTTATCTGTTGTTTTTTATTATAGAAATCTATGTCTTTGCACTGTAGGGCCAAACAAGATTCTACTTTGCGGTAGTTCCCAGAATAGTTAGTGGCTACCCACGGTTTGTTGTGTTTCCCTCAAACTTTGTGACCGTAAAGCAACAGCCTTATTATAGAATTTTGTTTACACCTTTATAAAGATCCTGGAACGTGTCACTTTTTGAATGTCTTTCTTTCTTTAATTTTTTTTATTTTTATTTTGACTGAAAGTCTTTTTGACCGAAAGCTTTTGTCTTCCATTTTTTAAAAATTGCTTCTGTATTATTTTTACGTGAAATTCAGCAACATTCACTTTTTATTATTATCATTATTATTAATTTGCCACCTCTGTACTTAATTTTTTTTTTTAATGATGAAACGATTGTCCAACATTCAGGCATTCAAAACCCCTGTCTTATAGTCCTTTGGCTTTAGCATCAAAAATTGTGATGATTACGCAGAAAAGACCCGAAAACAATATCAGTTTATTTTTCTTTGCCTTCCCTTTTGTTTCTTCCACATTCTCTTAATGATTACAATATTGTTGTGCAAAAAGATAGGAAGAATGTTGATTGAAAAGAGCAAAAATTATCTCGCATGGGACTTCTTTAAGCTAGTTCAGATTGCACTGAGTCAAGTTTTCTTGCGTCGGTTTTGACTGAGACTAGAATTTCAGGGGAATCAACTGGCGAAAGTGGGCTTTTTATTATTTTTTTAGAGCTGCTAGTGTGAGAGATCCAGTTGAATTCCATAATCTATACTCACATGAAAACCGAAGCAAAATAAATATGGTCCAATGCTCTATCGGGCTTATTTCCTTTACGATTTGTTTATAGAAACTGAATTTTGGGGAAATGATTGAAATTTGAGAACCGTCTGTTTGCGGAAGCGGTCAAAAAGTATAACGGATTTGCCAATTTTAAGAGGTTAAATTTAAGAGTCAGTCACTGTGCCCCTACCTGTGACAAGAGGGCGTAGGCTTTGAAGACCAGCTGCAGTTCGATAAGTGCAGGAGAATTTTTTTAACTTCGAATTTTTGCCAGTTCATTTGGGTTGCCCTGCTCCCAAGCAAGATGTTCTTGGGTGTGGTTCAATACGGTAGCACAGAGGAGAGAGAGAGAGAGAGGAGAGGAGGTGGAGGAGAGAGAGAGGGAGGCAAGCAGAGACAGAAACAGAGACGGATAGACACATAGAGAGATTTACTGATAAACAGAGACACAGGAAGAGAGAGGGCAGGGGAGAGAAAGGGAGAGAGGGCGAGAAAGGGGAAGTGCTGAGAGAGAGCGCCAGAGAGAAAGAGCAGAGCAGAACAGAGCTAACAGACAAATAACGAAGTAAATAAGGGATTAGGAGACGAGGAAGAACAAGAAGAAAAACCACAGATTACTTTTCATATTGATAAAGATGCAAATTACGGAGCAATAACAACATCATTATTATAGCATCAATCACAGCTTCATCAGCCAAAAATTTTGAATACTCGACATCTCAGTGGAATAGGTTTCCCTGGCTCACAAGTTGTTTATTTAATACAAACACTTGTTCTTGAGATGAGCTGGTTGGCTTGACTTCACAGGCGATCAAACGGAGGTTCGCTTTCCACCACTTCAGTTATGCCTCACAAATGACACTACGTAAACACTGCGCCATAATTTGAGGGTAGTTTCGACGAAAAATATTCAGAAAAAAATGTAAACCTATGGAATTATCTGCAAATGAATAAATAGATAAGTAAATAAATAAATATCTGCGGTCAACGATCCAAGCGTTCAAATTAATTTGGAAACGAATATTTGTCATCTTGTTCCTTCTCTAACGGCTTCCTTTTCTGTTTACACGCACCTT
>OZ007570.1:37342619-37600119 GCA_963931925.1 Onchidella celtica | reverse complement strand
AATATAGAATATTAAATCAATACGGTAACTTATCTGCGAGTCCTGGCTTGTATTTCCGCAGAGTAACACGCCCGCCAAAGTCGCCACAGATTATGATGTTAAGTTTCTCAAAGCTTTATTTATGACATTAGTTGTGTAGATTGTTCATTATAAAACAGAAAGCATTCTTTATCAAATGCACACATAAAATTCATCTACACGACGTCGTGCTGTTCAGCAAGTCAGTGACTGCCATGTATTTGTCCCCAAATCGTCCTCCATTCATGTTCTTTCGGGGCACTCCCCCCCGGTCCTCCATTCATGTTCTTTCGGGGCACCCCCCATCCTCCATTCATGTTCTTTCGGGGCACCCCCCCCCCTCGGTCCTCCATTCATGTTCTTTCGGGGCACCCCCCCCCGGTCCTCCATTCATGTTCTTTCGGGGCACCCCCCCCCGGTCCTCCATTCATGTTCTTTCGGGGCACCCCCCCCCGGTCCTCCATTCATGTTCTTTCGGGGCACCCCCCCCGTCCTCCATTCATGTTCTTTCGGGGCACCCCCCCATCCTCCATTCATGTTCTTTCGGGGCACTCCCCCCCCCCATCCTCCATTCATGTTCTTTCGGGGCACCCCCCTCCCCATCCTCCATTCATGTTCTTTCGGGGCACTCCCCCCCCCCATCCTCCATTCATGTTCTTTCGGGGCACTCCCCCCCCCCCCATCCTCCATTCATGTTCTTTCGGGGCACTCCCCCCCATCCTCCATTCATGTTCTTTCGGGGCACTCCCCCCCATCCTCCATTCATGTTCTTTCGGGGCACTCCCCCCCCCATCCTCCATTCATGTTCTTTCGGGGCACTCTCTCCCCATCCTCCATTCATGTTCTTTCGGGGCACTCCCCCCCCATCCTCCATTCATGTTCTTTCGGGGCACTCCCTCCCCATCCTCCATTCATGTTCTTTCGGGGCACTCCCCCCCCCCCCATCCTCCATTCATGTTCTTTCGGGGCACCCCTCCCCCGGTCCTCCATTCATGTTCTTTCGGGGCACTCCCCCCCCCCCCCCATCCTCCATTCATGTTCTTTCGGGGCACTCCCCCCCCATCCTCCATTCATGTTCTTTCGGGGCACGCCCCCCCCCCATCCTCCATTCATGTTCTTTCGGGGCACTCCCCCCCCCCATCCTCCATTCATGTTCTTTCGGGGCACCCCCCCCCCGGTCCTCCATTCATGTTCTTTCGGGGCACTCCCCCCCCCCATCCTCCATTCATGTTCTTTCGGGGCACTCCCCCGGTCCTCCATTCATGTTCTTTCGGGGCACTCCCCCCCCCATCCTCCATTCATGTTCTTTCGGGGCACCCCCCCGGTCCTCCATTCATGTTCTTTCGGGGCACTCCCCCCCCCATCCTCCATTCATGTTCTTTCGGCCCACCCCCCCCCCCCATCCTCCATTCATGTTCTTTCGGGGCACCCCCCGGTCCTCCATTCATGTTCTTTCGGGGCACCCCCCCCCGGTCCTCCATTCATGTTCTTTCGGGGCACCCACCCCATCCTCCATTCATGTTCTTTCGGGGTACCCCCCCCCCCGGTCCTCCATTCATGTTCTTTCGGGGCACCCCCCCCCCCCCGGTCCTCCATTCATGTTCTTTCGGGGCACTCCCCCCCCCCCATCCTCTTGATCGTTTTCGTCCCTCTGCCGCCCTTTTCTCCATTTCCCCCCCCCCCCCATTTTTCACAAAGGCTTCCTTGATGGTGTCAAGCCGTACAGGACAATGGCTAGTTGGTTCCCAAAGTAAAAACTCAGTAATGGACCACACCTGAAGATTAATATATAAAGAAATTGATATCAATTTGTGAGGACTTGGTACCATTCTTGTAAGTCCTTAGTTGGCCTACACAGTGTCACCTCTAACTGACTGGACTCTCATAAAACCTATAGATGTTAGTCCCCATTTCAGGAACTAGTACAGTGTCGAGGATTAGACTCATGGAACATACAATTGTCCGCATTTCTGAAACTGGCATCTAGAATTGGTGTCTCATACTATACTACATTTGCTCCCATTTCAGAAACTGGGCGATAAGGATTGGACTCGCATAAAATTTTTAGCGCCTATTCTCCGCACACCATTCCTTATTTTAGACGACTTAATGTCATTGAACACATTTCAGCAAAGGAAGGCATCCGTACAGAGATAGGAACATCCGCTCGCCGCTTGGCGCTGGTTACAAGCCCGTAATGAGTGGCGAGTGATATCTGGCGAGCAACTTTCTCTGTGTGACGAATGCCCAAGTCATACACAGTAGCAGATAACAGACTTGTCTCAGAACGCTAGCATTCCTGGCCTTAGGTTTCATTTTTCTCCAGATGAAATTTTTGCTTACCACTCAAAACTAATTTCGGATTGCAATACACCCACGCCTCTGAATTATTTTCATAGCACTCAAGCAATTTTATTTTCTAATGTAGAACTTGAAATCTTGTGTATCAGTTTTCGACACTGGCATTTCGGCTGAAAATTCAATTCGGGAGTTACTTAACTTGACAAGAATGGATTTTAGCTTGTCTAGACCTGTTTGAAATGATAAATTCAACGAGAAGTTCAATAAAACATTGTCAGTTACGTCGTTTTTCTTCTGGGCGGCAGTTCATAGCTTTTAATAATCGTATCTGTTAATTTCAAGCTGAAACAAGGCTACTTTACACGAGTAAAACATTGTAACAATTATTATTGACGCCCTGTCAGTTACGTCGTTTTTCTTCGGGTAATGTTATACACAGATCAATACTAATAATATTGACAGGACAAGTATAATATTTCGTTTGCCAGCATTTTTCTTGAAATATTGTGATTTACATTTGGGTTCTTGGGGGGGGGGGGGGGTGGGGTGGGGGGGGGGGGATAAGAAAGATTTTTTGAACAGGGTTAATTAACATTTCATTTTCAATCAGGTTTTCCAGAAAGTTTGCGATTTGGCATTTTGGGGGCAAATAAACAAAGAAAGAAAGAAAGAAAAAACAACAAAAAACAGAACTTTTGGGTCTTTAAAAAAAGCTAGTCACTGCTGCATTCTACGAATGGTAATGAACGAAAAAAAAAGGAAAGACAAAAAAAAAAAAAAGCTTCAGACAGAAAGGAATCGGCATAAAAAGTTAGATTGGTATACATCATAGATATGCACGACTGAACTAGATTCCACAAGTAGCTTCGGTATACATGCACTTGCTCAGATGCGTTTTAAAGAAAATGTAACTGACTGAATGAGGTCATCTGAATGTTGGTTTTTGTGGACATTTCTTCCATTTGGAACCTTGGTTCTCTGGACTTTCTTTGCTTCTTTCAAACGTTGTCTTTCTTTCTTTCTTTTTCCTTCCTTCCTTCCTTTCCTTCTTTCAAACGTTTTCTGGCTTTCTTTGCTTCTTTTAAACTTTTCTTTCCTTCTTTCTTTCTTTCTTTCTTTCCTTCTTTCTTTCCTTCTTTCATACATTTTCTTTCTTTCTTTCCTTCTTTCATACATTTTCTTTCTTTCTTTCTTTCCCTCTTTCAAACTTTTTCTTTTTTTCTTTCGACATCTGACAAAGGCCGGCGGCTGCTTCCAGTTCCCCAACCGCTCTGTTTTCTCCATTTTCGTACAAATTGGCTTTGCAACACTCGCTTCAGTAGTTGCTGACGCAAATTTTAATACGTTTTCATTTTTCCTTTCAATGACTTGTAAATTTATATTTGCCTCTTGTTTTGTACTCAGGATTTGTGACGTCAGGACCTCATTGGCGAGCCCAGAGAAAAGTTTCCATCGAAATTCTCCGAGATCTCGGCCTAGGGACGTCAGTTATGGAAGACAAGGTACAAGAAGAGATTTCTCGTTACCTGGGCAACGTTGATAAATACAACGGAGTTGCCTTTGACCCCAGGCCGCTTGTTATGCAAAGTGTGTCGAACATTGTCAGTGCACTGGTGTTTGGTAAAGGATTCAGGTACACTTGCTTATTTTATTTCAAGCAATAAAATTGATGATATTAATAAAGCATATTTGACAGAGATTTTGAGGATGTCTTGCAAACGTTTACACGATAACCTTCTATTCAGTGATCTCATACGTTCAGCTACCTACCCACCTACCATCACCTTCTTACCCACCTACCTCCTACTTACCCACCTATCTTCCTACCTACCTACCTACCTCCCTACCTACCTACCCGCCTACATGCCTGCCTACCTACCTACCTACCTACCTCCCTACCTACCTACCTACCCGCCTACATGCCTGCCTACCTACCTACCTACCTACCTACCTACCTACCTACCCGCCTACATGCCTGCCTACCTACCTACCTACCTACCTACTTACCCACCTACCTACCTACCTACCTGCCTACTTATCTATCTACCTACCTTTACACCTAGCTACCTACCTACCTACTTACCTACCTACTTATCTGTCTACCAACCTTTACAGCCTACCTACCCACCTGCCGATGTACGAGACCGACCGACCAAACGACCGTCCTGCCTTCCTGTCTGTCTGTCTGCCTGTCCACCTCGCTCTCGTTCTGCCTATTCATCTACTACCTGCTCGCCTTCCTCTCTCTCTCTCTCTCTCTCTCTATCTCTCTCTCTCTCTCTCTCTCTCTCTCTCTCTCTCTCTCTCTCTCTCTCTCTCCTCCCTCCCTCCTTTCTCTCTTTCTATTCCCCCCCTCTCTCTCTTTTTATTTATCTATAGTTAGTCTCACTATCTATATTATGTTTGTCGGGCCATCTATGTACTCCTGTCTATCGGTCTATCATTATAAGAATTACCCACCCATCCATCCATCCATCCATCCATCCATCCATCCATCCATCCATCCATCCACCCATACCTCCGTCCATCCATCCACCCGCCCATCCATACTTTCAGGCACGATGACCCTGAAATGGCCAGTGCAGCAAGTTTAATTGGAGATCAGGTTTCTCTCATAGAAGGCACTGTCATACTCAACTTCATGCCTTTCTTGAGAATTCTGCCAGGGGATCTATTTGGGTGAGTAATGTTATTGCACTCAGCAGCAAAATCTTCTCAGGTTGCAAGATCGATACAAGACTCCTCTTTTCTTCATACATATTTTATTAATGTCGCTGTCATTGAGACAACAAACAGCATTGATTTGCGTGTCCTTTTTGCTTTCGATGCCCCTGCCAAGGTTAACGTCAACAAACAAGATTAATATACCATAGCATAAATAGAAAGGAACAATGAACACTGCCAGTCTCCCTCTTTTCAAGCGAGTGTGTATGTGTTGTAGTGTTGCCGGCGAAGATTTTTAAAAATCCCAAGAATCAGTATTAAAAAATCCAAAAGTTGTGGTAAAAAATCCCAAGCTTTTGTTTCCAACCCATAAAAAAAATTATATTTTCATAATACATTGAAGATTCCCTCACATATATCATGCTGTGTACAAGGTTCTCACGTACAGACCCTTGATTTAGCTTTAACCCTATTTCTGCCCCGGAGAAGTGAGCGTGCCTTGCTAGGGATTTTTAAGCCACTCATAACTGCCTCGTAAATTTTGTATTTTAAGCTTGCATTTATGTGGTAACCCCAATGAGATATACATTTCTGGAAAGCTAATTCCGCAGGTTCTGAGAGCACAGTGTTGAACATTGGCTGATTTAGTCAAAAGAATGGCAGTAATATGGTTAAAGTCACTAATAGCATTGTGAGGGAATAACCAATATGGTTACGTCGTTTTAGGGGAGTCTTGTAGGTGCTTGGGGTAAGAAATCTGTGAGACTTTTTCTACGCTGTTTTCTTTTCATATTTTTGTTAATAGATGAACAATTACAAATATACAGGGGCACGAAAAATCCCAAGATCTTTAAAAATAATAATAATAATTTTGTTTAAAAGCCAAGATCCTACGGTAACCCTAAAACCCCAAGACCTTGAGAAAAATCCTAAGGACCGGCAATGCTAGTGAGTTGTGTCTTGACTTTGCATGGCTACAGAGAACGACAGGCAAAAAAAAATCAGCTTAATGATAGCCAGTTGCTAATCAGCAATGAGGGGCAATGTACTTATAACCTTGCATTTTATTTTCATAACCATTGAAGCCAAGCTGACCAAATGTGGGATATTTCATTAGGCTGTTGGCAATAATTGGCACACTGGGTTGAGTCCGTTTCAATGCTGGATGTCTCTCTTTCCGCCGGCTGAGTGAAAACAGTTTGACGCACCTGAACCATGAGACAGATTTTCAGTCTCGCCAATACACGAAGATCCGTCTAACACCCTAGTTCAATCTCACACCAAACCCTAGACAAAAGAGACTGGTCTCAGTGTGCCATGGCTGAAATCATACTAAGTCCGGAACGTCATAGCCACATGCTGCCAGCAAAATGTACACCTAAGAAATAATGGAATAATGGCAGAGGTTAACTGTGACTGACCGGGCTTAACATGATAAGGTCTTCCTGGATTTACTAAGAAAATACATGTACAGGGAACTATGGGGTGCACTTCTTGTCTGCCAGTAACTGACTGTGCCGTTCCAGGCATGGTTATGATCCAAGATAATAATATTAGAAACGATAAGATGAGACACTCCGTTCTTCTAACCTCTAAAAAAATCGTGCACAGTTTGCACGCTGATCGGGTGGCGGGGCTCCTGGCGCATAGCATGAAAAGAATGCTGGAATATAATGATAAATTAATGGTGCTGATTTGTTACAGTGCTATGAGACTGAAAAAAAAGAGAAAAAATAGCCAGTTTTTCCCACAGCGATTGAAGTTAAAACTATAAAATAAATGACGTCAATGAAGGCCTTCAGCGATAGCTGAAAAGTGAACAAATTCAATATTTTCCCTATTAGGCTTTGTAAAATACGGTACTGTCCATGACTTCCGCGCATTCGCCACTTGCCGGCAGTGCGAAATCTGTGCATGCTAAAAGGGCTGGCTGTCTCACCTTATTCTATCTAGTATCTTAGCTGTGACTGACCGGGTTTAATGACAGGTCTTTCCGGATTTACTAAGAAAATATAGGAAATTACGATGCGCACTTTTTGTCTGCCAGCAGCTGACTGTGCCCTTCCAGGTATAGTGTAACACCCGTCTTATTCCCTACATTGTGTCAGGTTCCACAAGGCTGTGAGAATAGCCGATCACCTAGAACAAGGATTGATCAAACAACAACTGGAGCTGCGCAAACGAGACTTTGCACGAAATGGATTGGTGGAAGTGAATGATTTTATGACTGGTTACCTCAAAGAGATGGCAGCACAGAGACAGGCTGGGATAAAGGATTCCGCTGTAAATGGTATGGATCACTGCACTATAGTAAATAGCGTCACCGTCCTCTAAAACTGTAGTACATGCCGAGACACAGAACACCGAGACGAACCATTCCTTCTTTCACATGTCCACAAGTTACGCGCGTATAAAGACGGTGAGTACTGCTCACAGGGCTCAATGGTAGGCTTACTACTCTTCTCCGTTCAATTATGAAAGGGTGTTGTGCGAATTGTTGCATTGTTGACGTGGACGATACGCGCGCAAGACGACGGATGGAAAACGAGGAACTGATCCGTTTCGGTATCTTGTGTCTCGGGTACGTGACTGTAACTGGCTTTGGCTACTTTTTCCGGAGAATCAAAAAACTGTTTTATGTTAGTACAACTGGTCTAGTTTTGATGAAGTTTTTAAAGTTTGCTGTTTGATTAGTTTTCGATTTAGCAGTCTAGAACCAAGATCATTCAATACCGCTTTGATTTTTCGAACTTTTTAGTTCTTACAGTCCTAGGGAACGATGACGGTAATATAAACATTCAGTTATTGTATTAAAAGGGGGAGGGGGGGAGAAGAGTAAGCTGAAATCTGAAAAGGAAGAAGAAGTGGGGTCAGTTACAGGTAGTTGTGTTTATTGATATGGAGTTTAAAGACGTTTAAGAAAATTTTCTCAAATACTCCTCGCAGATGTAGAAGTTGTCTCCCTTCCATTAGGTAGATCTGTGTGCTGCCACCAGCCTGCTGCTTTGAGAGGCAGAGAGAGAGAGAGAGAGATGTATTTTGACTAGCCCTGTATTCACAAAAACAAAAACAAAACAAAACAATACAAAAGAATTACAGTGGACAAAAAAAATGAACTGAACATGAAAATGAAATATAATAAATTATCGAGGGATATTTGCCATATTGTGGCATGCAACATTTTGCCGATTTTGAAGTTTAGTCATGAAGTGGTTTTCTCACTCCTAATTTCATTATGTATACGGTGTCATTCCAATGGGTTCAAAACTTTTCAAGATATGTATTTGCGACGTAATGTTTTATGCGTTTTAGCCCTTTTGCCGGACAAACTTCGAACTTCATTTCCTGGAAAAGGTAAACATGCACAGGTACAACAACATGACAAATACCCGATGTTATGATGTTGCCATCATTTTAATTTATCTTCATTTGAAAAAAATTTTCTTCAGATTTTTTCTGTTGTATTTTTGTTGTTGTTGAGTATTGTTTATTTATTTATTTATTTATTTATTTATTTGTTTTTAAGTCAGGCTTTGCAAAATACATTCTCTCCCTCTACTTTTTTTTTGGGGGGGGGGGGGGCGCTCACCTTTCACTTGTTCTTTATACCAAAGCCTCCTGCGATCCTACAACTTTTCTGTGGTACTTTTAATTTGCCAGAAGAAAATCTGATTGCCGTGGTGGCGAATCTGTTTGCTGCGGGGACAGAGACGACATCAACCACGCTGTGCTGGGCCCTGCTGTACCTGCTACACCATCCACACGTGAAGGATCGCTGCTACCATGAGATCCTCACCCACGTAGGGCCACACCGACGTCCGTGTTACAGAGACAAACAACAGCTCAGATACGTGGAGGCGACCGTGATGGAAGTCCAGAGAATATCCAGTATTGCCCCTTTCAGCTTGCATCATACGGGTGAGGAGACATAATTATTTGCCGATACAACAATAGTCAAACACAATATTTTTGGAAAAACCCAAAACACTGAAAGTAGGCCAACCATCAAAAACAGTGATAAGTAGCAGAGGTGAGGCAAACAATAGACCATGGGAAAATTTGAGATGGATTGTATCAAATGACTAGTAATGCAAAGAGCACTGTTCACTTTGCTTTGCTTCACTTAAGGGCAAGGTTAAGGTCACGAGCCATGGGAATTTTTGGTACACCTGGTGAAGCCTATTAAATACAACAATAGAATAATTATTGGCCTACTTCTCTGTGGCCCCTGTCACTGCTACCGCTTTAAATTGAAATTTCTGTCACAAATCTCCACATTAGAAAAAGAAAAAAATTGCAATTTATTGAATAGTTTCTTTGAATGTTTGTTTGTTCCTTTGTTTCTTGAGTTTCTAAATACTTGGCTTTGAGACATGCACTTTTTTTTCTTTCTGTTTGCCACATTTTAATTTCCTTTAATCCAAGTCCTGCTACGACCCTGTAAAATTTCTGTATGTGTGTGTGTTTTTAGTTATCAATATTTTTTCACTGCAAGTGTGGCTCTCAATTTTGTGTGTCTTCAGTCCATATGTCGCTGCTACTACTAGCCTCAAAGGTTCGTCTCTGTTCAAGAAAAAAGAGTCAACTTTGCATACACATTGTGTGAAAGTGACCATACTAAAAGTAGGAAGAGACCGGCTTTAGACTTAGAGCGCAGACAGAGTTGAGAGTGACTTTTGTTTCATCTTGCTGCTATCGGCAGTTGTTTTTTTCCGAAAGATGTCAATCTCGATTAAAAATAAAAAAACGAAACAAGACGAAAGTGGAAGCACGCTATGCTGTAAAAGCACTATGAAGGTGTTGACGTCTTCTCGGCTTTTCGACAAAACGAGACACGTCATTCGGCAAAACTGCTCAAAAAGGGCCGAAAGTGAAACGAAATTGAAGCCACTGTATCTGGGCTCTAATTAGCATGCCTGATAAAACGCTAAATCTATATAATAAAGCTACAACAAAACCCCTAATAGTCCTATGGACTCGGAAACTACACAACGCACCGACCTGAAATTTGACACAAAGAATTATGGGATAGCGAACATTGTTCCTATCGCTATACACAAACAAAACGGTTTGTTATTTCTGAGTTAATCGGTAAATGCGGTTATAATTAAAGACTAAATTCACGAGAGCGTTTGATCCGAAATTTACGAACAATAAGATATTGATGTATGTTTCTAATAATAGCCCACTTCCGCCTACACATGACGTTATCACTTCCTGCGATATGTTCGCTAACAAACTAACCCGTGCGCAAATCATTGCCATTTGAAGGATGCTGACGGGATGCGCAGGATGTCAACGCGCAAAGGGAGAGCAGAAAAACTTATCTAAAAACAAACAAAAATAAAATAAAGCTAAAGGAACAGGCAAAATGAAGCAGGTCCATAATAATCACCCAGAACTGAAACTAATAAATCGATTTATCCCGGGCAGGGCCGGGCAACTCAGCTAGTAGGTTAAATATGTCCATTTTCATGTCCAAATGCGATTCAGCCACGGTCGGACCAGGTGGGTGATATTATGTGGATTCTACTGTATAATGACTCTCTGAATCTTACTCTACCCAACATTAATGCCATACATTTACTGTCTCTGACAGCTTCCAGTGACATCGTGTTCAAGAACTACCTCATCCCCAAGGGAACTATCATCATGCCAAGTCTGGACTCCGTCCATATGTCCACTGAAATCTGGGGGGATCCTCAAAATTTTAGACCAGAGCGATTTCTGGACACAGCTGGTCAAATAATAAAGCGGGAAGAACTTATACCATTTTCTATTGGTATGTTACTCTGTACAGGTTGACAGTTTACGTTTTTGTTTTGTTTTTTTGTGTATGTTGTTGTTGTTGTTGGTAGTGGTGGTTTTAAAATTGACCCGTCGCGTGTTGGCCGAAGTAACTTTTGAGATAAGGACGTTACAGTAGGCTGTGATGCTCAGTGCGCTGGGCTGCCGTTTAGGCTATCTAAACGTTACACTCCCATAACCCCTATACTCGGACTTTGCATTACATGAACGTCCGGAAGGTACAAAAAAGAATTTGGGGTCGGGTGGCATTGGGGTTCGGTACTGATTTGAAATGTGCCCCCCCCCCCCTTCCGAAGTTGACAGAAACCAACCCCATTGTTAGCTAGAAATGGGGAGGATTTGAATATACTTTAAGCAATGAATTCTGAAAGAGAAATGCACATAGTTGTGAATCGAAATCCACCCCCCCCCCTTTTTTTTTAAATACACTGTCTAGGCTATTGGTTGCTTAATCAGGGCTTCGGATTATTTACAAAGTATAATCTTTCTTCTCCTCTTATTTTTCAGTTGTTTTTGTTGTAGTTGTTTTTCGTGTTCAAATCAACGCCTGTTAATGTTCATTTAAATAATTTTTTAAAAATCATACTTCTACATGTTCACTCTATTTTAGCTTTTTTTTTTTTTTGTTTAAACTGCAGGAAGGAGATCATGTCTTGGTGAGGCACTGGCCAAGATGGAGCTAATCCTGTTTCTGTCCACCATGATTCAACGCTACCATTTCTGCTTGCCAGATGGCACAACTATGCCTCCCATTAAAGACAGATTTGGTCTGTCATGTTCACCCCTCCCATATAAAATTTGCCTCGTGCCAAGATGATACATGTATATATTCTACATGTATTAACTCAGTGCAGCATTATAATTTAAGCCTTTAAACGTTAAATGAATATTTTTGCTGATGATTTTGCTCGTTATTTTATTATTACCCTGGTCAAGAGAGCATGCCGAAGACCATAGTTTGCACAAGTAAGCTCCTTATTTGAATATAATGCATACCGTTACAGTACCAAAGTTACATAGTTTCCATTGCTCATCAGCTCGATTTGTCGCTTCACGGTGTGCAGACAGGTTGGTCGTTGTAAACGATAGTAAAAGTTTCTTTCTCATCGTTCTGTTGAAATTCCAGAAATAGGCCTACATGGCATTTCTTATCAATGGGTATGTGCATGCGAGCATAGATGTCAGCCATAGAATCCAAGTCGCTGGTTTGCTGCTAGATAAAGAAAACATGTTTATTTGAATTTGAATTGTGAACCATATTAATTTGAACTGAATGTGTACATTTAATGTTTATTTGAAGAAGGCACTATGGCTGCAGATTCTTGAAAGAATTATTTTCTGGTAAGGACCCCTGTAGTATGTAGCGCATCTTGTCATTTTTTAGCGAGGCTGAAATATACAAATTAATGTTATTATTTTTTTAATATAATTTTATTTACATAACATTATTTAATGCGGACCTTTTCCCGTTAGATTCTTATTGGTGAAATTTCAATTAAGCAAGCTATACAGACAATCTACAGTTAAGTTCTCAAATAAAAAAATAAATAAAACACGAAGGCCTCAAAGTGGCTGTCCTGTCGGGTCGACGTGCCGTTAAACCCAAACTACCAGTGTTAGATACATATTTACATGAAATCCTATGTCTGTTAAAATGCTGAATACGTGCATACAAACCACCACAATAGTTGTCTGTGTTTTCAACATTATTGTTATCAGAGCGGTCAGTTATATTGACCGCCATGCTAACCATATCACAAGGAATTTTATCACTAATTATTATATTATGTAACGGCATTCTCTGTTCATGACAATGTAAATATTATGTACTGTACAAACAAAAATCCTATATATGTAATAACTACATACACGTATGATCATTGCGTTCTCTAATATGCTACACATTGGAAACACCAAGTACAGAATTTTTGTCGGTTTTTTTGTTTTTGCCATGGTGGCTGTGTGCAGGGGAAGCTTTGACAGTCAGCAATGACAATGAATGAACATTTTCAAGGGCGCAGATGACGTGGATTATCTCTTCATGAAGAGCAACTCAGTGAATTTACATGCTGAAAATAGGTGAAAAAGCCTGCTTTTTATTTATTTATTTACCTATCCATTTATTTATTTATTTATTTACTCACTCATGTACGTAATTATAATTAACGTATTTGTATATAAAACAATATTTTGTAGTTATGCCAAATTTGTTATTTCAGCCATTGTTGACAAAAGCTGGGAAATCCAGCCTGCAAGTTGTGGATGACTGAAAATATTATTAGAAGACAAAAACAATTTATGACGTGTGGGAAAACTGAAATAAAGTAATGGGATTCGAAGGGGGGAGAGAGAAAGTGTGTGTGAGAGAGAGAGAGAGAGAGAGAGAGAGAGAGAAGGAAGTGGATAGCACAATATTAAATGGCACCTCATTTGGGTTTGTTTTTAACTACAGAATGACAAATTCTGATTCTGAAATGATCTGATGTTAAATATCCAGTCAAATTGGATTGAAAATATGATTGACTCCAATGAAGAAACAGTAATATTCTTGGCATAAAAATATCATGACAATGTATTGTGTCTGTACTAAGTATTATTGTTTTACATAAAAATGGCAACAATGTTTCCCCACCAATATAATCAATTGTTCTAATAAGTTTGTATAAAACTTGTGTAATAAATCTTGTAGTAAACATAACTGTGTCACAGTTTAAATATCAGTCTGTATGTGTGTTTTGTGTGTGTGCACGTGTGTGTGATGAACGTGTAATAAATCTTGTAATAAACATTGTGTCACAATCTAAATATTATATAATATGCATATATTAATATATAATACACACTGTGTCACGATTTTAATATTATATACATACATACTTTATAAACACATAATAAATATTGTGTCACAATTTAAATATGAAATATAATATCAAGAGAGAGAGACGAGCTATTGTTACATAACATATATATACTTTATATATATATAGAGAGAGAGAGAAAGAGAAAGAGAGAGAAGGAGAAAGAGATATTATATATAGAGAGAAGGAGAGGCGGAGAAATCTACAAAGAATAACCAAAGTTTCATCGGTGTAACAGGCCAAAATATACCCCCCCCCCCCGCCCAGACTATACCCGGGGTTAAGCTGGCCTAGCCCAGAATATACCCCGGGGGTATATTCTGGGCTAGGCCAATTTATACCCCGGGGTTACTTTGGGCTAGGCCAGACTATATCCCCCCAGGCCAGATTATGCCCCCTACGTTTTTTTTAAAAAACAAGTCAAGACCACAGTTTATTTCATCCTTTTCTTTATCACTGTCATCAGATTGTCACAAATCCCAGACTGGGAGATGTAATAATTATAACAGGACAACAATCACGAACGAACACGTATAACACTTAACAGAACAACCCATCAGACTCACACATTTATTATACCTAAAGATAAAGTGCAATTACATACATTATATTATTGAACTTAACTACCCTCCAACGGCCTTATTCCCACATGCCCTCTTCCTGGCGTCCACAACCCGGTAATTACTTTCTAAAGATACTTCGGCTCCAGCCTCTCCTCTCAATGTCTTAATAGCACATTAACATTTCACTCGCACCGCAGTCTCTCAATAGCTCCTTCCTAGTGCAATAACACATTAGCATTCCAATAGCACCTCAACATGGCAATGGCACATTAATAGTTCAATTCACATCAGTATCTCAATAGCACAGTAGTATATCAATATCACAGTAGTACATCTTAATAGCACATTAACAGTTCTGTACAACGTCCCTGTCTGTGGCCAGACTGCCACGACTCATGCGCTCCTACTGTCCTGCGCGACAGCTTCACTCCACTGGCCTATGAGTAGCCTTCGGTCCTATGCTGGCCTATCCCCTGTGCTAGTTCGCTCACCGCGAGTGGCGTCTCTGCCCGACCCCGGCACCTATAAGAATAATATTACATCTGTAATACACCACACAATTACTATCCACTTCACCACTCATTACGAACCATCAAGCGTACTCACAATGGTCCACATTTCACTCACCACACATCTTACGGTAACACACCTCCACCGTGTTACACCGTACTCAGACTCGCTACGAATCCATGATCCTAACTTACATCTATCGCTCATTGCGCACATCTCTATACACCGTAATCAATGTCTTTCACAGTCCTCACATATAACTTATTTACATCATGGTCATAGGAGAATATAGTACATCAATCATCATCATTATAAATCATAGTTCAACCTACCAGTCATCACTGGAAAACACACAACAATCTCCCGACTGCTCTGATCTCACGTCTGTCCCCTGGGACCTCTTAACTTGCAGTGATCTGACTATTCAGATTTTGCCTCTACAACGCCTCAACTTCACTCACAACATGCACGCTTTAACGTTAACTAACAGAAGTCAATACAGGTGAGCAGCCTCACTATCCCGTGAGTCAATCCTACACTTCCATGCCCCCGTAATCCTTGAATCCCGCTCACTCCACTCGTGACACAGATATCATATTAATACATACATGAAACACATTCTTGACACTCATAAATCATAATACAATTTATAGGAAATAATAATAACATTTTATTTCAGCCTTAGTTTAAATTGGTGTACATACATACATTCTTGACGCCTGTTAATCATGATACATTTTAGAGGAAACAAACATGCATTAAAATGCATTGATATACAAAAGGGTTGAGTATCCATTCAAACTGATATGATTAGACTCCAGCATTAATTTCACTCGGGTCCCTTGATATTATTATTATCATTATTATTATTATTTTGATGATTGGTTGGCCATGAGATAAACATGCAGTGTATTTTTTCGTTACAATTATGCAGAGAGAAAAGGCCGGGAAAGAACACAGAGAAAAAAATAATGAAAACATAACAATAACCCAACAGACAGATGGTGCAATTTCATCATCCAGCAGACATTAAATACTCCACATAAAACTAAATAGGCACTAAATTCTTTTTCTCCTGATGAACCCCACCTGTCCAGGTCCACTTGAAACGTTACAGAATGCTAGCCAGTAATATACGATAATAACAATAATAACACGAAATCGTCTTATTTACTCTTGAAAATAGAGAGAAATATCAATATCAGAATCATCATCATCATCTTGGAATACTACAAAGATATAAGAGGGAGTGTAAAAACGGCATTGTAGGCCTACAAATTATTCTAGAATCTATAAGCATTTGTATCAACTACATAATATATAAAATGTGTTAAATACTTTCAGCTTTTCAAGTAGAACTTTACAAAGACCTTTAGTGTAGTAGCCTTAACTGTTGTGTAGACCGACAGAGCAATTCCACTGAGACAAAAGTAATGCATTATAACAAGTAATTAGATATATAGCATGTTAGGGCAAAATTCGATGGATACTGTTGCATTAATAGTATTTCTTGTTAGTGAATATTATTCTTTGATAGCTTGTAGAAAGATATACAGTTCATGTACCTTACGGTTTAATACACTGGATTAGTTTGTGAGGCATTTGAAAGATTGAACTTACGTGTTATAGTGAATAAGGGTATGTCACTCACGAGTGAAATAAAATTATTTTAAAAAAATAAGACCTTGTCCGGCTTTACCTTCCTGAGCTTGACACGTCCCTTGCCAAAGGATTTAACAACTGTGCATTTGCACACAAAAATACTCTAAAATGACTTCGTTTTTGTGAGTGTGTTAATTATTTCATCCATTGCGACTAAGTGTATGTCAGTGCCAAACAAATAATACAGTGCAAATTTTACTCATGGGCAACCAACAAGAAAAACAACTACAACATGACAACGAACGTGAGTGAAATGAGGGTTAAAGTTGAATCATTATCAGTTTGAATGGATATTCAACCCATAGCATATCAATACTGGCGATCCGTGACCAGCCGGACGAGCCCCCAGTGTCACAAATCCCAGACTGGGAGACGTAATAATTATAACAAGACAACAATCACGAACGAACAAGTATAACACTTAACAGAACAACCCATCAGACCCACACATTTATTATACATAAAGATACAGATAAAAGTGCAATTACATACACTATATTATTGAATTTACTACCGTCCAACGGCCTTATTCCCACATGCACTCTTCCTCGGGTCCACAACCCGGTAGTTACTTTCTAAAGACACTTCGGCCTCAGCCTCTCCTCTCAGGGTCTTAATAGCACATTAATATTTCACTGGCACCGCAGTCTCTCAATAGCACCTTCCTATTGCCATAACACATTAGCATTCCAATAGCACCTCAACATGGCAATAGCACATTAGCATTTCAATAGCACATCAACATGGCAATAGCACATTATCATTTCAATAGCACATTCACATGGCAATAGCACATTAGCATTTCAATAGCACATTCACGATCATATATACGACCCTGTCGGTGGCCAGACTGCCACGACTCATGTGCTGCGACTGTCCTACACGACAGCGTCACCCCTGGCCTATGTGTGGCCTTCGGCCCTATGCTGGCCTATCCCCTGTGCTCACCGAGGCGGCTCTTCGGCCCGTCCCCGACACCTACAAGAATAACATTACATTGGTATAATACCATACCATTTCTAATCACTTCACCCCTCATTACAACTCATGAAGCGTACACACAATAGTTCACATTTCACTCACCAACATCTTACGGTAACACACCTCCACCGTAGTACACAATACTCACCCTCGCTACAAATCCATGAACTCAACTTTCATCTATCGCTCATGGCGCACATTGCTATATACAGTATCAAGGACTTCCACATTCCTCACATATACTTATTTACATCATGGTCGTAGACAAATATAATACATCAATCATAACTATCAATCACCTACCAGTCATCACTGGAAAAACACTACTCCCAAGTCTTCCGACTGCTTTCCTTATGTTCGCCCTCTGGGCTTTCTCTTGCGTCCGCTCTTTAGGACGTCTTAGTGTGCAGTGATAGTAATACAGCGCTCTCGCCTCATTCAGACCCCTCCCCCTCTCACAACATGCACGCTTTCCCTTATCCCGTGGGTTAACTTTATTCTAACCCTCTTCTCGTAACTACTGATCCTCGCTCACTCGCTCGTGACAATAATAATGCATGCTTTTTCCTCTGAATTATATTATGATTTACGGAAGTCAAGAATGCATGTATGTATGTATTACTATGGTGCCCGTTGGCAGTTATAAAAAAAAATGAATTAAACTTTGATTGAAATAAACTGTGGTCTTTATTTGTTTATATATATATATATGGGAATATAATCTGGACTAGTGGGGTATAGTCAGGCTTAGCCTAAGTATACCCTGGGTATATACTGGATAGCCCAGAATATACCTGGGGACATAAAATAGGCTAGGCTCCTTTAACCCCTGGTGTAGTCTGGTGGGGAGATAATGTAGCCTGCTATACTGGGGTTAACATTTTTACCCCAGGTATATTCTGGGCTATTCCAGTTTATACCTTGGGTATGCTTTGGCTGGGCCAAACTATATTCCACCAGTCCAGATTATACTCCCATATTCAGGCAAAATATTCAAGGATACTGTCGCGATGTGGGTTACATGGGGATATTTCGACTGACACTCTTTCGAGGTCCGCTCCCACAATCGACGAACACACAAAAATAAATACTTGCACTCTAGAAACTAAATAAATCAATTGCTTTCAATTTTAGCAGAACTGTAGAGCAGTTTAATTACAGGAATTAATGTAACAAATATAATTATAAATATATATATCAATTCCAAGGCAACTGAATCTAACTAATGGAACTACAGCTTTTATAAAGACTAACGAATTCAATCTAACTACTTGCAGGTCATATGAGTTATATGGCAAATAGAATCCGCGCACGTGGCGACAGATTTAACAGTTTAAATTCTATTAATTCAATGAGACATGTTATGATGTGGACATTTCCTCTAGACACGCCATGGAGAATGCTTGTACAACCATGCGTTGTCTGGCGGTAGCTCTGAAACTGTCTTCAAAAGTAAGTAGAACGGTTCACTTTCATCATTACAAATTAGTATAGACTCTCACCATGCGGCCCTCACTGGGAGTGAGAGCGCTGGATGTAAACGCTGTGGGTTTATATCAAACCAAGTAGCTTAGGCTCTGGAGCTTTAAATCAGGCCCCTCACAATGGACTGCTCAACTGCGTCTCCATGTCCCTCATCTGGCTGAGGACTATCGCCGTCCACCTCGTAAATGGATTTTCTACATGTGGCCCAGAACTAAGTTCTGTATGGCCTTAAATACTGGACTGCATCTGCAGCTTACCGTCTAATTCCTGGATTGTGATTGGTGCAACCACTTCTAGCTCAGCTGCCGAACTGAGTTATTTTAAGTAACAGCCCTACGCAACGACCTTGGGTCGACATCAAAGGTCGAATTACTTCAATACAATATAATATAAATTTTATAGCAATAAATTCTTAACATGTTCAAAACCCCGAGCTTTCACTCTGGATCACGGTTTTTCTGTACGTCAACAGACGTCTCAATAACATTTAATTCCTACTCACCCCTTCCCTCTTTACTACCCCTAGTTCAAAGCACGAGATACAACAAGTGCTCAGTCATGCACACCTACGCTGTCCCTCTATCCTTCCCCACCTTCTGTCTATCTATCAGGGAAAAAACTGTTCAAAACACATTGTTTACGAGACCAGCTCAAGGCCAAGTTATGCTGGCTCGTACAATAATTACGTTTCTAAAAATTACTTACTGCTCTCGCAAAAATTTACTCTTATGAATTAAATCTGGTCTTGACAGATACAGCATTAAGTTTATAAAATTTTATTTCACCCGCAAGTGACATGCCTTTATTCACTATAAATATCATAAAAACCACAGAAAAACTGTGGGGTCGCAGCAGGGCTATAAGCAAAGTCAAAATTGGGCAAAAAGAAAAGGTTGTATGTTGCAAAGCCCCGCGTGAGAAATAAAACCCAAACAATACAAAGCACGGGGCTTTGCAACATACAACCTTTTCTTTTTGCCCAATTTTGACTTTATTCACTATAGCACGTAATTGCAATCCTTCAAATGCCCTGCAAACTAATCCAGTGCCTTAAACCATGAGCTATATGAAATGTATATCTTTCTACAAATAAGCTATCAAAGAATTTACTAACAAGAAATGTTAACGCAATATGATCCATGGAATTTTTGCCGCAACATACTGTAATTACTTTCTACAGTGCACTGTTGTCTCAGTGGATTTAATCTGTCAATTTATACGACTACCAAAGCTATTTTACTAAAGCTTTCTATCCAGGACTACTTGAATAGTTTAAAAAATTTAACACATTTTTTACATGCAGTTGGTAAACACACATTGCTGCTTATGGATTCTGGAATGATGTGTAGGCCATTTTTATATTCCCTCTTATCTTTATAATATTCCAAGATGATGATGATGATGATTCTGATATTGTATTCTCTTTATTTTCAAGAGTAAATAAGATGATTTCGTGTTTTTATTTTTATTACTATTACTGGTTAGCATTCAGTAACGGTTCAAGTGGATCTAGACAGGTTAAGTACATCATGTGAAAAAATTTTAGTATGTATTTAGTTTTGTGTGAAGTATTTAATGTCGGTTGGATTGGATGATGGACTTGCACCATCTGTCAGTTAGGCTATTAAAATGTTGTTGTTGTTTATTTCTCTGTGTGTTCTTTCCCGGCCTTTTCTCTCTGCATTATTGCAATTTTGTATGTAGATCTAATTGTTTTGACATATCAAGCGCATTTCTGATTTTCAAAAATTAAAATAAAATTCAGATGACTTTATATTTATGACTCTTATAATTATTTCATACCTTGCCACCAAGTATATGTCAGTGGTGCCAAATAAAAAAATACAATACATATTTAACTCGTGGACAACTAATTATAAAAAAAAATAATAATAATAATAATACCAACGGACAAAAGTAGAATTAGTGTTAAAGTCTAATCATATCAATTTGAATGGATTTTCAATCCTTTTGTATATAATCAATGCTTTCTACTGCATGTTTATTTCCTCTTAAATGTATCATAATTTACAATCGTCAAGAATGTATGCTTCAATACGATACCTTATGACAGTGATAATGAACAACTTAAACTAAAGTTGAAATAAACTGTGGTCTTACCTTGTTTTGTTTTTTTAAAGTAGGGGGTATAATCTGGCCTGGGCGGGGGGGGGGGGGGTATAGTCTGGACTAGCCCAAAGTATACCCCGGGGTATAAACTGGCCTAGCCCAGAATATACCCCGGGGTATATTCTGGGCTAGGCCAGTTTAACCCCGGGTATAGTCTGGCGGGGGTATAATCTGGCCTGCTACACCGGGACACGGAACTGACACTAAACCCTTTAACCTTCATAATCGACCACCATACATTTCTTGTTTGAATTCGTTTTATTGGGCCCAAATAGTGCTGACGATGACCAACATTTGAAACTTAACCCTCTGAATAAAATGTTCCAGATTACTATTTATCCCACAGGGCTACCTTATTGACAGCTCGGCCCTTAGGTAACCCCAACTCCAGAGATTGTGCTAAATTACTCAGTCAGACTTTAATAGAAACAGAAAAGAATAAGAAAACAAAAACATAAAATTAGACAACCAGTCATAGTTAATGATCTACAAGTAGTAGGCTTATGCAGAACTGTTGTCTGCAGTTTGACATATTGACCAGGCAGGGACTATTCAGTTCTTGGCAAAAGTGAACCCACACCACAAAATAAAATATTAACATTACTTGAGGATTGAAACCTATGATATTAACATCAAAACAGAAAACCCAAGAAAGGTCTTCTTAAACCCCGCCCCCCCCCCCTTGTTTTTAACCGTAATTTGTTTCGTAAAAATATTGATTACAGAGTTTAGTATAAGCGAAAGGAGAAGGCACACTTTCCGGTAGTTGATAGCTCTGCAGAAAGTAAAAATTATTATTATTTTAAGTTCGAGTACGGTGCTGTAATCCATTTTTTCGATGAATGCTCGATACCTCGGTCGATATCAATTATTGGAGGAACTTGGAAATATCTGTTTCATGCCGATAAAAATCTGTTCAATTTATCTTTGGTTCAATCCCACGACGGAGCTTTTTTTTTTTTTAAACCTACTCCTGCTCATTATTAGGAATCATTTTGTTTCTTAAGGATTGTGCAAAATTGATGTAGTGGAGAAACTGACCATTACTAGTGTGCTCCAGATTACTTCTTTTATTTATTCCTGTTCATTTTATTTATTCCTTTTCATTAAACGGGACAGTTGCTAATTAGAAATCAAAATGTATATCAAATTTTAAACATGTAAATGATTTCTTTTAGTCAGTGTGAACCACAGACTAATAAAAATAATACCCAGACTGGATGATCCCATTGTGTGACGTCACAAAACAGCGAAAGGTCATGAACCACATTAGGTTTACGGTATCGACCGACGCTTCAGCATAGCTACAATTTTGAATGACACCATTTTGACGTGCCTACTGAACGCGGAAGTTTGGTTCCGCACCAAGAAATTAATACATGTACAACCAATGTTGACAATTAAAAAGAAATTTCTACTGCAGATAGAACTAGAATCGGAATTTCCCGAGCGGCGGCCATGTAGGTTATACGGCCGCCGCTGGGGAAATTCCCTAAAAAACGACGCAGCCCGAAGCTCGTGTTTCCAGTCTGGTTAATTTATTAGTCTGTGGTGTGAACTGAAAATTTCGTCTCTCTCTCTGTCGTGACTTAGATCTATCCTGCAGTTACTGAAATATTTTGGGGGTCTTCTGTTTCAGCTAAGCTTATTTGTCGTGTTTTGTTTTACATGTATTAGTACTATTACGTTTTTGTTTGCATGGGAGTTTAGTTCATTTTTATCTGCCCTGTCTGACTTTCTCTGTGACTTCACACCCGACATTAAAAATCCTAGTCACAATTTTATACACTGGAGAAAAGCAACGATGATCCGAGGGGGTAAAAACAGAAAAAAAAAAGTAACAACAACAAATACAAAAAGCCAGCTTTTGCGGAGAGTCAAACCATCCTTACCAACTAAGCAGGCGAGTTTACTTGGCATACCACCGGGGAACCTGAGTAAGAGCGTTACTAAGCAGGTTCTCTGCTACCGAGGACATGATAACCGATATGTAGCTTATCGCTAAAAAAAAAAAGACAACCTGGTGCATCATTACCCTAAGAAACACCATGAGTTAGCTACTCCGAATCGAGTGAAGAGCCTAGTTATTCAACAAAACAAGTCAGAATTGTGATTTAAAGGGACTCTTTCTAAATAAAGTCACAAAACCAAAAATAAAAAAATCATCTGCGAATAAGCGTGGCCAAAATTTTGATATTAGACCTGGATGTGGAGTTTATTTAGGAATAAAATTATAATAAAATTTTACAGTATTTCTTACTACAGAAAGTTTTACCTTGGTTCTTGTACATTTTGTGAAATAAATGTATAATCAATGATTTCCAAAGCTTCGGCAAGTTACCCTCAATCTAATTATTGTAGTTTTACGTTCCTTTTGCAATTCTGCAACATCAAAAAATGTTATCTCGCCTTTATTTCTAGGCGGGAAAGTTTTTCAAGAGGAGGAAGGCTTCAGTTATCCAGGAACTGTCATCAAAGGAAAACAAAAATCAGCATAGAAATGCCAAATGACAATTCAGTGTCGCTCATTGTAAGCGACGTTTAATCACACACAAAAAAAGGTAGCTTTGCAAATCTAAGAAAGGGGAATATTTTCAAATTTATATAAAACACCACAGCAATCAGTGAATTATCCGTTATAATTTTGTTTCTTTGTTTATAGTTGATGAAAGACTTAAAATCCAAGCAATTATACACGTACTTTTTTCCATTTTAAAATTCTTTTTGGAATTCATACTGGTACACCTAGGTTGTTTTTTTTTTGTTGTTGTTGTTGTTGTTAGTTGTCTCTAATGCTGGGTGTGTCTAATGCTGGACGTTGGACACTGTGGCCTACACAACTTTTCTCTCTTTTTTTTTAAAGCCTCCCAGTTCCCTGCGTTTCTGCACTCTTTTTGTGTTATTAATATATTTTAATAGATCTAAGTCTAAACATGAGCTTTCGCAACAGAAAGTCAACATTCATTGCCATACTGTTAGTGTTAATTGATGATGTTTCACTATTCTCTTCCTCACTCTCCCTATTTGAAAATTTTTATATTCCACTTTCTTAAAGTTGAAAGCAGCTTTTTTTGTGTATGATTAAACGTTGCTGACAATGAATGACACTGCATTGTCATTTGGCATTTCTATGCTGATTTTTGCTTTTCGTTGATGGCAGTTCTTGGATAACTGAAGCCTTCCTGCTTCTGGAAAACTTTCCCGCCTAGAAATGAAGACGACATAGCATTTTTTGACGTTGCAGGGTTGTAAAAGGAACGTGAAACTACAATACGGTAATTAGATTGAGTGTAACTCGCTGAAGCCTTGGAAATCACTTGTCAAAACTAGCCCTTCCACGGGCCTCTTCCCCATGCCCTGGCTTTCTCCGGTTCTTTATATGTATAAAAAAAAAAAACATCTTTCGCATGCAGTTGGTCCTTGTGTCGTGAATCGCTGAAACAAATCCATAGCAGTAGTGCTTTACCAAATGCTGAACGGCTCGAATGTCTCATGACGACATTGGCTATTTTTAGTTTTAGTCAATCTAAATTCGATTCTCATTGATAAAGGCAGAATATTCCGAGTAACAGCAACTTTTTTTTGCCAACGATTGTCTCCCTTTGAATGTCCACTGCATAGACAGTGATTGCATGTGTGTGTGTGGGGAGGGGGGGGGGGGGGAGAAGAGGAGAAACGGCCGTGGTGGCGCAAACTTGATTGCACCAGTTCTTCAAAGGACACCGGTTCAGATCGAAGGGAACTTAGACAAGAAGTTTAGTATTTTCCGAAAGAAACAAACAAAGCCAAATTTTGTAGCTTTTCCATCACATTAGACAATAACTTGTGAGTTAAAAAGTAAAAATCAGTTTGGACTACCTAATACAATATTACAAGGGTGGCCAAACTTGCTTAATGTAAGAGCCGTACTACATGTATATGATACATTTCAGATGTTCGAGAGCCATAAGATATAAATCAAATTTACATACATTTTTATAATTTTATTGTTACAGACACATTTTGTTATAAACATTTTAAATATAAATCAGAAGAAATACATGTAGGTAAAAAGATTTACTTATGTGCGCAAGTTTTTTAAACTGTTAATTTGTATTAGTTCCAGTAATCACAAGGTACACACATCTATCACAAATATTGACTGATGATTGTTTGAAGTATACTGAATGAATTAAATGCGGTAATGAACTAAGGGCACATCTAAGAAAAACATGCGAATGTCATTTTTAACAAATTTGTGTGACAAGATCAAAACACATTGTTTGTGCCTGGGTTTGTACATGAATTGAGGGAGTTAAACCACTTGACCCAGTGATAAGATAAGCCTATTGCAGTGTGTTCAACTGTGAACAAATCAATGTGGAGGGAGAAAAAAAGTACACGTAATTAAAAAAAACAACTCAACATGGTTGAAATTGTGGGAGCCCATCATCAATTTCATTGGTTCATCATCATCTAATCTGCCCTTATTTGAATGACAAATACAATCTTCAGACAGTAGGTTCTCAGCTCACACCCAATAAATCATATTAGACTCTACATGTACAAAGGATCTAGGAAGTAAGGCCTCCAATGTAATCATGAACGGTTTTTCAACTGCTGAGCCTTAAATTCTACCAACTGTCATGTTCTGCATAGAAAGACGTATAGGTGTGAGTGGATATCCATGTATTCTTAAAGATCTTGAGGGTCGCTATATTTTTAATACTTTCGTTGATTTTGAGCCACACCTGAATTAAACAGAAGAAAGTGTTCCGACATTCTAACACCCGCCCCCCCCCCCTCCTCCACTCCATTAGTCAGACATTTGTCTCTCTATGTTTTGCCTTCATTCAGTGCTTTTCTTTTTCCTCGGAACACAGATAACATCAACAGCCAGCATAAAAGATGCAATAATAAGATAATATATAAAATACAAATCGTAGATATTGGGGCACAACAGCCAAATCAAATGAACAATCTAAATCTGTCTGTCTGTCTCTTCTTCTCTCTCTCTTTCTCTCTCTCTCTCTCTCTCTCCCTAGTTATGTGTGTGTCATCCCCTCTCTCTCCTTGTCTCTCTCTCTTTATCGCTGTCTCTCTCTATCTCTCTCTCTCTCTCTCTCTCTCTCTGTCTCTCTCTCTCTCTCTCTCTCTGTCTCTATCTCTCTCCCTGTCTCTATCTCTCTCTCCCTCTAATGTGCCACAAAACAACAACAAAACCCAAGCTTGTGTTGGGTAAACTAGGTGTGGGTAATGTGGTTACTGCGTGGGTTCAATAGTAACTCCCTTAAGGATACACAGGATTAACAAACACAGGGTTCTGCTGGCAATCTTATTTATTCAAAAAAACCTAACAAAGGTATCACTACCAAAAAGGCATAGGAAAACCCTACCAAGAAAAAGAAGCCAAGAAAAAGAAAAGAAACCCAGAAAAGAAAAGAAACCCAGAAAAGAAGCCCAACCAGCCATAAGCCAAAGTCTCTCTGCTACTGGCGCAACTGGACTAGGCCATGTTTTGGGCGAGGCGCGCCACGGCAGGCCGCCGCCGGTCTAGGTTCACTGTGCTGTCGGCTCTTGTCTCTGCGTCTTTGATGGAGTGTGCTGACCACTCGAACTCGCATCTTATTTATGAGCCAGCGCGGACGTCCCAGAGAGCTATTACGTAGCCAGTATTGGACAAGTGAAAGGCTCGGACATGGAGTCCAGCCCGACAATAAAACTGGTTAGGGTCCTAACACAATCGAATTTACAGTACGGTTAAAAGGGTGCACACAAAAGTCAGTTAGGTATCCCAGTAAACTGCAGAAATTACTCTATGGTCCCCTCCAGCTATAATTGAATAAATTTGACCCAGGTTGGAATTATCGGGGATAACATGCGTCTAACTCATAGTTTGCTTTAAATCCGAGACCCTCTTATTAATTATTTCAATAGGATATGTGCATCAAAGTACAACAAAATTGGTACCATCATAAAGTAGAAATTTGCTGCTAAAATTCTAACTGACTACTTATACCAGAAACCCGGTAATAGTTTTAATATAAATTTTCAAAGCTTCAGGACTAATAACATTGGACAATTTTGTGCGGGATACTTTCGTCCATTAATACGACGTATCTCCATTGATAACAAACGTTATCATGAGTACCTATTTTGTACCGATAGGGTATTGTCTACTCTCAAAAATGAATTCGGGTTCCCGTCTTTCTGTCGGTGGATAACAACGAAGGAGCGAGTTGTAAGAAACTTAAAGCCATGATATAAGAGTTGGAAGCCCGGTGGTCAACATTTCCAACTGACCAATCAAAATGCGCGCTTTTCCTCGTGATGTGAATAACGGGTCCCGCGCTAGTATTACAAGGGAAATAATCCAATTAATGGTACTCGGCCAAGTGTCCATAAACTACTATGAGTGGCCGTCCCTCACTCACGCACTAGAGTTACCATGAAAGCACACATTAAAAATAGAAAATCGTTCATCCTCTCACACTTGTAAGTCGCCTCGTCTGAAGGGGCATGCAGCTCACGCAGAAGAAGAAAGGCAACGAAATGAAAGCAGAAAAAAATATATTACTTGAATTTTGTTCTTTTCTAAATAATTGGCAGTCATGAATTACAGGATACAGTTAATGTGGGTCACAGACGGGCCATATCACTTATAAAGAAAAATCTGTTGGGGGTGGGGGGGGGGGTATTAACAAAATCAGATGAAAAAAAATGGGGACCTCAGCCGAAAGAAACTAAAGAACTTTACAGTGCAGGGAGAGAGGGAAGGAAAGAGAGATACATAGCGAGAGAGACAGAGACAGAGAGAGAAAGAGGGGGAGAGAGAGAAGTGGGTCTATTTGCGAAGCTCCACAGCACAGTGTAAGGTGAGTCACGAGAAAACTGAGTCGCTCCTCCTCCCCCCCCCCCCTTTCTACATCACCGAGAGAGAGAGAGAGAGTGAGGGAGACAGAAAAGGAGAGAGTGAGAGAGGAGTAGCTTTACTTGCAAAGCTCCACAATGCAAGGTATGTCATGAGAAAACTATGAACCGCTCACCACAAAGCCCGCCCCACCCCTCCCTTACATGTCCACAGACATGCTCACAAGTACGTTTTATCAGCTCACTTTCTTTAATGTGTTACACAGAATCTCTGCAGTTCAGGGTCGTCTCTTTGAATGTTTTAAAGGATAAGTGCCCGTCCACTCTTTAAGTTTCACAACTTCAGACTAAGCCAGGTGTATTGCTCACGTGGAATTTACTCTAAGCAAAAGTGATGGGGTGTCTCAAACCATGATGGATTACCTTATCTGCAGTGTTAAATAAGCTACAACTACAAGTACTTTGAAACTGTTCCTTACAAGGTGAAGTCCATGAAGATCTACGACTGTATTTATTGTACATGTACAAGGTGAGGAGGTAAATGTTCCATTGAGGAATCGTTTGACTGCCAGTTTGTCAATATACCGTAGACGTGTAAACCATGTAATAGAGTTAATGCTACCGTACAATAAACAATTAAATAAATAAACAAACAGGCAAATAGAGTGATCGTGGGGGATGGGGGGGGGGCTGGCTTGTTAATAAGTTATAGGCTTATAATAAGTGTAAATTTGGTTACTTGATCTTTTAATCTCTCTCTCTCTCTCTCTCTCTCTCTCTCTTTTTTTTTTCTCCCCTTCTCCCTTCCTCCTATCTCCCCCGTCTCTCTGTAGCTCCACTTTAAATATTTTGACACAGAATGCTGAACTGTTGACTACAGCTGATTTCATCCTCGGCCTCCCCCTCTCCCATGCATAAGCCCCTCTCGATATTTTTCCAAGCATAGATCTAGTTCAGATTGTTTCGTTAGTTTTAGTTTGGATGCAACTAATAATTTCAAAATACTGTGAAGATAATGATCTGAAACGAAAGTAACACAGGCATTATGTCGAACCTTCCATATATGGCTGAAATGGCACTAATACTGATCGCAGGTGTTGGATTTAGAGACCAGATAGGCACTGTTGACTCTGCCTACGTATAACTTAGTATTATTACTGTTATTATTTTAATCTGAAGCATTCGCGTACTAATTTTTGTTGGAGTCTTTGACTATAAAATACATAAATTTCTCTGTTTCATACCCAGGAAGTTATAGATCTATATAATTATGTATAAGATTTTGAGACAAGGTGAGCGCTACTGACGAAAATAATTAAATGGTTATATTTTCTGTCACCGGCTGATTATACCCTTGCTACTTTGACGATAATTGGCTCTTCTTCATAGTTTAGATTCTTCCATTGGCCAGTTTAGGCTGGCGAGTGGAGAACAGAATCTCCACCGATTTATAAATGTACTTCCTTTTGTGTTGGCCAGTTGGCATAGAATGATGGTGGCTTGATTTAACCTCCCATAAAGTTCACCATATTTATAGCTTATATGATTGATACATTATGTAACTCGTATAACTGATAAAGGGAAGGAATTCGGGAAAACAGCCCTTTTTGAAAAAAAGCCATTAACTCCCTTTTATTAAACAAAAGAAAATGTACCAGTTCTCGTCTGTTTTATCTTATTCTGTTACTTTTTGAAGCCTAATAAAATGTGTGTACCAGTAAAAGATAAATAAAAATAGGGGCGCAACAAGCACAGATCGAGCTCCTTCAGAAAACGAACAAATCTAACAATGTTGACGTTGTCGCCTCCCAGCCGGTAACCCTGTGGATGTCCCATACTTAGGAATAATGTCAAGTTCACACATTGGAATGGCGTGGTTCCTATGTAGAGCCTCTGGTTATGACATTGTGCTGACATCAGTTTGATGTAGGGAATTCAGTCCTATGGTAATCCTACTAACCTTACAGAAATCCTATACAATGCTGCATCTGATTAACATAGGGATGCTGGCTAGGCTTAGCTCGATTTTCTGTAGGATCCAGGTCTAATGGAAAGAGTTCCTGATGACTTCGAACTATTACAATTCTTTGCAAACAGCCCCAATATTTCTATTCATTTCTGGTTAAAAGAGTAAGCAGTTGGGTCAGCGATTGGTAACAGGGATAAAGACAGGCTTAGAAACTTAGTGTTAGCTTAAGGGATTGACTGGGTGGTTTGAATGTCTGGAACTCTTCCCATTCCAATTATTTTTGTGCTGTGATGGCAGTGTAGTTGTTTAAAAAGAATGCACAGTACACTCAAAGCCCAGATTATGATGTAAGTGTAACTGATCAAAGTATTTTGAATCGTTTTATGTTCTAGTTTGTAGTGTGCTCAAGTAATCTTAACTCTTTAAAAGTTCAATCAAACAGTATAATTTGATGCCATGTTTACCGAACATTTTCAAGTGTAGTATTTAGAATATTTTACAACATATCCTTTGTGCGGTGTTTACTGAAATATTTAGGTTTGTTTGCAAACCGGAACAACGTGTAATCCTGTCTGGCTATCGCTTGTGGGTGTGCCTTAAGAAAGGGGAATAGCCTATCACCTCTTTGAATCTTCTAGCACAAGTGCTATGAAGCTTGCATTCATGAATTCTCACATGTAGATAGCGTGCGTCTTATTTAATGCACAGTTTTAATTTCTGGTTGATTAAGAAAATAACATTCTGTTACATGGCTTTGAAAAGAGAAACACATGCAGCCCACCCGACCAACTGATGCCAGGTTTCATTAGGTGTTCACAAATTATGTGTGATAAATGAGGTGGATCGCTTTTCCTTCATGTAAGTGATCAAAGTATTTGAATCATTTCATGTTCTAGTTTCTACAGAGGTCGAGTAACATTAACTCTTTAGTTTTTTAAAAGCTCAGTTCATAGAATAATTTTGATGCCAACTAGACAATACATTTTCAAGTGTGGTCTTTAGAATGTTTTACAAACATCCAGTTGTTCCAGAAAAAAGTGTATCAGTTGTAGTTTGGTTGGTGTTTACTAAAATAATTAGCTTCATTTGGCCAAACTGAAACAAAGCATAGTCCCATCTGGCGGTCACTTGTGACCGTATCATAAAAAAATGGAACGACTTATTTTCACTTTGACTCTTCGCATGTAAGTTCTATGAAGCTAACACACATAAATTCACATATGTAGATAGCACATGTTTTATTTAATGCCCAGTTTTAAATTTCTGGTTGATTGTGTCACGAGTGGAGTGAGTGCAATTAAGGGGATTGCTACAGAGCGGGTGTAGAGTAAGAAGGGCTCACAGTAGACAGCAAGTTAAGCGTGCTGTTGTGAGTAGTGGGGGGGTCTGAATGAGGCGAAAGCGCTGTATAACTATCACTGCAAGTTAGAAGGTCCGACGGAGCGGACCTGTGAATAAGAGCCCATCGGGCGGACATAAAGGGAGCAGTCGAGAAGACTAGTGGAAGAGTCTTTCCAGTAATGACTGGTATGTAGAACGTTGATTGATTATTATGATTGATGTATTATATTATATTCGTCTATTACCATGATGTGAATAAGTATATGTGAGGAATGTGGAAGTCCTTGATATTGGATATAGCAATGTGCGCCATGAGCGATAGATGAAAGTGAGTTCATGGATTTGTAGCGCGAGTGAGTAGTGTGTACTCCGATGGAGGTGTGTTACCGTAAGATGTGTGGTGAGTGAAAGGTGAACTAGTGTGTGTACGCTTCATGGATTGTAAGGAGAGGTGGAGTGAATAGAGATGGTAGGGTATTATACCAATGTAATGTTATTCTTGTAGGTGTCGGGGACGGGCCGAAGAGCCACCTCGATGAGCACAGGGGATAGGCCAGCATAGGGCCGGAGGCCACACATAGGCCAGAAGTGAGACTGTCGGGGCAGGACAGTAGAGGCACATAAAGTCGTGGCAGTCGGGCCACGGACAGGGACGTAGATATGAGAGTGAATGAGATACTATATTATTGCCATGATGATGGGCAAGGGAACTGATAAGTTGTATGGCAATAGGAAGGTGATGTTGAGAGACTGCGGTGCCCGTGAATCATTAATGTACTATTAAGACCCTGAGGGGAGAGGCTGAGGCCGAAGTGCCTTTAGGAGTAACTACCGGATTGTGGATCCGAGGGAGAGTGTGTGTGAGAATAAGGCCGTTGTACGGCAGTTCATCTCAATAATATAATGTATGTAATTGCGCTATTATATGTATAATTAGGTTTAATAAATGTGTGAGTCTGATGGATTGTTTTGTTAAGTGTTAAACTTGTTTGTTCGTGATTGTCGTCCTGTCATAAACTATTACATCTCCCAGTCTGGGATTTGTGACACTGGGGGCTCGTCCGTTGTGACACTGGGGGCTCGTCCGTGTGACACTGGGGGCTCGTCCGTTGTGACACTGGGGGCTCGTCCTGTTTACCTGTGGTCATTTTGACATTGTGTATTCGTTATATCTAGTTGTTTTTCTGTTGTGCTAGGAATTTGTGCTGTTGTCTTTGTTCGTGGGATGAATGGAAATGTCATGATGATATGATTTATATATGTTTATGAATATGTATTGATGCATGTATTGCTATAAATATGTACTAATGTGTACTTAAACTTTCAGAGAGACAGTGTGTGTGCGTGCAGCCTGAGGAGACAAGTAGCCAGAGCTCCGATTAGGTCGAGGACTTAAACTCATAAGGCTGAAAGTTAAGTGAAACTGAAATTTTGTACCCTGGATTGAGGGCTGTCTTTTCATCTGTCTGTTTCCCTGTTTTTGCTGTTTTTGTCGTAATTGATTATACGGGCGGTGGCGCGGGTTTGCTGTGGTGAGCGTAGTTTATCCTCTTCGGGAGGTGGGCTAAACTTGGAACCGCGTTCACCACAGTGAACAGTTCTATAGGGACCTGTATTTTTGTTTAGATTGTAGCGTTCTATCTTCCTCGTTGTTTTAGGAAGACGTTTCTCTTGTCCCTCTCTTCCCTATTTGTAGATACGTTCTTTTTTTTCAGACTCTGTTCTTGTTCGTACCGTGTAGTGTAATCGGCGTAGTTAGGTTGCATTCTTTTTTCCATTATATTTTCTTTTTTAGGTCTTTGTCCTAGTCTGGTTCGTTGTCCTTGACGTACTTGTGGTCCCTCTACTGTATTTCTTCATTCTTGTCGTTTCTAGTTTCTTTTATAATTAATAGTGCTATACATTTTATAGATATAGAATTAGTGTGCTGTAAAGGTAAATTGCTGAATTGTATTTGGGACAATTGGGTATTGTTATATCTGGTGTGATCTCAGGTCCCTGGTCGTGTCGTTAGTTATCATACCGACAGGTTAGCCGTTTTTTTTAAATATATACCATAACCATAAATCTGTGAAATGGCGGAACTCCAACAACTAATGAAGTTGGGTAAGGAACTTGGCCTGGAGGGAGAGGAGCTACGCGGCTGGATTAAAGAACAGCAGGCGGATTTGCGCGATGAGCGTGCTAAAGATAGAGAGCGAGAAAAAGACGCTCAAGAGCGGCAACAGGAGAGAGAGGCTAAGGATAAGGAGCAGGAAAGAGAGTTTAAGTTAAAGGAGTTGCATCAGCAACAGGAGAAACAGGCTCAGGAGAGGGAGTTAAAGTTAAAGGAGATAGAAGCTCAAGAGCGGGAGACAGACGCGCGAGTAAGAATCGCGGAATTAGAACTCAAAAAGAATGCGCCAACAGAAACAGTTGAGCGGCAGGTACACAATAAAGGTGGCGTTAGGATTAAGCTCCCTACGTTCGACGACCGGAAGGACGACATAGACGCCTTCCTTTACAGGTTCGAACTGAACGCACAATTGCAATGGGGGGAAAATAAGGAATTATGGGCCACGTACCTGGCGTCTCTATTGCAGGGGCGAGCGTTAACCTACTTTAAAGAGCTACAGCGCGAAGACGTGCAAGATTACGATAAGCTGAAGGCTTTGCTGCTTCGCCGATTTGCGCGTAACGAGGAATATTTCCGGGAGCAGTTTAGGCGAGCACGTGCAGATACCAGGGAGGACTTTGCTGCCTTCGTCGCGAGACTAACGGAGTATTTCGCGAACTGGGTAGACTTGGCGCATGTGGGCACGGATTTCGCTAAACTGAAAGACTTAATGATCCGTGACCAGCTGTACGCGTCGTGCCACAAAGATCTGGTGGCTTTCCTGAAAGAGAACGAACCCGCGACGGTGCAGGAGGCGTCTAAGTTGGCGGAGGCATACCGTACGGCGCATCCGTCCAAACCAGTCGCCAGGGCGTACGTCCAAGATGCTGGGTACGTCGCCGTTGTCGAGGGGTCGCCGGCAGGACTTAGGGACAGGTCGCGTCAGCGTGGTGCCTATAGCGGGCAAGCCCAGGGGCAGCGTAGGGGCTATCACCAATCACCGGCATATGGATCCGGTAAGTTTGACCGAGCAGGAGGGCTAGGTCGCGGTAATGGCCGGGGGCGAATTGTGACCTTTGCCGATGACCGACGGCATAGGGACTCTAGTTCCGGTCGCGATGGGTCACGGGGACCCAGGCCTAGTGCAGCACAGGGAGCGGAGTGTTGGACTTGCGGACGCGTGGGTCACTTTTCACGCGAGTGTAGGGCCGCGAAGTGTTGGAACTGCGGAAGAGCAGATCACATCAGCGTGAACTGCCCTGCAGGTAGGATAGCGGCGAACGTGGACAGTAGCTCCAGTCCATGTTCCCCAAATAAATTTCATCATGCGGCTGCGTGTGTTACATCGAACAACGGAGGCGGACAGTATTCTAAGTGTCCCAGTTGTGAGAAGTTATTATCTTCCGGTGTTTTGCCTTGTGGGAGAAAGATCCCCGTTATAAATTCATGTCATACAGGAGGTGGTCTTAGGGTTTATCCGGGGTTTGTTGGGGACGAACCGGTCTCGGTTTTACGAGATACAGGATCTACCGTTGTGGGAGTGCATAGGGATTGCATTCGGGATTCACAGCTTACAGGTGAGACTGTCCCGTGCATCCAATTTTCGGGGGCCATTGAGAAATTACCCATGGCAAGAATAATGATAGATACACCTTTCCTTAGCGGGGAAGTCGAAGCAGTCGTTGGTTGTTTTCCAGGCGCCCAGCTCATCATTGGGAATGTATCACGGGTGGTTTCCCCTTCCGATGAGAACGTGCAAGCATGGTCGCAATCAAAAGGTATTGACTTTTGCGCCGCGGTCGAAACACGTCGAGGGGTAGCTGATAAAGATAAGATTAGACCTTTGGCGACGCCAGCGGTCAACCTAGATATCACGCCAGAGCGCTTGGCGAGATTACAAAGGGAGGATCCATCGTTAAACCCATGTTTTGGGGAGGCGCGAACCGAGAAAACGAGGAGATATAAGAACGGGTCGTCCTCCTTTATTGTTCAGGCGGGCATTCTGTTCCGTATGTACGTCACAGTGGCTTCCGTTCAAAAGCAGGTCGTCGTGCCACGGTCGTTGATTGCTACAGTATTGCGTCTGGCCCATGATGTTCCATTAGCGGGTCATATGGGAAGTACTAGAACCAAGCAGAGAGTTCTGAAAGATTTTTATTGGCCGTCAGTATACAGAGATGTACGTTTATATTGTAAGACGTGCAGTGCGTGCCAAAAGACGACGCATAAGGGTCGTTCACCCCAGGCTCCTCTTCAAAAGATCCCCACGGTTTCGGAACCGTTTAAAAAGGTTTCGATAGACCTTGTTGATTTAAGAGAAAGACTATCTTCGGCGCGCACTATGGCAGAAGAAGCTTCTGGTATCGCTTCGAAAAGAGCAAAAGACTATAAAGATAGAGGTTCCAAACTGAGAATTTTTAAGCCAGGAGACAAGGTTCTGTTGTTGTTACCTACGGACCATAATAAGTTATTGATGACATGGAAAGGCCCTTATGTTATTGAGCGAGTTGTTTCAAAGGTAGATTACGCTATCCACATTGATGGAACGAGTAAGGTTTTCCATGTTAATATGCTACAGAGATTTTATGAGAGACCACAGTATCTGTGTGCACAGACAAGACCAGATTAGACTGTCTTCTCTACTGCTTGTACGGGGGTCGTAGACCAGTTGGACTGTGACGTAAGCGACACCGAGGCGCAGGAAGAGTTACAAATTCAATTGCCGGAGTTAACTGCGACACAAGGTTACAGGGACGTAAAAATTAACCCTGACCTTACGAGTTCAAGGAGTAGGGAATTGAGACCCTGTTAGCGTCATTTCCGGATGTTGTTACGGATTTGCCGGGTCGCACTACGGTGATCCAGCACCAAATAAAGTTGACTTCGGATAAGCCAGTATTTCTTAGACCGTATCCGCTGCCTTTTTCTTCGAGAGATAGAGTCATAAAGGAAGTTGAGTCAATGTTGAAGTTAGATGTGATAGAACCATCAACATCGCCGTATTCATCACCCATCGTCCTCGTGAAAAAACTTGATGGATCGGTGCGGTTCTGTATTGACTTTCGAAGACTGAACACTATTACGGTAGGCGATAGGGAGCCTATTCCGTTTCAGGAGGAATTAATAGCTTCATTGGCCGGGTCCACGTGGTTTTCCAAGATAGATTTGACGAAAGGGTATTGGGAAATCCCGCTTACTGAGGAGTCTAAACAATACACGGCGTTCCAAACGCCCATTGGATTATTCCAATTTAAGGTCATGCCATTCGGGTTGGTAAACGCGCCAGCGACGTTTGCACGATTAATGAGATTAGTGTTGAAGGACATACCTAATGTCGTGTCATTCTTTGATGATATAGCATGCCATACGTCGACATGGTCTGATCATATTCAGACACTAACAGTAATTTTTCAACGATTACGTCATTTTGGGTTAACCGCTAAACCCGCAAAGATGGAATTGGCATGTCCTGAGATAGTATTCTTAGGACATATTGTGGGTAGAGGTGTTCAGAGACCTGAAGAAACAAAAATTGACAAGTTAGTAGGGTTGCAAATCCCAAAAACAAAGAAACAAGTCAGAAGCTTAGTGGGAATTTTAAATTATTACAGAAAGTTCATTCCAAATTTTTCCTCCTTGTCATCTTCTCTTACTGACCTTACTAAGAAGGGACAACCCGATAAGGTCCAGTGGACGTCTGAATGTCAGACAGCATTTGATAATTTGGTGACAGCATTATCATCGTCACCCATTCTGATATTACCCGATTTTCGATCTAATTTTATCCTCAGAACGGATGCGTCGGACTCTGGTGTCGGCGCTTGTCTTCTACAGGAGAAGAACGAATGTCTCCATCCTGTATGTTATGTCAGTAGGAAGTTATTACAGAGAGAAAGAAAGTATTCTGTGATAGAGCGTGAGTGTCTTGCCATTGTCTGGTCCGTCCAGAAATTGGGACGTTATCTCATGGGACGAGAATTTTGTATCCAGACAGACCACAAGCCACTGACATTTTTGTCGAAGAATCGTTCGTCCAGCCCACGCTTGTCTAGATGGGCATTGGCTTTGCAGCCGTATACCTTCGTTATTCAACCAATTCCAGGAACCAGCAATCATATCGCCGACTACCTTAGTCGAGCCTAGGGGAAGATTTCAGGAGCTTATACATCGGAGGACAGGAACATTGACAGGATCTGTGTGAATGAGTCGACTTTAAAATATTGACATTATAAATATGATATGAAGAATGGTTGATAGGTTGATTGGCTTTTGATTCTGCATTAGGTATTGTGTTTAGTTAGCTATTCATGATGTGACACATATATGCATATTGCAGACCATATTGATCCCCATATTTTCCCCTGATTTCGGTATTCTATATACTAGGGGAACTGCTAGGTCATTATTTTTTAGTGTAGGTATTGCTCACGCTCACTCGTTGACAGTCATCTTGATGCGATTTGAAATTAATTGCATTAATTTTTTTGGGGTGGGGGATGATGTCACGAGTGGAGTGAGTGCAATTAAGGGGATTGCTACAGAGCGGGTGTAGAGTAAGAAGGGCTCACAGTAGACAGCAAGTTAAGCGTGCTGTTGTGAGTAGTGGGGGGGGTCTGAATGAGGCGAAAGCGCTGTATAACTATCACTGCAAGTTAGAAGGTCCGACGGAGCGGACCTGTGAATAAGAGCCCATCGGGCGGACATAAAGGGAGCAGTCGAGAAGACTAGTGGAAGAGTCTTTCCAGTAATGACTGGTATGTAGAACGTTGATTGATTATTATGATTGATGTATTATATTATATTCGTCTATTACCATGATGTGAATAAGTATATGTGAGGAATGTGGAAGTCCTTGATATTGGATATAGCAATGTGCGCCATGAGCGATAGATGAAAGTGAGTTCATGGATTTGTAGCGCGAGTGAGTAGTGTGTACTCCGATGGAGGTGTGTTACCGTAAGATGTGTGGTGAGTGAAAGGTGAACTAGTGTGTGTACGCTTCATGGATTGTAAGGAGAGGTGGAGTGAATAGAGATGGTAGGGTATTATACCAATGTAATGTTATTCTTGTAGGTGTCGGGGACGGGCCGAAGAGCCACCTCGATGAGCACAAGGGATAGGCCAGCATAGGGCCGGAGGCCACACATAGGCCAGAAGTGAGACTGTCGGGGCAGGACAGTAGAGGCACATAAAGTCGTGGCAGTCGGGCCACGGACAGGGACGTAGATATGAGAGTGAATGAGATACTATATTATTGCCATGATGATGGGCAAGGGAACTGATAAGTTGTATGGCAATAGGAAGGTGATGTTGAGAGACTGCGGTGCCCGTGAATCATTAATGTACTATTAAGACCCTGAGGGGAGAGGCTGAGGCCGAAGTGCCTTTAGGAGTAACTACCGGATTGTGGATCCGAGGGAGAGTGTGTGTGAGAATAAGGCCGTTGTACGGCAGTTCATCTCAATAATATAATGTATGTAATTGCGCTATTATATGTATAATTAGGTTTAATAAATGTGTGAGTCTGATGGATTGTTTTGTTAAGTGTTAAACTTGTTTGTTCGTGATTGTCGTCCTGTCATAAACTATTACATCTCCCAGTCTGGGATTTGTGACAGATTGGATTGACGAAATAACATTCTGTTTCAAGGCAGACCACCCGGCCAAATGACGCCTGGTTTCTGGATGGAAACACCGGCTGTGGCAGTACATTTCGCTTTTTCATGGTACAGCTGAAAAAGGTTGAAATTTCTTTGCACATATCAGTGGCCGGATGCATGAACTTGGTGTAAATCCACCCGTTTTGCATTATGGTACAGGCTTAGTAGTGCTTACGGCCACCTAGGTGTAAACTCAAATTTAGTCGGTATGCATGAACAAAAGTTACACCAGCCCCTCCCTATGCATCCATTGCTGCTTACTGCTGTAACAAAAATTGTCATTACACATGCACAGAATTGTGTCTGCCAATCCCAGCCACTTGACACTGTGACAAATTGGCTCATGCCTATGTAAATGATGTAAACAAAGCGGAGGCTGCTGGCTGTGAGACTAATAGTGCGTACACTTTGGCATTCATTGTAACATGTTTTTGCTCTTTGTCATCTCATCGTTTGAAGAGGAGAACACAAGGAAAGTAACTAATATTTTATCCCACAATATTGTCATTTTGTGAAGTGAAAACTTTTTTGTTGGTTTTGTTTAAGTTAAAATTGATGAGGAAAATTTCTTTCTTCCTCTCTTCCACACTTCTTGAAAACATTAAACCCACGTTGGAGACAACATCAGCGATGGATTTTGAAGTTTCATTTTCATTAGTAACAGAATGTTGCAACTTGCTAAGTAGAATTATTACCTTCAATCAAATAAGGATAGCAGAGTTGACACAGAACCGGAGGCTTCTCTATCTTTTCTTAATCTTAGGCAGATCTCTATCAAATTTTGGATTCAGTACGGTGAGTCAGTTATGCAAATTATGCAAGTTATGAACCACTTTACACGTACGTATGTAGGCTTACACAAAGCTCTGGCATGCCGAGTAGTGTTTGGCACCGATGTGTTGGGCCTATCCACCATGTAACCAGTTATGTACAGTTCTTGCATACGGCCATGGATCATTAAATTACAGCACGGCGAGACTCATTTTACAATCAGACTTTGCGCAAATGGAATAATTGTAGATGTAAGCACTTACAAAATGTATAAAGGGTCCATTTTAGTATTTTATAGTTATACAAGCATAAAAGCCGCACTCCGCGCGACCTCCAACCACTGCCCCACCATGTATTCCTTCCTGTCTTCTAACTTCACCGCTAGCATGCTGAGTAGTTTACATCAGCCGGCATGAAGTGCTCACACCATGGGTCATGTGTTCGTGAAAAAAATGGGATCGGAGGAGAGCAGTCAACGGCCCAAAGCAAACTAAAAAAAAATGAAAAACAAAACCAATAATACAATACAAACTTCAATGTACCTCCCACAATATTTGAAACCTACATAGAAAATTTGGTTACTGTGGGTGGCCTAATAAAAAAGCCCTTTGCATTCAAAGGTGGAGAATTTGTGCATAACATATATAGATTTATTCATTTCTTGACGAATACCAATTTCATTTCGGAGACTTATTATTTAAGTTTTTTCTCCATCCAACTAACAAATTGCTTTTATTTCTCCATAATGATTATTGTGATTTGGTCGTTGCAAGTTTTGAGTTTGTGATCACAATAAAAAAATCTATTCTCTAAGATTTTTTTTTCATTATTCTTATTGGGTGCATATTTGAAAGTGTACAATTCAGATAAAGTCCGAGCTAACATGTACAATTGCCTCATGCCTTTCATTTTCTGCTATGTTTTTTGTCTGAACAGATATTAATTTATGTATTATTTCCATTTTCAAATCTCGAGGAGGTAAGACTGTTAAGTGTGCTTAGCCCTTTCCTTCGGAATGGTATCTTTTTGGTATCGATTTTTTGGTTCCTTTAATACTGAATGATGATGTCATTCCCAAGCCATGTGTACATTTGAAAACAAGAAAAAAAAAACTATAGGGGAAAAAAGGTGTGATGAGGAAAATGTAATTGTAGAGAAAGAAGATGGAGAGGAGGGCTTTATCAGAAAGAAGTATTGATTGCGTTATCGTATACAGTGAAGTTATTGGCAGTCGATTAATTAAGTAGTATCGATTTCCACTTCTGGTTTGTAATAAAAACCAAGAAAGTGTCAAGGGCAAAGGTAGATAATCATGTTCTTGAGTTGTTAATATTTTGAAACTGCAAAATTTTGAAGCCTGTTTATTAAGAGGTGCATATCTTTAAAGAATAACGATAAACCCACGCGTTTGAATGAAAAGGAAACATTTTGAGTAAGGTTGATAAAGGAATAACTTTAATATATGATTTTATGCATAATGAGGTCAAACCCATAACGGCAGACAAGGTGTGGATAGTGTGTCATATAAGAAAACCCTAAACTTATTTATAGTACAGAACAGCCACTTTGGGGAAACCCGGGTGGTTACTGGCTCCTGCTTCCATGTAGCGTTGAGGTCGACGGTCGACCAAGGTACTCGCACGGTTAGTCACGCCCAAGTGACCTGTAATATAGCCTGGGATCTGGCGAGTTTCCTCCCCTAAGACGCTGCTGAGGGTGGAGTTTGGTCGGGGGTAGGCCGGACAAAACATACGGATTAGAACCTACTTCCTCAGGTCTTAAGGGGCAACTGGTACTTTAGGGTATTAGACTTAGGATCGTCCTTGTCATGGGAAAAGTGCTCTCGCAACCACATATTCAAACGGCACACCTAGTGTAGCTAAGTAGGCTACTGTGTGCTGGAGTCCCCGTGCCACTTTTTTTTTTCCTTTCTTAAAATTTCCCGAGCACTTCTTGTGAGCGTTTCTATTTTTAATACCCAGGTGGAGACAGAGCAGAAACTCAACTGTGCTTTGTTTAACCTTTTTATTTCTCGGGGTGGGGATGGGGGATTTATGGTAGTCTTACGTCATTGAAAGACAAGACATGGATATTTCAACACCCCCTCAAGGAAGTTTAAAGATTCCGACCAGATCATGTACCATTTGAGTTGTAAGCACATTGGGCACATTGGACACACATTTCATATTCTAAGTGTTAACCGCTGAGCTGGGCATTTACTATGAAAACATCCACCTAGAGAACTAACTCACAGGTGGGGGATGGGGGATGCCCCTGCAACCCTCCCAGACCTTCCTAAAGTTGCATCCTTGTAATATCCTTGTAATGTGAGCCATGTGGAACTCCTTCCGACATTTGGACCGCTCTTGGACCACCACTATAATTAGGCGGATGATAATTATAAATTTTTAATGCCGAGAGACACTATTAAATGGACTGGACCCAGCCCTGAACAGAATCCATACCTTGCACCCCCTGCTCACGGGCGCTCCCATAGTCTTGACTTTGTGATAATCCCTACTGAGTGACACCCATTGGAACACCTCCTTAGTTTGCTCTAATCTGAGAAAAATTTCAGTTTGAGACGAGGATGAAAAAAACTGAAATTCTAACCCTGATCACCCAAGCCCAATACTCGAATACTATGACAATAATACACCAAAAATAGCGACTGACAGTGGATTTTACCAGGGGATGTTTTTCAGACTGTTCAAATTATAGCTTGACCTCGCCTTTAGAGAGATTTTATTAACTCATTGACTCCCCTAAGCCGAATTTTCCAGCTCAAGCCGCCGCCGAAGTCGGACCCCAAGCCGGATTTCCCGGCTCGGAATTCAAAACTTAATTTTGCGAAGCTACCAATTGTTGCAACGAAGTATACTTTTGCCCATGCGCCTTCCCCTTCCTTCCGCGAAACGTAAACAGTGAAAGGCGTGTTGGAAACATTGAGATAATAAATAATACTAGCCTACATGACTTAGATAGACTGGTACGCGGCGGCTGACTGAGGTCGCTTTGCGATCACGCAGCCATTGAATTTGTAAGGCAACATCACTCGCGGTGCAACAGGGGACCGATGAATGTGTACAGAAAGTTAAGTGAGTGTCAGTGAGCTTGATTTGGATATGGGTGGCAAAACCCCGTCCCATGAATAAAAAAAAAAAAAAAGGTCTGGACAGCATAAGCCACTGCTGAACCTCATTTGTCTTTACATAATTATAATTATATTGATTTGTCAACATAATAGGTAGATCTAGATCTAGTAAAAAAAGCTTAAAGTTTTAGGAAGCCCATATTCCGTACAACATGTTGTACGGAATATAATATGGACAGTGCATATCCGCACAACGCACACAATTCGATGCCGTAGAACACACACCGGAATACTATATTACTGACCTTGCATAGTTTTTATAAATATGAATCAGCTTAGATCTAGTAGCAAAGCTCCCTGCTCGGAGATTGCGTGATCTGCGCTTTATGATATACTTGAGTGTATGTCGATCACTAATGGCTACCCCAACCCCTTTTTGCCTGATTGGTCAATCTGACTACCGCCCATTGATACAAACTGACTATACCCTCACGCCCCCAAGTCCATCTGACTATTCCTTGTGTTGTCATTTTAAATTCGTGAACACCATACCAAGTTTTGTTTCAGCAAACCTTCACCAGTTGCGCTTTTGGTAAACATGTTGTACGGATATGCACTGTCCGTATCCATACAACATGTTGTACGGATACACACTTCCTAAAGTTAATGGTCTCCGACAGTGAATCATTCACGTTTGGACTTTTTTTCCTTTTGGTAATTTTGGAACGACAGTACAATGGCATTGAGATGTACAGTCGAATACGGAAAAATCAAATTCTTTGGGGTGGCTTCATCTAGATCTAGTTCGATTAGACAAATTTGGAGGAATATGTGAAGCATTAATCATGAGGTTTTGTTATTGTATACAAGGAAAATATAATACAGCTGACAACATGTACCACGAATGACCTCCCTTAAACCCCCCCCCCCCCCCTTTCGTGTGATCAGTTGAAAGAGAAGCAAGAATTAAAACTAATGCGCGTGGCGACAGCGGCATGCGATCTTGCCCGCGAACAATTTTTATTCCACTCTGGAAGTGCTTTGTGAGGAACGTTTCCAAGTCAAGCCCAACAACGATTAAAATAAACTGAAGTGTGAACATAACTCACCATATTTTTCTGTTCGGCTTTACTCCGGTTCGTACAGCAGCGTTTCCTTTCTTTTTTTTTTCTATTAGGATATAATGAGCACGGGAGAAACAAAAAAAAGGGGGGTTATTTCCTGTCCGAATCGGTCGTCTCATGTATTTTAGTCGCCATTTTTATCGGGGAAGGAGGAGGGGTGACTATATATCGCATGCATTATCCTGCCACCACTAGGCTGTGCTACGGCTAACTGAATGAAATTTCTGGCGTTTGTTTTTTTTTCTTTTCTACTTCTAGGCTACTTGGATCACACTCGCAGCAGGAAAAACCTGGTTTGAGGAATTCGTGTCACAGTTCGAGATACGCATGAAATAACTACAAAGGATATTGAGAAATAAATTGGGGACCTTGATCTTTGTTTGTGGGATCCGTGATTTCGACTTAGGTGTATTCGAGTTTCGCATGCTTAATTGTATTTAAGACTTGATAATAATAATAATTTTTTAAAGGAAGGGGAGGAGTGGGTGGGGTATCGATGTGATTCGATACATGGTGACCTGGTGAAAGTTATGAGGACTTCATTTAAGGCAACGATGTTTGTTTAGTGCAAAATGCCGATTACATAAATGTATTGGAAGGCTCTTTCAAATTTAAATGCCCTCATAATGCATGCAGTTATCACTTCTTTAACATACAAAGTATTATTTTTTGGTAGGCTCTTGAAGTTAGCTTTTCAATTAAATTCAACCCAGACACCAATATTCAGTTATCATCAAACAGTCATATTTCCATTAAATATCAGTATCTCTGAAAACTTAGCCTATGACATTGGTCTGAGCCTAAGAGCCCGAAAGTTACGAGGCTTTGAAAATGACATAGTGACGTATATTTTGTGAGTGGCACAATGTCATACGCGGATTATTACAGAAAATGAGGTCAGTCGAGCTCCTCAGCCTTAACGGTTGAAAATATCAAAGTTAAAACTGAAAAAAATAAAAATCACTTGCTAATGATTCAAAATTTCTTAAAAGTTTCAATAGAGCTGCAGCTAGGCCTACATGTGGGATCTAGATCGAGATCCAGATCTATCTGCTCATAGATCGAGCTCGAGATCAAGTTGAACATGAAAAACTTCATGTGAGAGTGACAGAAGTAGATCATATCTATATTATAAAAAAACAAAAAAGTACTAAATACTAAAATAGAACATGGCAATTTTAACCCATACTCCGCGCGCTACCTGTAAAGCCCACTGCACGGTCAGTGACCTTACTCACGGAGAATCTTATCTGGGGTCACTGACCCGTGCCGCTATGCGATGACCACAAACTCTGTCCACGTGGTTCGGTTTTTATTGATCGGTATGAAAACATTCGCTGCTATGCCTTATCACACTTGATAATGAATTAACCAGCAAAAACTTAGTCTGTCAGTCTCTAACCAATGATCTGACTTAATGATTCCAAACTGGCAGCTGTAGTTTTCGTGAGAAGGAAGCATGATAACTAGCCACGCCCTCCCAAGCCCTACACAAATGGTTTCATCCTAATTGACACATACTAATAAACCAATGTGGGCATTTGGGGCAAAGATTATTTCAGAGCTTGTTTCTGATTGGTTCTTAGATACAGACAACTCCAGATGGTGCTCAGCTTGTGAGAAAATGAGATAATAATTATTGCAAATTTGTTGAGCAACAATTCGCATGTCGATGTTACATCTTTTGAAAGTGTGGGGAGAGCCTTTGAAAGCTTAGTCTTTGTGATTCCGACCAGTGGTTCACTGGTTAACATGTCCATGTCACAATGCGTTTGATTTAGAAGAGATACAGTGAACAATAACACTGTGGTTACGTCTCAAAAAGGTCAGTGACCTGATGTGTGAAAATACGGCTTGCGCGTGGCGCGGTCAGCTTGACCTTCCTGACTTTTGCCACCCGTGCGGCGTGAGCGCATGCGAGTCAATACCGACAATTGCCGCCCCTCGCAGGGTGAGGGTTAACAGCACAGTTAGGCTAATTATTGATGATAACCTTAATTACATACTGATAGTGATAGTGATAGTTCCACTTTTTATAATTTACCATTTTCATGACTAACCTAAGTCAGTCCTGAACCAAAGCCAGTTTTAAAATTATGTTTTTTTATACGAGTAGGCCTACATTTATTTTATTCTAGGTCCTGCATGGTGACATATTGAGATTTGTTGACATTTAGTTTACACTGGCCATCAATGTATAGGACTATAACTAATTTTATTTGGCCCAAAAAAGGAACCATTTCATTTTGATTATTAATTATATTTGTGGAATGACACTTGGGTAATAAGGATTAAAGATTCAGTGGAATGTGTTGATGTTCATGAAGACAGTATAACTGTATGGGGCTGTTGTAGAAAATCATCAGTGTATGTTTGTTTTCTCACTTAATTTTAATAATATATTAATCTTTTGTAGATTCAATTGTGAGCTAGGTATCATTTATTGCTGTGAGAAATGAAAACTACAACATGAGGAAACTTGGACGATGCGGAAGGCAACGCAGGATAAGACATTCTGAGTTTAAAGGTGAACAAAAAAAAAATTAAATGTTCAACTATGGAGACAAAGTGATATTATGGAACTCAAGTAATTTGTCAATTTGATTTAAAATTTAAAGGCTTGATGCTTTTATTGTTTTTTAAAGTAAGTTGATTTTGTCGTGACGGATGGCAACAGAAAAATCATAAAATATGGTTTTAAACTGACACGGTGTAGAATCAATGACTAAAATATGGTTTTAAACTGACATGGTGTAGAATCAAGTCATTCAAGATGATCAGAAAATGAATAAAATTTTGGAAAGTGCACATGGCACATGGCCTGTCTTTATAATGTCCCCATTTCTAGTCCAAGCAGTTGCATGAGAATATTTTTTTTTTATTCTGTAACATCATTTGGATTCGGCAACAGAGTTATAAACTTGCAAACTTTCACTTTTTTCTCATTTTATTCATGCACAGTGGAGAGCATTGGCAAAAAGCTTCAGTTGTCCTGTGGTAACTGAATGGAAATATTTCCATCTTTCAGGATATTTCATGTTTTTTAATAAAATAATTGAATATCTTAGCGATAACCAAATATTTAGAATGTAAAATGTGCTCAGGCCTTTCAGTCAGCAGTTCTAGGTCATAACTTTCTATAACTTAGTTAATAAACAATAAGAGCGCATTTCTCCAGCATTCAACTTTTATTACATGTATAAATAGTTGTCCTTTTCTATGCAAACAAGGAATTTCACAGACACATTTACCAGAATACATTAGACTTCAGCAGTGGATGCAGAAGTGGATGAAAAACAAAAATTGCAGAAGTCGTCTTAAGCCAGGTTTGGAGCCTGCGGACTTCAAAGGTGAAATGAATCTGTGCATTTTTCTTTACAGATATTACATGTCCATGTTTCAGCAGTCCTACTTGGCTGTCTTAACTGGATTTGACGTTATATTTGAAAGCTTGAGACAATAGTTATTAATAATACAAATTACGTGAATTTTCATTACAGTTAGCTCAAGGATAAATCAGAGAAAAGCCAGCTATTACTTCTTTGTTGTAATCAAGGGTTAAGTGAAATTTTTTGCCATTCAGTTTTAAAATTTCAGATCACTAAAAGGATGGAGATGTTTTGCATGATGCTTGGATCAAATTTTTAATATTGTAACTATGTTTTATGATTGAGTCTTCGTTCTTAATAAACTTGTTTTCATCCAGCCACAAAGGATGAGGTGTTAGTACTGTTACAAGAAACATTTTCTTTTAAAACGGATCTAGCTTTTTGAAATGTCAGTAACAAAATGATGTAAAACATTTTTAGATACAGGCAGAGGTCTACAAGCAGGAAAGAAAATTTCACCTGGGGAAGTGATAATTTCCATTCCTGCGCAGTTTCTTATAACTGCCGATACTGTGTTTGCAAGTGATATTGGCCATATAATCCTTCAGTAAGTATTGTTGACCCATTTGAGTTTGGAGATTGTTTACGTTTATTTGGAGTATGGTAGCTATCAGCATTACAGATGTCTGCAGTAGTTCATCCTGAGAACTTGGCTTAGAGGGAACTCAAAGTTTTATCTGTAGACTTGATAAACTTTGGATAAACTTGCTCTTGGCTAACTGTAACTATGGAACAAAATACATTTTATTGCATTGGTGTGAATGTTTTTTGAAATATGAAATGAGAGGACCTTTGACTTTTATGTATTGGTAAGCCACAAGTCATGTTGTACCGTTCATAAGAGTATTAAGAGACTTGAGGCTATCTCAGATTTAATAATTAGATCTAATAATGCCAACACGAGACATTTCTTTGTAAGAGCATCCAGAAGATACTGGCAGGACCTACACATACTTAGTGCGTAATAGAAAATCTTGGAACTGATCTTATGTTTTTGTTTTTTTTTGCAGGGAAGAACAGCATTTTACTCCTCTCCAACTTCTGACTATTTTCCTGGTAATTGAGAAGCAGCATGGAGATTCATCACCTTGGTTTCCTTACCTAAACACACTGCCTGATGTATATAGTTTATGCATTTACTTTTCCCCTTCAGAGATCGACTTGTTGACTCCGCGGGCGAAAATTTTGGCAAAATCATTGAGGGAGAGGTAACATAGCATGTTTTGAGATAAGAGTGAATCATAGTATTTTATGCAAATTATAAAATTTGTATATTAATAAGGGTAATGCAAGCAAGAAGTAATGTGTATGATTTGCCAGAAAGAAAATTTTAGTGATGTCTTTTCTTTATATAATGACACAACAAAGAACTTTGTCAGTACGGATAGAACAGAACAAATTTTTGAAATCTGATGTTTATTAACTCATTCACTACGGTGAGCCGAATATATGGTTCACGGATTTTTGCTTCACTACGGGAAGCCAAATATTCGATTTTCCAACCCCAATATCGAAGCCAATGTCTCTAAATATTGAATCCCATCTTGGTTCATTGATTTTCCTTTACTTTATTGTCTGATGTATTATGTCTTGTGCCTATACTGAGTAAAAGAAGAAACATCTTTGAACTACATCTGGATTTCAAACTGGATAGTGTTGAGAGTTCCCATCCACACCCACAAAAGTTACCAAAGGGAATGAGTTAAGCTCATTTTTCATTTTGATAATTTCTTACTACAAAATTGTAGCGAGTGTTACATTTTAGTAGAGTTGTTTTACATCATTGCAACTGCAAGTCAAGTCTGTCTCATTTACTTATTTTTCAGTGTCTACTTCCTTGGAAAAAAAAATGTCCCCATAAGATAAGCTGCTTGAAAAATACATGTAGTTGTATCTAAATAATAGGAACACTTAATCTGAGAGTCTTCACATCAAATTCCATCACAATTTTTCCAGTTATTAGTTAGGTAAAGATATTTTTTCTGTGAGGTAGTTAAATCTAAAAATAATTTAGAGATAGAAAAAGAGGAGATTGAGGAAAGAAAAGAGAAAGAAAAAATGATTCTTAAATAAAATTTGTCTGACAGGTATGACAAAGGAGTCAAGAATATTCAGGAATTCATTATGCAGTCTGCACCCATGTACAAAGATGCATTCAGTGACCCTGCAGTGAAATGGGCATGGTCAACTGTCAACACTCGCTCTGTGTATTTGGAAACCCCACTTCATCCCTTACTGGTTGCTGACCAAGAGGAGAGTAATGGTGCTCTTGCTCCTTTCTTGGATCTCTTAAATCATAAGGACTCTGCTCAGGTTTGGACACTAACACTTGTTATTCTATGGTTTGTACCCTAGTCAGTGTCTGACCTCAATGATACTGACTGATATTAGCCTACTGAACTGTCATTCAGTAGGTTTGCAGCGGTTGAACATGTTGATATTTGTAGGCAGCATCAGATTTTTAAATCTATACCTACTTTGCGTGAAAATCATCTAAAAAATTGACACAGCATCTATATTTACTATCTCTAGAGAATGGATGTATCGCTCTGTTGTGCTGAATTCTCGTAAACAAAACATGGAAAATCGGAAAGTTTGATACACAGCACAATGTTGTACAGTGGAAAGATGTCATTTTACCAATTAATTAATGTTTTATTTTTACATGGCAAGGACTGAAAACTGATAAAGAAAAGGGGTATTTCTATCTCTAATTTGGATTTTTTTTACATAGACAGTACATTATTAAATTCTTGCTATGTGTTGAGCTTCACATTTTGCATATGTGTGAGTCTGCAGTCAAGTTATTTTGATTTTTAAATTTCTGTCCTTATCAGATTTCAGCAGGCCTCAACAGATCTTCTAATTGTTATGAAATAGTGACTCAAGATACCTACAAGAAGAATGAGCAAGTATTTATCTGTTATGGGGCTCATGATAACGCCAAACTCGCAGTGGAATATGGATTTACTTTATCAAAGAATCTCCATAATTGTTATTTTTTTAAAGTGGGTAAGTAATGAATTTATAAAGTCTCTTGCCAATTGATCATGTAATTTTTGTAGTTGCTTTAAATGCAAGAGCCACCTGTGATGCCTTGCATCAAAAGTTCATTTATAGCAGCTTCTATGGAAGATAACATAATATACACGAATAAGAAACACAATACTGTAGGTTTTATCAGCCAGTCATGTGTGCTTATTGATGGGGAAGTGGGGTGGGGAATTATTAAAGATTTCTGAATGAGAGTTGCTTTTATTGTTTTGAACAGTTTTCATTGTGTTTATAGGTGTGGCTGTATATGCGTGTTTTTTGCTTGCTTGCTTTTTGTTTTGAAGTGATGATATTACAGACTGCCTCACCCTCAGTTAATATACCATAAACCCGCCACCATTTTAATTCAGAGGCCGACATAAGTATTGTAACCCCCTCCCGCCCTTCCTTTTTTATTTCAATATGGAGTCAGCCTGTACATTGTTTTCCTTTTTTCTTCAAATTTGTAATTCTTGCTAGCATTAGCTATTACTGTTAACATTCTCAGTGGTTTATTTGTGGAATCCGTCCTTATCTTAGTGTGCTTAGATTTTAAGGCTCATGTACATGGTTATAAAATGTTCTGGAGAAAAAGAGTGTTGCCCACATACACTAGTTTCAAATAATGGAAAGCTTGAAACACAAATATTAAAAACTCCATGTTGCTTTGTCATCATGTTTTTTTTGTTTATTTTTTTGGAACAGATGATTTATTATCACTCTTGCAAACCAATGCCCAACATGTAGAACGGAAAAAGGCCATTATCACAGAAGCACAGTTGAACAAGTGAGTTGAACAAATTAGCCTCTATCTGTGTTGCTTGTAAGTGGTTATGTATATTCATCATAAATTACAAAATGGTATCTAAATATGACAGGCTGTTTGAGTAGTGATTGTTTGAAACCATCAAGTTCATACTTATAAACTGGTAGATGTCAGGACTCACTAAATGAAAATATTAATATTAGGGGAGAAAACACCACACAAACTTAATAACAGATAACTTAATACTCAGTATTAGTCAAGAGAGGTTTTTGGAGATTAACAGCCAATTTCAGAACTAGGGATTAAAGTTCTGTTACTTGAAAAATAATAAAGGAAAAAACAAAGAAGTTTCAAGAAGTACAGTTTTGAGACGCTACAGTGTTTGGCAGAGGTCACAATACTAAAAGGGGACAAGGTGGTCAAGAGGCAAGGTGCTCGCCTCTCATGCCAAGAGTCCCGGGGTTCGAAACCCGGGCTGTGCAGGCATGTTGGAAATTGGGATTTTTCTCATATTTTCGTGTCCCTGATCCTATTGGGGGGTAGGATCAAGTACCTAGTCTTCTCGGATAAGGATGAAAAATTCGGAGGGCCCGTGTGCACGTTGCGCACGTTAAAGAAACCTTGGCAGTTGGAAATCGTAAAGAGCAGGCCGTACAGGCCGCTGCCCAGGCAAAATTGAAACTAAAAATTAATAGATTAAATTCAGCCATATCACCTCCCCCCTCCATATCTCCAACAACAAAAAAAACAAAAAAATGTGTATAATTCATTATTAATTATTAAAAATAGGGAGAACCCCTTAAGGCAGACTACACGGAGGAATGCACCTCCTGCAACACTGTTGAATCCACGTATATCGACCATGTCGTTCCAATGGATCAAATCAACACTGTCGAGGGGGGAAGTGCACCATGGGCTAGGCACTTTCTCCATACCCACAGCCCAGGCATGCAGCACAAAAACTATTTAGAGAACAAAGCAGCTAAGAGAGAAAGAAGAAAAGCTGAAAGACAGTGGAGAAGTTCTGGTTTAGAAATTCACAGACAATTATACAAAAATCAAAGACAAGCTGTAAACACACTCGTTATTAAGATTAAGCGTGAATTTTACCTGAACAAGTTTACCAATATGAATACATGTAAAGACCTATTTGTCACTACAAATGAAGTTCTGGGAAAGCAATCAGAGACAATTTTGTCACAAGGAGGGGAAAAAGAATTGTGTCAAAAGTTTTCTTGTTATTTTCATTTAAAAAATTGTAAACATACGATGTCATCTTGACTCTTTGTCCCCACCACCAGCTACATTGAGTGTTTTTAATGGTATATCAGATCACTTACCTGTTTTGAACCCGTCTCTGAAGCTGAAGTACGAAATACTATTTTGAAAAGCCCAAACAAATCTTGTAAACTTGACCCTATTCCAACTGATCTTATGAAACAACTTATTGACAACATCTTACCTTATGTGACCAAAGTCATAAATGACTCACTCCAAACAGGGTCGTTCCTCCAAGCTTTAAGAAAGCTTTAGTCAAACCTCTTTTGAAAAAGACAGGATTGGACAAAAATAACTTAAGTAACTTTAGCCCGTCTCCAATCTTCCGTTTCTGTCAAAAATCCTTGAGAAAATAGTTCTAAAAAGGCTTTTAACGCACATGAGCAAAAATAACTTAAACGAGGAGTATCAGTCCGCCTATAAAGAAAACCACAGTACAGAAACGGCAATTCTCAAAGTGTCATCTGATATTTTAGATAGTTTGGACGAAAAGAACGTTTGCCTCCTCACTCTTTGGACTTATTCGCAGCATTCGATACCATCGACCATGCTATTTTGTTAGAACACCTTGAAACAACATTTGGATTTCAGGAACGGCTTTGCGTTGGTGTGGGTCATATATAAGCAATAGGTATCAATGTGTTACCATCGGGAATGAGTCATCTGATGAGGTTCTTTTAGATTGTGGTGTACCTCAGGGCTCTGTCCTAGGTCCCATTTTGTTTGTCATATACACTCAGCCTCTCACTGATATTTTGACAAGCTTTGATATGAAATATCACCTGTATGCAGACGATAGTCAAATTTATAAAAGTTCTCACGTAGATCATCTTTCAGATCTAATTTCTTGTACCAACAATTGTATCATCAAAGTAAAAGAATGGATGAACAGCAATAGATTAAAACTTAATGAAGATAAAACTGAAGTCATGTTGTGTACGAACCCGTATGTTGCTAAGATAAGTGATCTACCAAACATCCAGTTGAACATCAACGGACATATCATACAATCATCTTTGTGCATAAAAAATCTAGGCATTCTTTTTGACTCTGTCTTTCACACCCCAAGTAAATAATATTTGCAGAAATGCACGTTTCCAACTAAGAAACATCAGCAGAGTTCGAAATTTCCTCACAGAAGCTATTACCAAAACTTTAGTTACTTCACTCATTTTATCTCGAATAGATTATTGCAATTCTCTTCTTGCTGGAATAACATCAGATAAACTGTCTAAAATTCAAGTCATTCAAAACAACGCAGCCAAATTGATTACCAAGATAAAACAAGCTGACCACGATACGCCTTTGTTAAAAGAACCGCACTGGCTTCCTATAACAAAGAATTACATACAAAATTGTTGTTTTTTTGCTATAAATGTTTAAATAACCCCCGCACCCAGCTATCTCAAAAATTCTTTACAAGTTTACACACCATCTCGTTCACTAAGATCATCAAGTGACAAAACAATCTTAAGAATCCCATCTAAAAACTGTAAAACTATAGGCCATAGATCCTTCAACTATTTTGGACCTTTTGTCTGGAACCAGATACCCTTGAACATTCGTGAATCACAGAATCTTGAAAGCTTTAAGAAAAGTGTAAAACATCACCTTTTCCTCCTAAACTGTTAAATTTTCAAAATTCTATTCTGTACTTTGATGTTCGCCCGTGCAGATGCGGGGCCCTCTTGCAGAAGAGGGACAGCAAAGAATACATCTGACGTGATACTGCGTGTCGTAAGAGGCGACTAAAGGTGCAAAGGTCCTGGTCTCCCGAGAAGAGCCAGTTGGCGGTGGGCCAACTACCCACCCTGTAAAAATAAACCAGTTACAGAAACACAAGCAAATACTTTAAATCAGTCTTTTATCTTGGGAGAAGGGGGAGCATCTGCACCTGTAGATTCAATGAAGGACAATGGACAAAGCCGAAAGGACTCCACTGGCCTGACTGCTCCTTCATCAAACAAGTCACTCCGGATTGCGTCGTGGAATGTCCGCTCCATGTATGAAGCAGGAAAGAGTGCCCAGGTTACAATGGAGATGAGGCGATACAGACTGCACATACTTGGAGTTAGCGAGACCCGCTGGATACAGTCCGGACTGAAACAACTTAACTCTGGGGAAAAGATTTTGTATTCTGGAAGGGAGGACAAAAAGCATACAGAAGGAGTAGCGATCATCTTGAGCAAGCACGCCCAGAGGTCACTGAGGGGATGGGAACCCTACGGAAGGAGAATTATATTGGCATCATTTACTACAAAGAACAAGAACATCAACATGAACATTGTGCAGATATACGCCCCAACAAATGAAGCAACCGATGAGGACAAGGACGATTTCTACAACCAGCTTCAGGAAATAGTTGACACATTGCCAAGAAAAGATGTGAACATTATAATGGGAGACGCCAATGCCAAGATAGGACAGGACAATACAGGGTATGAGGACATTATGGGGTGCAATGGTTTGGGACAAATGAATGAGAATGGAGAACGGTTTGCAAGTTTCTGCGCATTTAACAGCTATGTGATTGGAGGTTCAGTATTCCCACACAAGAGGATCCATAAGGCCACTTGGATTTCACCGGATGGAGTAACTGAAAACCAGATTGACCACTTTTGCATCACCCGACGATTCAGACGCTCACTGGAGGATGTCATAGTACAGAGAGGAGCTGATGTTGGATCTGACCATCACATGCTGCTGGCAAGACTCAAACTCCGCCTCAAGAAACAAGGTACCAGAGCAGGAACAAAGAGGAGAAAGTTTCAAGTGAGCCTTCTGGATGGAGACAAGAAGGAAGAGTTCCAGCTGACACTGAGGAATAGATTCAAACCCCTTGTTGACCTCAAAGAGACAGTAGATTTGGAGACTCACTGGGCTAAGGTAAAAGGAATACTTACATCGACATGTCAGGATGTTCTTGGGGAAAAGAAAGTGGAACACAAGGAATGGATCAGTCAAAAATCACTGGACTTGATAAGGATAAGAAGAGACCTAAAAGAACAGGTAAATGCAAGTCGTACAAGAAGCTCAAGAGTTGGTAACCAGGAAGAGTACCGAGCATCAGCTAAAGAGGTCAAAAAATCAATTAAAAAAGACAAAGAGGAGTTCATAGGAATGTTAGCAGAGAAAGCAGAGAAGGCAGCAACAGGAGGACACATGAGGATCCTCTACCAGACTACAAAGACTCTTGCTGGAAAATATGGAAAACCTGAAGTTCCTGTCAAGGATTTCAACAGGAAGGCTATTTTTGGAAAGGAAGCTCAGGCAAAAAGATGGATAGAACATTTTAACAGCCTCTTGAACAGACCTCCACCAAGCAACCCACCCGACATTCTACCCGCAAGAAATGATTTACCGATCAGTTGCGACCCTCCGACTAAAGCAGAGATTAATGATGCCATAAAGCAGTTAAATCGAGGCAAGGCAGCTGGACCAGATCAGATCCCACCAGAGGCGCTGAAGGCAGATGCTGCTGGGGCTGCAGAGGGTCTGCACTCACTATTCTCGAGGATTTGGATCGGAGGCAAGTTTCCAAAGGACTGGAAGGAAGGACACCTCGTGAAGCTTCCAAAAAAAGGGGACCTCAGCAATTGTAGTAACTACAGAGGAATCACACTTCTCTCCATCCCAGGAAAGGTTTTCAATCGGATTATTCTCAAGCGAATACAGAATGCAACAGACCCAAAACTTCGTGAGGAGCAAGCTGGTTTCAGGAGTAATCGATCAACCACCGACCAGATCGCCACGCTGAGAATCATAGTAGAGCAGTCGCTAGAGTGGAACTCCCAACTGATAGTGAACTTCCTTGACTACGAGAAGGCCTTTGATAGCATCGATAGAGAAACACTGTGGAGAATATTGAGACATTATGGAATCCCAGAGAAGATGGTGAACCTTATCAAGAGCATGTACGAGGGGACAAGTTGCAGAGTCGTACACGATGGCGAGCTTACTGACAGCTTTGATATCAAGACTGGTGTTAGGCAGGGTTGTTTGCTGTCCCCATTTCTGTTTGTCCTGGTGATTGATTGGCTTATGAAAGAAACCACCAGTGGAGGAAGAAATGGCATACAATGGACCCCATGGACACAGCTGGACGATCTAGATTTTGCAGATGACTTGGCACTATTGTCACACACACACGACCAGATGCAAGCAAAGACTACAGCTCTAAACAAAATTTCAGAATCTATTGGATTGAGGATACATCCTGCAAAGTCGAAGGTCCTAAAAATTGTTGCACCCCCAAGCGCACAAGTCAGAGTAGGAGATCAACCACTGGAAGATGTAGAGTCCTTCTGCTATCTTGGTAGTATCATTGACAATAAGGGAGGAACAGAGGCAGAAGTCAAAGCACGAATTGGAAAGGCACAGGCAGCTTTCACGTCCTTGAGCAAGATTTGGAGAACCAAGGATATATCTCTAAAAACAAAGCTGAGGATATTCAACTCGAACGTGAAGTCAGTCCTGTTGTATGGGTGTGAGACTTGGAATGCGTCTCAGGCCTGCATAAAGAGAATCCAAGTTTTCATCAACAGATGTTTGAGGAAGCTACTTAAGATCAGATGGACAGACAAGGTCAGCAATGAAATTGTATGGAAAAGAACAAGACAGAGCCCAGTCAGAGAGGAAATTGGTAGGAGGCGATGGAGATGGATCGGCCACACTCTCAGGAGGCCAGGAAACAGCATCACGAAGAAGGTATTGGATTGGAATCCCCAGGGCAAGAGATCAAGAGGAAGGCCGCGCGGAACGTGGAGAAGAGCCAGAGAAAATGATGTGCAACGAAGCGGAAAGACTTGGAATAATGTAAAGAGGCTGGCCCATGATAGAGAGGGATGGAAAGTGTTTGTTGGTGGCCTATACCCTGATCCAGGGTGAGAAAGGCAATGATGATGATGACTTTGATGTTACAATTGATTATATAAGCTAGTGTTATATGACTAAGAGCATCTATGTGTGTGAAACTGAAAGTTTGTATAGATGAGAGTGCGTGTTTTAGTATGAGATTTGGAAAGTGTATGCATGAATTATTGATGCAATGTACAGCGCATTGAATAATAATTTTATTAGAAATGCGCTATAGAAATTCTATTTATTATTATTATTATTTATTTAGCTGCTGATCGTCTGCCGTGACGAAAAGAGCCAATCAATACTTACTAAAAGCACTGATACTAATTGTGATTGTTGAAGGTGTTCATTTTAAGGCAAAGCTTTTCAGTTGAAATTTGAACTCTGTAAGTTTTAAACCAACATGCTTCACTTTAAGTCATCATTTTGCGAGAGTTCATTGCCAGTTGTTTTTTTTTTGTTTTTTTTATGTGATATACTAAATTTATTTACATGTGCTGTTATATATACAATTATAGGTGATTTTCAATTCTCTTCCAACAGGCATTTTGTTTGTAATGTTGACGGCCTGTCTTGGTGTACAGTGACAGCCTTGAGGATAGCCGCACTGTCATGGGATCAGTTGTGAGTATCTGGATAAAATTTATGTGTGAGTAAACAGATTAACTAATTTGTCACAAAAATTTTAGTAAGAAAGCTTGCCCAGTTGCAGTTTGAGATTGCTCAAGGGAACAGCCTATTATAAAATGCAACAGTGAATGTACATATATTCATATAATCATTTTTCATAATAATTTACGTTTGGAAGGAGCAAAAGAACCAGCTTTGATTTAGTACAGCAGTGGAAGATCAACATAGAAACATAATAACTTACAACAGTCTTCTTTTAATTATATTGTCAAAAAAATTGTGGATAAGGAGGAATCTGTTTTATAAAATCTTTGTGGCCCGGCATTTTATTCCTAGTTTGAAATGGGTGAAAAGTAATATGGTCTCGATAGGCTTTTGATACATCAAATTCTTTGCCAGGAAAAGGATGTAACATGAAAATTATGTAAAAAATTGGCAGGTCAGCCCGTTCAGGAGATATTTATATGAATAATAATGCAAAAACAATCCTGGAAAAAGTAAACACAAGAACCTCAGAAACCAGTAATTGTCATATTATTGAGAATGTCAGCAAGGCAGATCTCTTTCTCCCCCCCCGTTTTTTGGGCTGGGCATGGACAGTCTGTTTTTGTCCTTCTATCAAGTCTGGGGCACTGATTGGAACTTTACGTTTGTTGTATTTTAACGGAGAGAGAGAAAATACTGAAATTTTGCTAAATGTCAATGTGATGATACTTCATGCAGCTTTGTGTGCACAATATAAGCACTTCAAAAAATTTCTGGAAATGTATTTGTGATGATGATAGGATCACTTTCATTCGTCTTTTGTACATTGTCCTTTCCAGGTCAGCCTGGCAATGGCATATACAAGATGCTAACTTGTCTGCAGAGGTTGGTGATACTGCTCATAAATTGACAGAACAGCTTGTTAGATCTGCTTTGCTCAAAGCGAAGAAACATCTTCAACTGGTTGTGAGTATTAGTTGTTTATCCCTATTACTGCTATTAACCGATTTTATTGGTCAGTTACAGTGGTTCATATTTTTATCACAATCCTCATCCAATTTCCTTTCCAAAAATGTACAATTACTAATATATGTGAGTGTGCATGGGAAAACCTGGCATAAGTCGGCAACATGAGATTTTGAGTTCTGTACATATAATAAAAGACGAGACATTTCTGATAAATTGAAGTCGGTGACCCCCCTAAAACAAGATTTTGAGAAAACGGCATTTAATTATAAGTGGCAATAGCTAATTGACCAAGTAAATATTGGAGTGATTGCTATTAGGAGACCGTAGTCTAATAACTAAGCCGTTATAGAGATCATAGTGAGTAGTGTTCACTTCTCATCTACAGTTTACCCTGTAACATACCACGGTCCCCTAAAAAACAGCCAAGTTGGAAGTTTGTGTCGGACCCAATATTCTCATTTCAAAGCCGTTTTTCTCAAAATCATCTCTGCCGACTTATGCCGGGTTTTCTCATGCACACTCACATATGGGCTAAAGACTTTATTCCAAAGAGTTGCAGCCATTTTACTATAGCAACAGCCAAGTCGGAAGTTTTTGGATCTTGTTAGGAGACCGTAGTATAATTACAAAGCCGTTATAGAGATCATAGTGAGTAGTGTTCACTGCTCGTCTAGTTTACCCTGTAACATGCCACTGTCCCCTAAAAAACAGCCAAGTTGGAAATTTATGTCGGACCCAATATTCTCACTTCAAACCCGTTTTTCTCAAAATCATCTCTGCCGACTTATGCCGGGTTTTCTCATGCACACTCACATATGGGCCAAAAACTTTATTCCAAAGAGTTGCAGCCATTTTACTATACCACTATAGTTCTTCAACCTTTAACATCCTCTACCACTGCCTTCCGCTGTTATCGTTATATCCTCAACCGCTGCTAACCACTTGTTTACGATAGCTACACAGAAGCAGCTGTTATCGGCTAGTATGAGCTGATGGGGCGCCAAGGATAGCAGGGGACATCACTCAAGTAATTCGGAATGAAGTAAAAAGTAAAGATAAGTGGAAAAATTGCCAAACTGCATGTTTACAGTGAAAAACTGCGAAGATGAGTCAAGACTGGGATCGGCCAGGTCGTTTGGGACGAAATGTATTTGATGATTTCGATGAAGTATTTGGCAATGCTACAGATGATCAGTCTGAAATAGAAATTGATAATCTAGATCTAGAATCTAGTGACAGTGATAGTAGTGATGATGGATCTGGGTCTAGATCTATGAACGTCGATCTACCTGCTGATAGTGGTGCCACACCCACGGATGGGTGGGTCCTGGACTGCAGTGGAATGGGGACCAATATTTTCCCCTTTACTAGTGATGTTGGCCCCACAAATCCTCTGCCTCTTGATGCCTTGCCTAGAGATTATTTACTGTGAAAATTTCATGTTGATATCTTGAATAATAAGAAAATAACAAAGTAAGAACACAACTCGTTTTCAGTGGTTTTAAAAAATTTTATTCAGAATAATAGGGAAAAGCATAATCATTAATAGTAGCTAGTCCAAAACAAATTTTGAATGTCAAAATATCCATTCTTTCACTGTTTAAATGAGTAGAACTTTTAATTCCAAGAAGTTTGATACCAAAATTTTGGCTCTAGATTAATATTTACAGAAGTTATGCCACTCTGAATTTTTGAGAAAATGACCATTTTACGCAACCTGACGAGAGGCCATGTTTATGGCGTCATATCTCTAGGTTATCATCACTAATCATCCAAACTTGGTAAACACAGAGTCATGCACATAGATAACAACCTCAATTTTTTTCAGGGACTTCAGGTAATTGGAAAAGTGTTCTTTATAACATCAAATGTGCCATGCAATCACATTTCACACATTTTTACAGCAGACGTAAAAAAGTGAATTTTTTGTAATCTTCAGATATTCATAAAAATTCAACCAATGACCTCACACAAGAAACAAATACATCACTGTGCTCAGAAAGATGAGTTCTATTGATTTAGAGCAAGCAAATATGTCTAAACTGAATAAAAATCTGATTTTACAAAGTGACAATTACAATGAGTAGTATAAAAACACAAATTTAGACGAACTTTGAAAAATCATATAAAATCAGTGAAAACCCGTGTAGCTGTCACAATTGCACGTATGTGCTAAGAATTCAATGGCACATTCATTCTATGTGTTAAAACTTGAATTACTTGCAAAACGTTAACCATTTTGATCTACTAACAAGCAGCATAAAAATTCCATCACGTCCCACAATTTTGCAATCTTCAAAAATTCATTAAAAAATCAACTAATGACCCCATACAAAAACTAAATACATCCCTGTGCTCAGAAAGAAGAGTTCTATCGACGAGCAATCTATTTGCCATACAAATTCAGTAAATGTCAACAATTTGAGAGAAGGCAATTATACAGACGATCTTGAAGTGACAGCCCTACATCGGCCTCGGTCGAATCTGGAGTTAGGATCTCAAACTTGCCTGATCGTGACAATGCAATGAGAATTAACCCACATGGTCTAAATATGCATTCTGATACACAAATTTGTTGTCAGTAGAAAGTATAGACAGTCAACTTATCAACAGTGGCCTTCAAATCCATGGCCGGGGGAACGTATTCAATAAAACGGTCAACTGGTCCTTTGAGCTGTACTAGATCTAGATCTAGACCTACTTCACTCCCTCATGCACTGTTCTGCGGCGCACGTTACAAAGTTTGGTTTGGGGTTTTAGATGCATCGCGCGCGGGCACCATAGCACAGAGACGTTTCGAATTTTCACACCGAAGCAAAGAAAAATAGAGCTTTCTTTTTGTGTAACTTTCGCCATGTTTTTACAGAAAAAAATATGGATTTTTCCATTTTTTAACGGAAATCTCAAATTTTACGGCACTTACACAAAATGAAACCCGTGGAAAGTTATATGAAACTACAGCGCATTCAATTCTGCAGCTAACCGTGCCAAATGTGGAATATTTGCTGCGACGGCGAAAACACACTTCCCCGTTAACCCATACCCCGCGCGCTACCCGTAAAGCCCGCTGCCCCGTCAGTGACCTTACTCACAGAGAATCTTATCTGGGGTCACTGACCCGTGCCGCTAGACGATGACCACATACGTTGTCCACGTGGTTCGGTTTTTATTGATCGGTATGAAAACATTCGCTGCTATGCCTTATAACGCTTGATAATGAATTAACCAGCAAAACCTTAGTCTGTCAGTCTCTAACCAATGATCTGACTTATGATTCCAAACTGACAGCTGTAGTTTTCGTGAGAACGAAGCATGATAACTAGCCACGCCCTCCCAAGCCCTACACAAATGGTTTCATCCTGATTGACACATACTAATAAACCAATGTGGGCATTTGGGGCAAAGATTATTTCAGAGCTTGGTTCCGATTGGTACTTAGATAGAGACAACTCCAGATAGTGGTCAGCTTGTGAGAAAATGAGATAATATTGCAAATTTGTTGAGCAACAGTTCGCATGTCGATGTTACATCTTTTGAAAGTGTGGGGAGAGCCTTTGAAAGCTTAGTCTTTGTGATTTCGACCAGTGGTTCACTGGTTAACATGTCCATGTCACAATGCGTTTGATTTAGAAGAGATACAGTGAACAATAACACGGTGGTTACGTCTCAAAAAGGTCAGTGACCCGACGCCTGAAAATACAGCTGGCGCGGTCAGCTTGACCTGGGCGACTTTTGCCGCCCCGCGCAGGGTGAGAGTTAAGAGAGATGGGGTCCAAAATTCAGCCGTCCGTTCCACGAAAAATGCGATTTGGAGACGTTATTGTTTGATTCACCAAAACTCTAATTAAGGGGGCATTGAATTCAAACAAACATCATTAGAAAGAGGAGATTCAGTTCTTTTAATTCATATCAAACACTATACAAGCAATACTAGAACAAACGGACCACAAAACGACAAAAACAGTCGATTTTAGCTGAAATTCACGGCTGCGGCACTCGCAGCGGGCATTTTGGACTAGCTATTAATAGAGGATGTTAAAGGTTAAAAAGCTCCTTAGCACTGGGGAAATGTGTATGTAACAGTAACAGGATTAAAACCATCTCATTTGTGTTGTAGTTGTAGCCAATGCTCAGAGATGATTTCTAAAAAAGGGTAGTAAATGTGCTGTGCTTGGCTGTTAAAAGTGAATTGGTGTGTTTGACAACAGAATTAACCGAAAGCTCGACAAGCTCTAGTTGCCTGAAGTCCTGTACATGAAAATTTAAAACATTTTAATTTCACTTTCTGGCATTAAACATGGATCGTTTGCTGGAATTATTTTCTTTCACAGACCATTATGGTCTATATAATGTAACATCATTCCTAGTATAAGGTAACATATTCACACTAACCAACTCTGCATAATTTTTACTCATTTTGCACCAGCAAAATATTTATAATTTATAATCATTTTATTTTGCAATATAACGGGCAACTTGTCTGTAAACAATACACGTTTGTCTCGTTTTGTAGTGATAGTTGTTTTTTGGTTGTTTTTTTGTAAGTTGTGGTTTCTTTAGTCCACTCCATATCTTTTTTAATTTTACTATTTTATTTTTTAGTTTCTCATTAAAAAACAAAAATCATTTAATTGAAGATTCTAGAATTCTAGCTGACAGTGGCAATTCACAAGTATATAATAGATACATGATCTGAGTTGTGTATTAGCCAATAACAATTGCATTTGTCATTCACAGGAGCAACAGCCACAGCTGACTCATTATGACCAGCTAAGGAGTCTGGCAGCTGATGATGTACACATCCTGGAAATATCTTTGGCATTTCTTAAGAATCGGTGTCAAGTTTCAGATTGACTTTTTTTTTCATTTCTTACCACTGTCTTTCATTCACATGTAAAAATGGAGAAAAATTTATATTAATAATAAACTGGTTTTTCCATTTTGTGATAATTACTCTGTGTTGTGAAAGCATTGTCTGAATGTTCTGTTATGTAAATTAAGCTGATCTTTGGAGATGGCACTGCATGATACAATTGGTCGCTGACCACAGATCTCTCATTAGAAGGAAAAACAAATTGGAAGGCAAATATACAGTGCACTCTCCCGATTACGACATCTCCGAATAACGACATTCTCCCGATAACGACATTGACCCCCGGTCCCGATTTTTTTACTATATGTTATTAGTAATAAAACTCTCTAAATAGCGACATACTTTTTAGACCACTCTCCGGATAACGACATTGAGTTAGCAATAATCGGCTGTGACTTTGCTAGATACAAAAAAAAAAATAAAAAAAACAAAAAAAAAAAAAACATTTTTAATGTGGCCATGTGTTCAGTTGTATTATTAAATACAGCTGCACTCATGCCGGTCCCAAGCCCGGATAAACAACAGAGGGAAAATGACACAAAAAACAACAACAACAAAAAAAAAAAACAAAAAAAAAAAAACAACACACACAACACACACACACACTTCGTGTATTTTACATGTTTGGAAAGTCCGATCACTGATCACCCACTATGGTTGGTACGTTACATTCTAAGGGTCTAACCACACCCCTTTTTCCGCCATCTTGAAAATCTCCGAATAACGACATGTTCCCGATAACGACATGCACCTCTGGTCCCGAGCCATGTCGTTATCGGGAGAGTGCACTGTACATCATAAACCATGACACAAAATGACTTGCTGTAAAACAGTAGTAATGGCAGGTGACAGCTTTGCTTTCCTATTGAAAGTGTAGCACATGTTATTGAAAATCTTTTTTGCACAGGACAAAACCAACAGATTATATGCATGACATAACAGTTTGCTCACTCCAAGTTGAGTCCAAGCCTGCCATTGCCGCAGTTACAGCACTTGCTCATTTTCTCATGATCTGACATAATATAATATTATTTGATGATCTGTTTATATGTTTATATACACTGAAAGCTCCAATGAAAGTAGGTACTTGTATCTTTCATTTTCAGCATTTTGTGCATCTTATATAGCTAATTTCTTTACATCTTGTGAAAAAAAAATCCTCAGGCTTACCTCTGCCCAACTTGAAACTCAGTGATATGACAAAGATGTGTTCTATCTCTATGACATTGTATTTCCCAAGTAAATAAAAAAATATATACAAGAATGCAAACATGAAGTTGCCTGAGACCAACAAGTTTTAAATACACAAACATTCACACAACTGGAAAGCAGTCTACGCTGAAGCACAAGTAATGTTTATGTAAAAACAAGACACCGGTGCCAATAATTATTTTAGCTATTTCACTAAAAACAAAATTCTGGATTAATTTTGTAAAGCAATCAGTCATCCATTCCATCAAAAGAAAAGCATTTTTTCAATTTACAACTTTGCACAAGGAAGACATATCAGTGTTTGTGGACATTTTCCACTATCTTTAAAACATTCTTGGCTTGTCGGAGTAAAGGCATGTCAATCATCTGTCCTCGAAATGTGAATGCTCCCTGTAAAAAATTAGTTACAAATATTAAAAATTACTTGAAGATGAATATGGATTGATGAGAACATGAGATGAGAATAAATGAGATCAATTCCAATACTTTTCCAAATTCATAAACAGTCATTCTCTTATAAGATGACAGAATCTCATTTACTGAAACATTTTCAAATTTGGAAATGATGTAATTCTTATAGTATGGACAATGTTGTCTAACTTAATTGCTTGTAAACTTATTTTCTAGCAACAATGTGGTTGTTTTTTTCTGTTATTGATAATGTGTTCAATTCTTTTGCATTGTGAATATTAGTAAATTTCTTACTGAAAGGAAAATATCTATGGCCAATTTTTCAAAGAATTTGTGTGGATATTTGATTTACTTTGCTTGCCTAAAGGTATGGAACTTACTTTTCCTGAACGTTGGTGACTCTCAAAAGCTGCAGTAAGCTCTGTCGCCCATTCTATTCTTGATTTGCTGGGTGTGAAAGCTGCTTCCACTATGGACACCTGAGCTGGGTGAATCACTTGTTTCCCTGTGTAACCTTTCCTTGCTCCCTCCTCAGACTGTATGCGCAAACCATCTTTGTCTGCATCACACAATCAATTATGAAATCAACAGTAAACTATTCAATGATGTGGTCACAGCTTTCAACATTACAATAATCATGCAGGAACAGGATTATTACTGCATGCTCAATAACAGCATTTAAGCCACTGTACTGAAAAGTTCTGTATTTTATAACACATGAACATGAAAACAGAAAGTCTTGTCAATTTTACAATTCCAGACAAAACATGAAGCACTTTTTCCACAAACAAAGTATTTCCTACCACTGGGAATTAGAATTCCTTGATAATGGCATCTTCCAAAAGTTTGGAAACCCAAAATGACATTGCAGGGCCTTATAAACAGATTGTATGTCAGCTAACTTTGCATGTATGGAGTCTGCATGTAAAATGATTGATAGTAATAAATTCTTACATTTCACCATAATGTTCTTATCAATTTCATTTATGTAGCCACCATTTTTTGTGAACCACAACACGTAATTCTTTTCCTTTTTTTTCCCACTTAATTGTTTCTATCTGATAAAAAATCTGTATTCTTGAACTGAAATCTTTAGTGCAGTGAGTTGAAAATTAAGAATATGATAAGTGTGGTGGTCAGATGTCACTACTGGAAGTCCTAATGGTATACATCAATACCTTGAATGTCCAAGTAGACCATATCAATGGCCTGTATTCTATACGCTTTGGCCACCATAACAATTTTCTGTCTTGCGTACGTCAGCTCTTTTGCATCCAGTGTTCTCTCAGCACCTGATGAAATAACAAAATATACGGAAATGATGAGAAGGTAACATACCTGACAAAATAGGTCTCCTTGGGTAATTACAAAATTCCAACACCTGCTGGCACAGCTATCTCCCATGCATGTAAGAAACATTTCTGATGGATCAGGACACTTTATAAAGTTTTGAATTTGAAACTTTTCAATCGCTGGTAATTTGGAAATAAAAGCAACAAAAGAAAATCAAGATTCAGAAACGGGAGCATACACACTTGAACAGTACTCTCTTTGGTCATTTCTAGAGAAGAAATACCTATAATCACATTTTCACCACTATTATTATTAAGAAAATGGAACAAATATACTTGAGGAGTGCAATGAAACCCATATATATAAATCACAGCGCCGAATTCCACTCACAACCAAGCCACTTAGTTCAGTTCCGGGCCACCCATAAAATCGCACGCTGGCAGCACCTGGTCGGGGTACGCTGAGGTCACGTGCCACGGGATATGGCATCGGTTACAGGCGAGCCGCTAACGATGAACCGGGCGTCTTTACGACTTAATTAACTCCAATTTCTTCACAAATAGCACAAAAAATGCCGCTGAAATACAAAAGCACAACTTCTCTTCTCGCAGTCTGTGAAAATCTGATGTCAGTGCGACGTCCCATTTTCATGATATTGTGTGTTTATAATATGCCCGAATTCACTGAAAATTAATTTTTAAGTGGTGCATTTCTTGCTTGATTCCTTCAAAACAGCTCTATCGATTACCACGAACTTTGGTTCTATGTGTTACACACCTTTTCCAGTTTCATACTTGTTGCTGGACAATATCGAGTGCTCATCCCTGGCCGATCGAGTTTTCACTCGTGACAGCGATGGCGAATATGGCAGTATTCTTTAGTTGTGTTACGGCCCCATAAAGGCAGTTAGAGACTGTCGGGGTATCTGGGAGGTAGCGGGATCTGAGGTGTTTTTGTCCTTGGCACTCCGCCAGGATGTGCTCGACTGTCTCCTGCGGGGACCCGCAGTGCCGGCATACTGGCTCACGGAGTGGGTTGAAACGATTTAGATGTGCGTTCAACTGGACATGTCCTGTCCTCATACGCTGTATAATTGTCGCATATTTACGCTCTAGTGTCAGCTGGACAATATCAGTTTACATCCTATTGCTGGTGTATTATTCTGCTGATGCATTTCATTCTATATCAACTACACTGTGACCCATGCATGCGAAAGACACATTTTCTTCACTTGACAAACTGTGAGAATTTGTGGAATGGGAAATGTGACAAAAAGCCTAAACAATTCAAAAGGAAGCCAAAGATTTGTGAATCTGTGACGGGTGACATATTACTAATGTATGGAATTGACATCAGTGACGATTCAAATGACAGACATTGGAAGTTTATCCATTGTAGGTGCTCGTTAAGAATAACTGATAACACTTCAACTCTACTCCTGTAAAGAAAGTGCGAGAGCTAGCAAGCCGAGGCGGACTGATTTGGTGTTCTTTTGATAGTCATAAAACAGTCAACCTATGTAGTATGTATCAACACCGTCTCAGTTTGAAGGTTGTATGAAAAGTTCAACACTTAAAATTGCCTAGCAACAGTCTCGACCTTGACATAAATTCAGTCCATAATACTACCTATGTAAGCATAGTCACTAATGAACCAGTGCCAGCGCAAACACATCATGTAGTCAAATTCATAATGTTGTTGTACATATGTGAGTGTGCATGAGAAAACCCACAATATGTCGACAGAGCTGATTTTGAGAAAAACAGCTTTGAAGTGAAAATATGGGTCCGACACAAACTTCCAACCTGGCTGTTGTTTAGGGGACCGTGGCCTGTTACAGGGTAAACTGTAGGCGAGCAGTGAACACTACTCACTATGATCTCTATAAAAGCTTTGTAATTAGACAACGGTCTCCTAACAAGATCCAAAAACTTCCGACTTGGCTGTTGGTTAGGAGACCGTGGTATGTTACAGGGTAAACTGTAGATGAGCAGTGAACACTACTCAGTATGATCTCTATAACTGCTTAGTTATTAGACTACGGTCTCCTAACAGCAATCACTTCAATATTAAAGGGTCAATTAGCTATTGCCACTTTTAGGATTAAATGCCGTTTTCTCAAAATCTTGTTTTAGGGGGGTCACTGACTTCAATTTATCAGAAATGTCTTGTCTTTTATTATGTGTACAGAACTCAAAATGTCATGTTTGCGACTTATTGTGGGGTTTCTCATGTGTCATGAGTCAAGTGTTATTAAATCTCACGCAGAGCCGTGAGTTGTTTTTTTCGCCAGGGCCATGAGAAATTGGCTGGTGGCCTTGAACGGTCCTCGCGTATTATTGTTTGTGAGTGAAGAATTGCAAAGTTAAACTGTTGGATTCACGCTTGTCGGTTTTAATGTTCGTGATTGGAAGTAATAGAGTAGGGGTGAGACAAGGTGGGGATAGTTGACATTGTTAAGTATGACTAGACAAGTTTTTGCACGTTAACTGGCTGGTAGAATAGTGCAGACTATATTCCTACATTCAAAATGGTGGGATGTTTCGGCCAATGAGATTGCTGAACTAATTTGGACAGCGGACTAGCCTTACCGGGTAGTTGGATAGTATAAAACATCGTGTAACGTTGAAATTCATTGAATACAGACGAGAGAAGCATCGTTTCGTGAAGTATCTCCGGTTGGCCAGTACCTGAACTGAGTGGCACGAAGACTAGTCCATTGTCATCGGACTGAAGGAGCCTAGAGAGAGAAAGCTCATAGAAAGAAAGGTTTTGGTTGGACTGACCTTAAGAGTCCACGCTGCGCTCGTATGATGTTCGCGCCTACTAGCTAGGCGTGACCAACGGTAACTCATCTTTTTCACTAGTAATTGATAGAAGTCCAGAGATAGGGAGGAAACCCACAGCCTCGTAGAAAGTCTGAGAAACCCACAGCTTGCACTCGACGAACGAGTGTTCTGTATTGTAAAGCTATCTCCATAATACGATTGAAGAAATATGGCACCTTGTTGATCAAATGAATAGTGACTGAGTGATTGCATATATATATATATATATACTTTTACAAGCTGCTTAAATACCTACAAGCCAATTTGTGCTTCTGTAGGCTTTGAATGTACTGGGCTGTTCTAGCCTTCAGTGTACCTTGAGAATCTGTATTATTGCTGGAGAGTTTGCCTGGCGTCTGGCCAGTGGCGACTCAACTGTTAGTTTAGATTATCTTATTTCTTATAATATACCCATTTGGCTATTAATTGCATTACCTTTGATAGGGAACTTAGTTACATGAATATGATAGGTTAAGTTTAGTAATTAGAATTTTTGCTTTGAATATACCTCTGTCTTTTGTTTAGTATGTTAATATTATGTAATAATATGGCCCGGCCGACCTGACATACATATACTCTAGTTATTTAATACTTTCTTGTGTGTTTGTGTCCGAGTGTGAGTTAACTGCCTCTCGTGCAGTCGTTAGATCCCCAAGACCATATCTCTGCTCGTGACATCATGCACACTCACATATGCACACCGTACGGAAGCATCTACTCCTGTAATTTAAAAAACAACAGACACCTACATGACATTGCACGGGAGGCATTTTCGAAATAAAGTCATTGCAAAGCAACATACATTAGAACATGACTGCATATCATTCATGAAACAACATGGTTTTGGCCTGGTACTGCCGGTGTAGCAGGCCAGATTATACCCCCGCCAGACTATACCCGGGGTTAAATTGGCCTAGCCCAGAATATCCCCCGGGGTATATTCTGGGCTAGGCCAGTTTATACCCCGGGGTTTACTTTGGGCTAGGCCAGACTATACCCCCCCCAGTCCAGATTATACCCCCTACTTTTTTTAAAAAACAAGTCAAGACCGCAGTTTATTTCAACTTTAGTTTGAATTGTCCATTATCACTGTCATCAGATATCATAGTTACATTTTTGACTCTTGTAAATTATAATACATTTAAAAGGAAATAAACATGCTTAAAAAGCATTGATATACAAAAGGATTGAAAATCCATTGAAACTGATATGATTATATTATAATAATACTTTAACACTAATTTTACTTGTGTCCGTTGGTATTATTATTGTTTTGGTTTTTTTATAATTAGTTGTCCATGAGTTAAACATGCATTGTGATTTTTTTGTTTGGCCCCACTAACATATACTTAGTGGCAAGGTATGAACTAATTATAAGACTCATAAGTGTAAAGTTATCTGAATTTTATTTTAATTTTTGAAAATCAGAAATGTGCTTGATATGTCGGAACAATTAGATCTACCTACAAAGTTACACTGATGCAGAGAGAAAGGCCAGGAAAGAATACATAGAGAAAAAAACAACAACAACATTTTAACAACTGAACTGGCAGATGGTGCAATTCCATCATCCAGCAGACATTAAATACTTCACACAAAACTAAATACATACTAAAATTGTTTCACATAATGAATTTAACCTGTCCAGATCCACTTGAAACGTTACAGAAAGCTAACCAGTAATATACAATAATAACAATAAGAACACCAAATCATCTTATTTACTCTTGAAAATAAAGAGAATATAATCAATATCAGAATCACCATCATCTTGGAATAATATAAAGATAAGAGGGAATATAAAAATGACCTACACATCATTCTAGAATCTATAAGCAGCAATAATGTGTGTATTATATACCAAGTACATCATGTAAAGAAAAATGTGTTAAATCTTTTCAACTATTCAAGTAGAACTGGACTGAAAGCTTTAGCGAAGTAGCTTTGATAGTCATGTAAAATGACAGATTAAATCCACTGAGACAACAGTGCATTGCAGAAAGTAATTACAGTATGTTATGGCAAAAATTCAATGGATCATGTTGCATGAACATGTCTTGTTAGTAAATTCTTTGATAGCGTATTTGTAGAAATGTATACATTTTATGTAGCTCATGGTTTAAGGCACTGGATTACTTTCACTCACATTCATTGGCATGTTGTAGTTGTTTTTGTAGTCGGTGGCCATTGAGTAAAATTTGCACGGTACTGTTTGTTTGGCACTGACATACACTTAGTCCCAATGGATGAAATAATTAACGGACTCATAAAAATGAAGTCATTTTAAATATTTTTTTGTGTACAAATACACGGATGTTAAATCCCTTGGCAAGGGACGTGTTAAGCTTAGGCAGGTAAAGACGGACAAGGTCTTTTTTTTTTATTATTATTATTTCACTCGCGAGTGACATTCCCTTATTTACTATAATACATTGGTTCAATCTTTCAAAAGCCTTGCAAACTAATCCTAATTACTCACAACAAACACAGGAGCGCCACAAGGCTGCGTGCTGTCACCTGCCTTGTATACATTGTATACAAATGATTTCACTGTGACACACAACAACGTTTACCTTCTTAAATTTGCCGACGACTCTGCTATTTTAGGCCTTTTACCTAACTCTGGCCACGAATATTCTAACATTGTACAATCCTTTCATTATTGGTGTAATAACAACTATCTTCTACTGAATGTTAAGAAAACAAAAGAGCTTGTTTTTGACTTTAGGAAAAATAACAACGATCCTGTTTGCCCTCTTACTATCAACAATGAAGAGGTTGAAATTGTCACAGAGGCCAAATATCTTGGCATTACTATTGATTCATTGCTTAACTGGCATGCGCATGTAACATATGTATACAAGAAAGCCAACCAGCGCATGTATTTCCTCAGAAAGCTCCGCTTTTTAAAAGTTAGCAAAAGCATTCTGAAAATATTTTACACCATGGCTATTCAGAGCGTTTTGATGTATGGAGTTGTCTGTTGGGGAGGAAACATCTTACAAAAAGATAAAAATAAGATCAATAATTTAATTAAAAAAGCATCCAAAATTTGTATCTGTGATCTGCCATATTTTGATGAGCTGTACACTGGTGCTTGTATTAAAAAAAGCTAATATTATTATAAATGACCCCCAACATCCCCTGAACAAGGAATATATAAGATCTGTAAGAAGTTTAAGGCTGTTGTCAAAGAAAACTAAAACTGAGCGCTACTTTAAATCGTTTATTCCATCATCAACTAGGATGTTACAATAATGTCGTCATCTTGATCGTAATCTGTGCACAGTTGAATTATGTCCTGCGTGTCAGGTCAATGTGTTTTAGTTAGGGAAGCATATTGTGTGCACTGTTAATTTTGTTAATTTAGTTAATTTATCAGTGTGTGTGTATATATGTGTGTGTGCGCGCTATGTATCATACTTTCTGCTTCTGTAACTGTATTGTTATGTATTCAATGATCAAAACAAATTTCCTTGTACAAGGACGAATAAAATTTATCTTATCTTATCTTATCTTATCTTATCTTAAACCGTAATGTACATGAAATATATATCTTTCTACAAATACCTATCAAAGAATGATACTCACTAACAAGACATACTGTTAATGTAACATGATCCATTGAATTTTGCCTCAACATGCTATAGATCTAATTACCTTTTACAATGCACTACTTTTGTCTCTGTGGACTTACTCTGTCGGCCTACACAACTGTCAAGGCTATTTCACTAAAGCTTTCTGTCCAGTTCTACTTGAATATTTGAAAAGATTTAACACATTTTTATATATAGTTGATACACATACATTGCTGCTTATAAATTCTAGAATGATTTGTAGGCATACGCTGCCATTTTTACACTCCCTTTCATATCTTTGCAATTTCCAAGATGATGATGATGATTCTGAATTGATATTTCTCTATATTTTCAAGAGTAAATAACATGATTTCGTGTTCTTATTGTTATCATTATTACTGGTTAGCATTCTGTAACGTTTCAAGTGGATCTGGACAGGTGGAGTTTATCAGTCGCAAACATTTAGTGCCTATTTAGTTTTATTTCTGCTGGATGATGGAATTGCACTATCTGTCAGTTGGATTATCATTGGTTTTTTTTGTGTTTTTTTCTGTGTGTTCTTTTCTGGCCTTTTCTCTCTACATCATTGTAACAAAAAATACAATGCATGTTTTACTCATGGCCAACCAACTATCAAAATAATAATAATAATAATAACACACATGAGTGAAATTAATGCTGAAGTCTAATCATGTCAGTTTGAATGGATACTCAACTCTTTTGTATATCAATGCATTTTAATGCATGTTTGTTCCTTCTAAAATGTATCATGATTTACAGGAGTCGAGAATGTATGTATGTACACCAAAGTAAACTAAGGCTGAAATAAACTGTTATTATTATTTTCTCTAAATTGCATTATGACTTGTTGGTGTCAAGAATGTGTTCATGTATGTATTAATATGATATCTGATGACAGTGATGAAGAACAGGCTGAAATAAACGGTGGTCTTGACTTGTTTTTAAAGAAAAAGCAGGGGGTATAATCTGGACTGGGGGGGTATAGTCTGGCCTAGCCCAAAGTAACCCCGGGGTATAAACTGGCCTAGCCCAGAATATACCCCGGGGTATATTCTGGGCTGGCCAGTTTAACCCCGGGTATATTCTGGGCGGGGGGTATATTTTGGCCTGTTACACCGGGAGAGCTAGAGACAGAGAGTAGTCACCAGTCACTAGGAAAGCAAGAAATGTGCATTAGGAATCCCTGACAGGCTGGAGAACTCAGTCAAGTTTTGATCTCACATTATACTTTAAATTGCGCCATCGCTGAGTACTGACCACGCCAGTCGTCAAACAACTTGAAAAATGCTGCCTACACACATTATTTTACTTAGGATAATACTTAAATCATGCTGTATTTTGAAGAACAATGTATAATATACAGCTTGTTTTGGGATATAAATTTTGACACTACTGAGTACAGATTATGTAAAATAAATCATCTGTATGTGGATTACTATTCTTCCGACAACGATGCCCTTTGGTCAGGACGCGAACACATGTCTTGTCCTCCGTTTGACGTAATTTTGGTGCCTTGTGTAGAGCAGTTTTTTTTGTTATGTAACTTTAAAATGAGTAGGTATTAGATCTTCAGCGAAAATGTACAGTCTTTCCCTCCTTGCCATTACAAAACTATAAATGCTATCTTCTTCTACTTAACTTTTCACACGCCAAAATTCAAAGCCTTACGCCTCATGTGTGTCAAGATGGTTATTCTGACGGCCCTGGTTACAATGCAAGGCGATAAATCATAATAGTACTAATTTGATATAATTCGCCCGGCAAAGCACTGCCCATCGCAGGTGTAGTGACCCCCGGTCAAGATGACCCAGTAGGGCGCTCGGTGGCCAAACTAAGCGACAGGGTTTTCGGCGCTATGATATGTACTAAATACTGATATCGCAGCATCCTTTTTATCTTATTCTGAACTCTCATATCAGTTGCCCTGGTTGAGTGGTTCTTTATATGCCGATCTCAATTATAAAATGAAACTCCAGTCTACAAACCTATGTCAGCAACAAAATCATCTGAACCAAATATAACTCCATCAAGTTGGTAAACCCCATCTTTGGAATAGTCACTGGCTCTCCTTAGCACATCTTTCATGTTCAGCAAACCCTGGGCACTCTCTACATATGTTAACAAAAAAGGGCTGTAGTTCCGACCCAACTTCACAGATCGCAACCTGTCTGTAAACTAGAAAGAATACATAATTAGGCGAAAGCATCTCTTATCATGCATAGATCTATGTTCTGTTCATTAAACTAACAACATCTTATTGATCTGAATGCATGAATATTTATACCTAATAAGCTATGCTTAGCATGACACCAGGGTGATATAGAAAAAGTAGAGTTTCTATATTCAGTGTTTTGCAAAATAATGTCAAATAAATAATGATACTTTTATATAAGGGGCATTTACATGCAAAACTATGTTGCACTTGCAGTAGATAAGTCACGATGTACATAAACAAGAATTCAAACGTAGCAAGGCAGCATGTGAAAATGTATTCTGGTTTATTAAGCTTATCACATTTCTCAAGTCTGATTGAATTTCACACTTCACTACACTCAACTCACAATAATTAGATCTTCCACAGTGTCAACTTTAGGCAGTAGTATTGTTTGAGGCAGACGGCTAACGTCGGCAGCAGGACCAAGGCCATCCCCAATAACGTTTTTAAGATCATCTTCCATCAGACCACTGGTTCTTGAGTTGACTCTAAGTGCCAGATCAATATTATCCACATTTAGATAGTCTAATGCCTCTCGAATATTCTGTCTTGCTTGTTCCTAACGAATGAAAATTACCATAATGAAAGTTATGAGCACCTTTACAATTTATACATCTGTATCCTAAGGTCAGCATTTTCACTTGCACTGAGAATGACAGAACTTTCGCATGGATTGATGAAGAAAGGACCCCCAGATAAATTGATATTCATCATTTGTCTTCAGTGATGATGATCTGTGACATAAAATTCTGCAAAAATATTTCACTACATTTATTACGAGATGAGTGCTATCAATTAAAATTCTATTAATGTTAGGTTTCCTTATCACAATATTGTGAATGTTTCAAAGGGTGCAGCATGTCGCTCCTGTACCTTCCGTAATTTCAACATTATAACACAACATTCCAGAATAACGTAGAAGCCTTTTGTGAGTGATTTTTCAAAGTTTAGGAAGACCTCATGATCTCAAAATGACATGTCTCACGAAACCTGCTCGTGTCTTTGGTAAATTATCATAAAAATCTTTAAACAACAATAAAAATGGTAGAGAAGTAGAAATTATGAATAGAAATTGAGGTCTATGCTACAGCCATTTTAAATAAGATGTTAAATTATACCTTCATATTGACAGCCACTCCATCTTCACATTCCAAAACAGCACAGTCTACACCCAAGTTTGGAATTTTCTTCAGCTTTTTTGGATCATGGCCAGGTACATACATCAGTGTTCGTCGAGGGGCATATGGTCTGTCATGAGGTGACATGACTCCATCAAAGAAATTCCGTTTCGACAAAGAGATTGGAACCCAGGTCTGATTAATTAATAATTTCTTACAGCCTCTGCTTACATTGTGACTTAAGGAAGTACCTGCATTCCTTATAGAAAAGTAACCTCTACAAATGTTTGCAAAATTGAACCATCTGCATATGACGTGCGTCATATTCCAGCGATGAAAATGAGACTTGGAAGTCTGCGAAAATGTTCAGTTGCTATTTGTCTTTCTATTTTTCCACTCTTGTCCTCCTTCACACTTTCATCTTGCATAAAACATCCAGCTCTTTCACAGTCCGCAGAGCTCTGAACTACAATGTGAAATGCACTTATGTAGCTGTACAATATAAAGTCTGTAATCATTAATTTAACTATTTTTTTTCTTTCACACTGTTATCAACAACCATTGCTGCAGACTTCTCCAACTGCACAAAAAATAAAAATATTACATAAAATATCTTTTCAGCATAATGAATATCAGAAAAGAGGTTGAGGTTCCCATCAGGCTGGCAATGAAAATGTACCCGAAAAACATGGCAAGAAATAAGTTTGAGTCTGAACAGAATTCGAACATGCAATCTGTTGGCCCTGTGTCAAGTGTTCTAATGACTGGGCCATTGCACTGGTATGGAACTTTCAAATTTAAAATGCAGTGGTCACTTAATAATAATACTTTAATAGCCAGCTTGAGGCCCCAAGTACATGATACATATTATCTGTCCACTCTACAAAGTAATTTTGAAAAGTAAACTAGCTATTTCGCTTGTTCATTTTTCACAAAGTGCCATAAACTAATGTACCAAAGGCTGTGAAGTTTTTCTTATACCAAGTACGGGCTGACACTGAAACTGATATTTAAATACAGTGTATTTTGGAAGCAGTTTTGCTTTGTTTTGGTGGCAATGAGAAATAGCCAGTGTCTGACTGCTGAATTCCAACACTGCACTGGACCTCAGCTGAACCGAATGTCAGAGTTGATGCTGTTAAATCCATGATGTCTGGGGGACACACATCCACTCCAACCTGCAACTTAGTTCGGGAGCTGTGGGCGGGCCCAAGCCTATCGGGTTTCGGTTGACAGTTAGGCCGTCTCCATCCGTTCCACCTGAGCGCACTTGGGACCAGTAAGAAGTCAAAACTGGCCTGATTTCATCATTTTTACCAAACTTTGAAATTTAATATCTTGATAACCAAGTGACCTACAACAACATGTGACATGTGCAATCAAATTTTAACATGCGCTCTATAACATAAGACACTGAAAAAGTGAAAAAAATGGCGACATGACACATTCACCCTGCCTCCAAGAAAGGCATGCAAATTATTTTAAAAAACATACAATTTCATATCAAATTAATTATTATTACAAAACGCGAGATATCCCAAACAAACTGTGTTGACTATGAATACAGGCAACCATAGCACTTTACACTGTCAAGTTACCATTTGCATCTACTTCTTCAGAAGTGAGATATTAAGTCTTTTGCAGTGGCTTCATTTAAAAATGCATGATAAAGTCGCTCCTTTAGTCTCTATGTCTCTCTCCCTCCTTCTCTCTCTCTTCTCTCTCCCTCTCTCTCTCTCTCTCTCTCTCTCTCTCTCTCTCTCTCTCTCTCTCTCTCTCTCTCTCTCTCTCTCTCTCTCTCTCTCTCTCTCTCTCTCTCTCTCTCTCTCTCTCTCTCTCTCTCTCTCAATCAAAAATTCTCAGTCACACTTCCTTTTTATTTATGAATATAACAAAGCGGAATTCTTCACAGAAATAATAATTTTAAAAAATTAGATTAAGCTATTAAAGCATTTGAAACGCATGACATCTAGACAGCCGTCTATGTAACTAGTTCGTGTGAATGATACAGCTGTACTTAATATTACCAAAATAAATAAATCTGCACACCAGACACCTGGACCGTTTTCTTGGCTAATTCAAGTTGTATGGCAGTAATGGGCTTTAGCTTCAACTTGCTCATGCGGACTATGCATTTTTGGCATATTTTTGCAGAATGCCTGCTGTCATTCGAAGTGATATCTATTGCAAAGTAGATAAGTAATTCTGAACGAAATGGTGCACAGTCTCTTGGTCTTATTTGCCTTAACATCAGCAGAGCTCTGCACGTGAAGGCTACAAACATGACAGAGTTTATTGATCAGATCAGTGTGACTGAACAGTGCATGTTCCATTATAGCCGATATTTCTGAAAATCAATCATTGAACTATCCCTTACTTAAGGCTATTATAAATATGATGTCATTAATAGATATATCAAAAACTAGAAGATTCAGGAAGAGACAGGTGAGGAAAGCTAAAGAGAGACGAAGTAGGAAAGAGAGAGCAATACACCCATTTATTAATATGATATAAATTTCCATAAAAGGAGTAACATAAAAGTGTTCAATTGTATCTTCCCCATCTCCCCCTTCTCTCTCTCTCTCTCTCTCTCTCTCACATACACAAACAAACACACACACTCTCTCTCTCTCCCACACATCCACAAACACTTTCTTTCCTCAAGTGGAACTAACAACTGACCCCTAGGAGGGAAAAACAGTTCCTGTAGGCAGCAAAAGAAGTAGATGCATTTAATTTTTGCAGGTCTACATTAGGCATAGGTTCCTCTATCCCTGGATGGTTAACTAAATACTGTAATATCTCCCAATTTTTGGATAATTAAGTTTAAACGGAACCCGTGCCTAACTTTTCAAGCACTCTTAATCGTGATCCATAAAGAAAAAGTGTCTATTAAAAGACTTATTGAAATGTTCTCCTTACAAAACTTATATCACTGTAAAGAGGAATTGTTTATCTGTTTCTTTATCAATTTATCTCATCGATATACTTTCACAATACACACAAGGCGATCGCAAAAACTTGAAAAAGAAACAAGAGAGTCGGATTAGATTTTAATCCTCAAGTGAGGATCAAGCAAGCCCTGCACAGGTAAAAACGGATCGGATTACGGGCAGTCCTGGTACAGGCGGTGGTTACTGGGCAATAAATCTGTCAACCTGCACTGCCCACTAGACCAAACTAAGTTGCTGAATTGGTAGAGGAATGGAGCCCATGGTGGACATAATAACATCACACTATCCATCAAATCATGTTAAGCATAGGCAGACCAGTAAAACCATGCTTTTTTTTTTTAAGGAAGGAGGTTTTTTTTTGTGTGTGTAGGGCTATGTGTATTAGGGTGTGTGAAGGGTTACTGTATTCATTCATTCAAAGTGATGGTATGTATGAAACATTTTTAAAAGAGAATGCTCTGTTTCATTGTAACCAAGACGGGCAATAATACTTTATTAGAACCATCTAGATGAAAAATGAAAGTCAACATAAAGACATCAAACCCAAAGAAACACTATACATGCAGTGCTGGATCCAGACCTTCCATCTACATAAGGAGAAAAATGCTACTCTCGTGTATAATGGGACCCTTGTCTTTGTAAGGCCTGTATAGGTGTATGTAAAACAGTTTCAACAGAGCTGAAGAAAACCTTAAGATAGAAGACAAGTCTCCCTCCCTGCTTCACCCTCCCACTGGTCAGACATCATGTAGCACTGAGCCTAAATTAACACAATAAACATCGCCCATCTGCGGTGACCGAGTGAGCATGGTATCTGACACCTTCGGGGACTTGCTGGGGGCGGCTGTCTTTGCTCCGTGTCCTGTGAAAACAATTGAATCTCTATTGCGTAGTTGTTTTTTTTAATGTGGGCACGCATGTTACGGTACCTTCATGTGGTAACCCTTTGGCTCTTTCTCCCTATCATAACCTCCGCTCGCAATGCCCGACCCGAGTAAAATCAGTGGCCCTGTGCATTTTACATCTGATGCACCATTTAGTATTATACTGCATTATCGATCCACCCGATAAATAGCACATGGCAACATATTTAAGCTTGCATGAGTGCAAGGAATCGGTGATGCCAGCAGAATAAAATTTGCAAAATCCTACACTCAAAGACAAAGCGACCACATCCAGTCACACGCATGGTGCCACGGGCGCATGCTGGGTAGGTGACATAACAGGTGTAAGCATGGCGAGGCAGACACAGAACAATGACCGGTACAAGCTGTAGCGAAACAGCAATTATGAAAGATGAAACATGCATCTGATCATGACACGGATTAAGAAAATCATGCTCAGCATTTTTTTTTCTCTATTGGTCTTGAAAATAAGATCGCACAAAGAGTAAAGACGGATTCCAAGATGTCAGGCTAAGCGTTTTTTGCCTTTGGAAATGAGGCATTGGGAAAGGGACAAAAGAAAAACATCGCACAAAAAGAAGATCATGTAAAGCGAGTTCATTTTATGTGGAGTTGACTGTATTTTCTTTTGGTTTTCTTGTTGAAAGTGTAAGGGGGAAGGGCAGGGATGAGAAATTGTTTAGGGCTGGATAGAAGGAAAGACGAATGGATTGGTTTCAGATTAGGGTGTGATGCCTCCCTGTCGTGACCGTGACATGAATTGTGAACACTGGTCTGGGGACCGAGATTTCCCTTGTTTTGTTGTGAACTTTGTTGTGTCGTCACTTATGTTCATGTATATAAGTTAAGCCCTACACCTTTGTTCACTGTTGTGTTCTGTCTGTCAGCTGTGAACATGTAAGATCAAGAAACATTCACAATCGTGAGCTCTGACTTTTCGTGTAATAAAACTGTTGTGGTGAAATTTCTCAAACAATCTTCTCGCCTGAGTTGATCAAGCTGTGGTTGTGGAAACCCTAAAAGGGTTTGACTGGGTAGGCCTAGACAGTAGTTCAACTGTGATTGCATTATCTGTACAGTATCTAGGAAATGAAACTGCCGTTACTGCACAAACCTACAAATGGATCTAGATCTAGGCCTATAGCCTACTATATTACATCAATATCAATATGTGATTTATGTCTAGATATCTAGATCTCGTTTAAGTCTAACCGATGCAGTTTTGAACACAACAAAATTTCTCAGAAACCATCAAAATTGGAGGAGCTCTATTAAGAAGTACACTCGTGTCAACTAGAAAAGAACCTACCTGTTTAGTAGCGTACTAAAGTGAAGGACTAGAGACTAGCTCGTTCATCGTGGGGTCAATTTGGATGTTTACAAACATTGAGTAAACTCCCTTGAAAAAGTATAGACGAATGTAAAATGAACAGCCGATGAAAAAGAATAACAGAACAAAACTTATCTTTTGGCATCACCATTCATCTTTAGGCATGAAATACATGTACATCATTTTAATTTGCCAATTATTGAGAGTAATAATTATAATGAGTAGATATTAGTAAGAGCACATCTTATTTTACAAAATCTAAGGTCAATATTATATTTTTATACCAAAATGATGCCTGCTTACAGAGGGAGTATTAATTTTCAAGGAAATATCTTTTAAAACAGTCACCATATATATATTCCTACTATTCTTTATAAAACCATAAAACTCTTAGATCATAATAAATAAATAATTATCAGATAATAATACTATTTTTATTGATTATAATTGCCTTTTTGATAATATATTGATATATTAGGATTTTTACACAAATATTACCCGTTTGACAACATGGCGTCCTTAGCGACAGGAGAGCACAAGGCGTAAACAGCATAGGAAGACACGGGAGCTTGCCCGGACTCACTGACCATAACAAATGCATGAGTGATTTTCTTTTGTATGTATGCTTGTAAATCGCATGGTTTATATGTGTGCCATGGGATTACTTCATAATGGCAACGAAGGAAACAATTTTATGTTGTTGTTTTTTTCTTTTGATGAATGAATTAGAAATCTTCATTACGACTGTTATGCCTTATGGGTCTATAACCCAGTATAATTCAAATGACAAAACTTAAGATCGGTACATTTACGTGATAAACGGCACCACTATTATTGCATTTTCATCATAGCTCTTCCAGTGCCAGTGGCACAGGAGACCAGCCAAAGAGTAATTAATCAACCTATTCTATTCCAACACAATATTTTCCTATCAATTTTCAAACATGGAATCTTCCAGTTAATCATTAATGTTGCCCATGGATGCTTCCTGTTATGTTAGATGGGACGCTGGTAATGAGATTAATCAGCACGATGTTAGGTAATCTATGTTTAGACTCTTGAGAATAGGTGAAGTTATTGTCAAGGCCACGCTTATTTGCAGATGGATTTTTGGTTTGTGAGTTTTATTAAGAAAGAGCTCCTTAAAGGCCTGTTTACACTGGTAGGTTTTAAGAATAGAAAAAAGGAAAGGAAATCTAGCGGAAAGCCTGTCGCGTTTACACTGTTCCGAAATCGGAATGGAATCCGACCTTTACCTAATTCCATTTCGATTTCTCTCTGAAAAATTAGAATAGGACCATTCGTATTTCATTCCGATTTTGGAAAGGTTTTGCGTCACATGACAATCTTCTCGGCTTAAAATGGTGTTCGGTCGAGCTATCGGTGAAACTTTCACCAAAACATTCTTGATGGCGAGAGCTCTCTATGGGATACAAAATCGCCCAAGTACCATAACGAGCAGGCGAGAACCAAAGCCCTCTGAATTTTAGAGAGTGATAAAAGTCTGGAATGATCAGATTAACTTCACATACATACATTGAAAAGCTGAAACGAACAGTTCCTTCGCTCAACGAGTGAGAGACCAGCGGTGGCCAAGCGAGCGTCCATCTCAATCACATGACCAAAACAAACGATTATTCAAATTTCAGATAAAAAATATTTTGTTATGTAGGTTGCATTTGACTATTTCAGTATATTTCCATTTTTGACAGAATCTTCAGTAATGGCGGAAACAGAACCTTGTACACCAACTTCAACTGATCATGAGGCTCTTGCTGATGAGTGTAAAAATCAATATGCCCCATTGGAGCCAACAGCACCACTAGCAGAGGATGAGGCTGAACCCATTTCTCCAGCAAATCCACAGGAGCAGGTTGCACCTCCATCACCTGTTCCAAAACCATCATTTGCATTCCGATCAGACCTCATTTATCCTAGGGTTGCAGTGCCCGAGCCAGTTGTAGAACCAAACCCACCAACTATGTTTGGCCGTGTCCCCGAGAGATGTGTAACCTTTTGTGTGGATACCTCAGGCAGCATGTTTCATTCTCTTGATGTAGTGAAAGAGCATCTGATGGAAACATTGTCAGCCATGGCAACCAGGGATGACCAGCCTATGTTTAATCTTATAGAGTTCAACTCACAGGTGACCCAGTGGGCAGATAAGCTGGTTCAGTGCACCCCAGAAACAGTAGCTGTTGCTGGGAAGTGGGTGAGTAGCCTTGCTGCCAAGACTGCAACAAATACACAGGATGCGTTGCTAGCAGCCATGGCCGATCCTACTTGTCAATCTGTATACCTTGTTACTGATAGTGTGCCAGATCAGTTTGCAGAAGAAGTTCTTGATAAAATAGTCGGTGTATGTGGGAAACGTCGCATTCACTGCATCTATATCACAGGTGAAACTGCAGATGAGGCCACAACAGAATTTTTGGAGGATCTTGCTGTGGAGACCTTTGGCTCTTTCCATATTGTCACACTAACTAACCATGGCTGTGTGGACAGGGTAACACCAATTTATCGCTCTGACCATGCCCATGAAAGAATTGTTCACACTGTGAACAACACCATTCGACCAAACATCAAAACCTGCAGTGTGTCCACAACCCTGCAAGTTGATCCAGAGGAAGTCCTTGGTCTAGCACCTCGTAGTACAGCTCTGACATACCCTCCAAACCCTTACCTAGTTCATCCTGCTCTTATTAGCACTCTACCTGATCACTACTACTATCCTTACTACTGGTCCCGATATCGTCCAGCCAAAGCATGGTTGAAAGCTGAGGATAAATTGGGTGACCCACTTATTGGCTTGTCCCCAGCAGCTGGTAGCATGCTTGTTGGCAAAAAAGTGCTTGCAAGGAGGATAGAAGATGGATATTTCTACCGGGCCACTGTTCAAAGTCAGGTGAGGCATGTCAGTACCTATACTATTCAAATGTGGGATGTAATTTTCTGAATGGTACAGTTGTCAGTTCATGCCATCTGGCCTTTGTTTCAGCGTTTCTCCTTGATTGAGTGTTATATTTAGCCATCATCAGTTGAGAATAATCAGATAAGCTGTAGGTTAACCATTGTAAAATATTTAGGTTTATTTTTGTCCTTGGTCTTTTCAAATTTTATGTTTCCTGGGTGCTATTGCTGGGAACTGGGTGAGTAGCCTTGCTGCCATTAGAAGCTGTTGAGTTGATATGTTGCATTTTACATGACTTGTGGAATGAAATCAGGCTAAGTGACATTCACATCACACAGTCATATCTCTCTTGTTTGCATACATACACATTTCTTTTTCATTCTGGGAAGAATTAATGTGATCTGAAGTAGTAGCATAAATTATTTGATTATTCTACAGCCATTTGATTGCTGTTAGATGCTGTTACTAATGTGTAATATGGATGTTATTGTGCATAATGTGAGCTTGAAAGAGCTGCTTTGCAACAAGATAATGGATTAGTCTGTTTAGGATTTGAGTGGAAGAAAATGCCATAGATGATAGTGAAATGCAGTATTTTGAGGATGTATATAGATTAATTTTAGCAATCACCATTTGACTTTGATCTAGATGTTCCAACTGTAAAATATTACCAATGGTGATATGAAAATCCAAAAAGAGAAAAAACATTGTTGAGAAACAATACTTACCTTTCTATTAATATGTTTGTTTTGCAGAACCTTGGTGAGAAATTTCTGATAGCTTTTGGTCCCTGTAAACATGGGAAGTATCGTCAAACAGAATACCAGGACACCCATGTTTTTGATATTGTTGATTATCATGATGCTTTGCGACATACCATTATTACTGGAGACAGAGTTTTGGCACCTTGGGAGCCAGAAGGGGAAAGATTTGCACCAGGCATTGTCATCGAGGGACAAGAAAAGCGCCATGCTGAAGGTTAATATCACCACTACACTGTTCTGCTGTGATTCTTTTTCTGTAATTTCCTACTATTAGAAGTGTATTAGCATTGAATTTATTCAGATCTGTACAAGTAATTTGTTTCTTTTCTACTGTTAAGAAAATGCCACCGTTTTCATATTTCTAGATAAATCTTGAAAGCATTATTTAGATCTCTTTTTATTTTAAATCATTAGAAATTGTAGAGTTGCTATGTTGCATTATACATGATTTGTGGAATGAAATTAGGCCAAGTGACATTAATATCACAGAATCATATCTCTTTTGTTTGCTTTTACACATTTCCTTTTCAATCCGGGAAGAACCAAGCAGGTAAAAAAAAATTCAGGGGGCTGATGAAAAGGAGTGCATTCATGATCATAAATCCTTTATCAGTGATAGAAGTAGTTAAAGGTATTTGAATAGGTGTTCAAGGATGTAATAAACTTGTAGAATGATAAGATTAAGCATTGGTTATAAGACAAATTGATGTTTGTAAGAGACATTTTGTTTGATAAAATCTAGCATTGCTGGCATGGTAAATTTGGGTTGTAACAAATGTTTATTAAGTCCTTGCTCTTTTTATTTGAGTAGTAATGTTCAAATAACTTGCCATGGGGGTAGTTTACTTTAAAATATTGAATTAAACTATAGAAATGGGGTCAACAATTTTTTGTACATGTAGGCTCTTTATTATAATAACCCATTCAGAAGTGTATAGACAGGGCTATGCAAAATGAAGAGGGAGCGTTAATTAGTCTTTGCATGATTAAACCTATAACTGTAGCAACAATTTCACCATACTGAGTTCTCTGTTAGTGCATGCCAGGTGGCCTGGGTGTAGAAGGAAATGATAGGCCTTTGTGGAAAAATTAAACAGTTTACTTTATTAATAAATGGTTCCTCATATATGTCATTTTACTGTTAAACTCATATAATACATATTAGACCACCATAAATTGAATGTGAAGTTGATATGTTGTTTCACAGTGTTGAGTAAAATTATGTTAAAATTTTGACTTGCTCTTACAGGTGTTGTTCACCAATTCAAAATTGAAATGACAAAGGAATTATAATTTGAGTGATAAACATTTGGACTTCATCCAAATAGCTTGATATTTGCTGGAAATAATTTATTTTAAAACTACTTTTCTGTTCATCATGTATTTAATCTCTTTCCTTGTCAGGTCCTGATGACCATGACTTGACCATTTCATTCAGTAATGGTCGAACAGAGAAAGTGCCCCGTGATGTTGCAGTGTGGATACCATCTGCAGTATTTGAACGGCTGTCCTTGGAGTTGCAAATGCCCAAGGAAGCTCGACAGACACTGTTATCCACCGTGGACCAGTATCCAATTGAAAACTTACCAGGTAAACAGTTAATGATAACTTTATGTTATTTTCAGAATTAAAATAAAATGTAGATTCCTCTGTAAATTTTGCTGGAAAATAGTTTTCAGTGTCCTTACATCAAGAAAAGAATTTGAAATAGATTGAATGGGCAATGAAAAATATAAATCAAATAAGTATGAGAGTATCCCCACATTTAGGAGCATTAGTAGTAACAGTGAAAGGAAATTGTATGATTGATTTTTTACACTAATTGCATGGAGTTTGAGGGCATCCACTCCTCCTGCTCCATTCTCTTCCAAGACAACACATAATGCAAGCTTTTCTTTTCATTTCCAGGCTACCCAGCTACAGGCCCTCTTGGAGATCCCCCAGAGTATCCAAAAGTTGATCCATTTCTTGTGGAGTGCAGTTCAGCCTTGTGGGATCCATATTTATACAGATATTCTCCATATCTTCCGGCATATCTCGGTTATCCCCCTTTTGTCGTGAGCCGCAAAGAAAGAACTGAGAAAGGGAGAGAGTCCACCAGCCCAACCACATATGCAGCTGAAGAGGATTCAACAATTATTCCAGGAACTGACATGACCAGACAAGAGCTTGATGAAAGGATCATGTCACAGCTCATGGAACACCGCCTGGCAATGGCTGAGACGTCCAAAACTGATGTGACAGAACCCAAAACCTCAACATTGCGAGTTTCTTCACCACAGTCAAGACTTCTGGGCAGGCGCGAGAAACAGGATGAAAAGAGCCTAAAAAGATCTGTGCGTTTTGAAGAAGAGATGAAAACAAAAGGACTAGAAAAATCTGAGGGCATTGTCCTGGATGACTCGGCTTATGATGAATATGGAAATCTAAAAACAAAGAGTGACTGTGGAGTCAACACAGATTCAAGTCTTTTATTTTATCGCTCTCCTGGAATCAAGGATCGGCCAAGGTGGAGGTACTGGAGCAATGACTCCATTCCTTCTTACAGTGAAATAAGTGGATGTCTTGGAGGAGGATCTGGCAAGCCAGTCAGTTCTGGACCATTTAGAGAAACAGCCCTACAAGCTCCTCTTGAGGCACGTGATACAAGGGAGCCACCTTACAATGGTGAGTTATAATGTTTTAGTGTTTGAATTTGATGTCACCATACCATGTAATACATTTCTGCAAGTAGCTCTGAACCTCTGATCTTACTGAAAGAGAGTGATTAAAAAAAAATAATGCAAAGCTCTCTGATATTTGTTCGCTTCAGTTGTCAGTTATGCTGCAGCTATACCCATTTTTGTTCACAAGGGCAATTTCAGAAAACCAAACTCTCATCTGTCCTCATTTCTATCAAAGGTTTTGTTGCTGCCTAATGGCGCTTCATTCACTTACATATGTTTGGTTTATTATTATGTTCTCTCTAGTTGAATGGCCTTCCTCTGCCTTCAAGTATGTAGACACATTTGCAAAACATGACTACTCAAACTCTGTGGTAGAATGTCTCGCCACACCCAAACCTCCAGCAACGAAAAAAGATGTTGGCACTTGCAGTCACAGCTACACAGTTGCAGCTCGTCCAATAGCAAGTATGACACCAGAAGAAAGGGAGGAAGCTCGCAGAGCTCTGAGGTATGTCAAGATATGAGCAAAGACTAAATAAATCATTTGCATTTTATTTTCTTCATAGTTGTGATGCACCCCGGTTTAGTAACCTTTTTCTTCAATGTTTGTGTTTGTTTTTTATCATGTATGTTCAAGGGACAGATGTTAAGCTCATCTCCCCTCACGATGCATAACAAAAGATACCTGTTCAGTGTTATCCCATTCACCTGATTTCTGACTGAGAGCTGCATTCGATTTTAAATTATCAAGTATTATCATGAAAAATCCTAAAATTAATTTCAGTGCCTCTTGAAATCCATATTTTGTATTTTCCTCTCACAGGATACAGGTACGTTATGTAAAAAGGGTCATTGTTGCAACCTGTTTGACATATTAGCCATGCCAGAGTGCAGGAAAGAAAATGTAGTGAATATCTTATGTGGGCCTTGTATTTTTTATTCCTTTATGTTTCCCAGAAGCAGACGTGTCCTGAAGCGTGAACAAGAATGGCAAAAAAGGCTGGCAGAGGAGGACAACATGAAAGCCATAATGCAGGACCAGCACAGAGAGAGAATAATCAGTCAGATGGAACGAGACAGACGGAGGCAGATTAAAGAGCAAGAGGATATTCTGAGAGCACGAGAAGGCAAAAAGAAAATCAGCACTGAGCTGAGAGCGAGGATTGAGGAACATCAGAAAGAGGAGGCAGAAAAAGAGGAAAAGTAAGTACATATAATATTTGTTTTTACGACAAATTAAATGTCTTCTCTCAAATATACTTTCTTTTTAAGGTAGAAAAGTTCACCAAAAAAAAATGTTCATCTTCTATCAGAGAGCACTGCAACTGATTTATTGGACAAAATAGCTCATTGAATTTAATAAAATCAACAAAAAAGCACAATGCCTATAATCTGTAAAGGATCAAAGGAATCCAGCCGTAAAATGTTAAAAGTCCACATGAAAGAACTGGATTGAAGAGTAAAGTGGTGAAGATAATATGTGTTGAAAGGGATCCGTGAAGATTTAATGCCTGCAATGGAAACTGGAATACACACTTTGTTTTATTCATTAAAAAAAGCAACCTGTTATTTATCTGTCTATCCATGTGAGTGCTCTTTGCAAAGTCCTTGTGGCAAGTAAGCAACCAGCACAAGTAATACCCCACAGGCATCCCTTCACCTAACATACCAACATCCACTACCTTCCTCTGGTCACCCAGTGCCCAAGCAAGTCTATATGACTCCAACTTTACAATCCCATTTCTCAGTGCTAACTTGACCTCAGTGAACACTGTAGCCAAAATCAGTTAAAGGACAAATTCCAAAACAAAATACATTGATGCAACATACAAATCAACACTGACATCATTCATAATTATTTAATCATTTGAACCATCAAAAGATACATGACAATTCAGGACATCTCTGAGTATCACATTTGACATTTTCTGATCCAGTTTCCTAAAATAGTTAAATTCTTAAAAGTTAGGGTTCAGTAACTTTATGACTCCTGAAAACTCCCTCCTGTATATAACCAAAAAGAAATACATATATATAAAATTTCAAAGCCTTATTTGTACTTATCTGAGAGGTACTTCTGACACATTTTACAGGGAACTCTCAAGTGTGGTTAGATGCTAGATTAAGATACTTGACATGAACTTGGGAATATTATCTTCAGAGTGCTTATGGGTGAAGATGACAGGGTCTTTTAGATCTGTTGCACACCTGAAGTGTCATAATAACAATAGTATCTCTGTTGTCATTGTGTAACAGTGAATGGAGTGAGATCTTTGTTTCTGAGAGGAGGAGGCTAAGTGACTCAGACTAAGGCTGATGGTTCCGAAGACTGAAAAGAGAATCATTTTTTGGCAGTTTTTATATGATGATATTTTGCCACATACTCAGAGCCAGACCACTTAATTTTTATATTTCTGATTGTGGTTCTTCCTTTTTTTGTGTTTAATTGTAAATCAGCAACATGTAATCAGGGAGTGCCATAATTTTGGGAAGAGAAAAGGAAAATGCAGACGCAATGCAAAATGAAAACAAACATTTCTTCAGTTTATTTTTTGTAAAGTTCTTTCTTGTCTTTGAAAATGACTGGAAATTTTATTTAGAGCAAAACGATGGGCACAAATTTCAGTTAGGCCTACTGTGTTTTCTGTCTTTCTCATAGGAGAATTGCTGCTCTCAGAAGGAGAAGAGAAAGGAGAGAAGAGATTGAAGCTCAGAGAGATAAAGAGATACAACAAACAGCGGAAAGAAGAGATGTAAGTATAGTGCTAGACCTACATCATGATGTTTCTTAACCCTCGTCCTGCGGGAGGCCACTATATACACTATATGTGGCCTATATACTGCAAACCGGGTCCAGGTGGAGGCCAATATATTGCATGGCAGCGCTGCTCCTCGTGTTTTGGTTATTCGGTTGCCGCGACTATTGGTTGTTTTCATGTTGTTTTTTTTCCAAACTATTTTTTGCATGTTTATCTATCCCGTCACCCCTCTAACAAAATGGTGTCGTCTGATTACATTTATTACAATGCAACTATTTGTAACTATTCGTCATACTTATGTAATCGTACTGACAGCCTGAAGTTCGAACTGGGGAAAATCTTGGGGAAATGAGAAGAAAGGGGTCATGTGCGTATTTGAGAAACCGTTCTATGTCTGTAATTATGAATTCCGATGTAATACTAGGGCATACTGGGGACAAGCATCTTAGAACAGCTTGGCACCACCAGAAGAATAACACCTGAAATAAATAAAAGAAGACTTGCATACATCGGCCACGCGGCCCGAAACAAAAGCACGGCCCTTATGATATCAATCCTTCAAGGAAAGACAGAAACAAAGAGAAAACAAGGAAGACCACCCATTACATATCACGATAACATCAAGAAAGTCAGCCAGCTGGAAATAAGTGAACTAACTAGGAAAGCTAAGGACAGGATTGGGTGGAGGAGATTTTGTCGTGACATCCACTGTAGCAGCTAACATCGATGACGATGAAGCCGACAGGTGACAGGTGAGGTGACTGGGGACAAGGTGGTCTAGAGGCAAGGTGCTCGCCTCTCATGCCAAGGGTCCCGGTTTCAAAACCCGGGCAGTGCAGGCATGTTGGAAATTGGGATTTTTCTCATATTTTCAAGTCCCTGATCCATTGGGGGTAGGATCGAGTACCTAGTCTTCTCGGATAAGGACGAAAAATTCGGAGGGCCCGTGTGCACGTTGCACATGCTAAAGATACCTTGGAAATCGTAAAGAGCAGGCCGAATAGTCCGCTGCCCGGGCAAAATTGAAATCAATAGATTAAAATTTATCCATATCATCCCCCCCACCAGCAAACAATGAAATTTATTATTCATTATTAAATTACATTATTATTTATAAATATTCAAATATTATTTGAGTTGTGAGTTGTGAGCTGTGAACTGGGCCTAACAGGCTGCGTTACAATTTGCTCTGAGATAGGGAGAGGTAGAGAGAGAGAGTGAGCGAGACAGGGAGAGAGAAAGAAGCAGTGTAGTGTGTTGACTGCTTCGCAGGCGCTCCATTCTGCTCTGTGGTTGGCATGTTGCTTCTGTAAAGCGCATAGAGCATTTTTTAAAAAATGAATATGCATCAGTCTGTAGGTTTTTCATCAGGGAAAACTGGGAGAAAATGACCGACTTTGTTGTTGGTCGTTGTCTTTATTTGATGTGGTAATTAGAGAGATATTGTGTTGCTTTGATTAAACCACTTTTCAGTACATGTATGTGCTCTACGAGCTGGAAATCAAAACTCTTGCTAAAACTAACATCATAGTAGCCTACATGGAAGCTTCCTATAGTGGAGGAGGGAGAAGACAATGCCACGATACTTGTAGTTAGTAAATTAAGCACCTTGCTTAAAAAATAATTTGTTCACCTGAATGGCCTGACTTAGTAGGGACAGAAAAAGCGCAGAGGTCTTGGGAAAATGATAAAATGTGTGTTAAATGGCATGTAAATGCAGAAAATTCTTGATTTTGGGCCTTCCATTTAACAAAAGAACTCACTGCATATCGTCACAAGTACTTTATCCAAATATCAGAGGGGTCACATACGATTTATCCACCACTATTGTTGTTATTGCATCCTAAAGTAAACACGATACACGGGTACAAAAGGACCCGATTGACCCAACGGCCGAGGTTTCGGCAACACACGAACAATTGGCTGACTGGCCACTGGCTATCCCCGCACGGGGCGTTGCGTGGACGAGTTCACTCAACGTGGGATGAGGGTTAAAATTAGGTTGATGCTCTTTCCACCAGGTTCTCTCTTACTACAGGGACCTACAGTTGATTTCAGTTTTTGCTCCTGCACATTGTGATTGTCTGTATGAAAAATAAATGTTCACTGATTTCATATCATGACATACATAATCGTTCTGCATTGCCTTGTATAAGGAACACGGAAGAGAAGTAGTCTGGAAGTCTTTTATTGAAATATGTCTCATGAATTTAATTTGGTTACCAAGTATACTGAAGTGTGGGATGAACTTCTTCATTTTTTTAAAGTCAAAAAGACAAAGTTGTATGTAGCAAAGCCTTATGTAAGAAATAATACAGAAATGTTTCTGTATTATTTCTTAAGCGAGGCTTTGGTAGATATAACTTTTTCTTTTTGGCATACATGTATTTTGACTTTGTTTCAAGCCCAGTTGCAAACCCACAGATTTTCTGTGGTTTTTAAAGTACCGGGTATTTTTTAAACTGAAATGAACTACACAAAAAACACTTCTCCATCAGCCTTAAGAATCACCGTAGGTTCCGAGAGAATTTTTGTTGCCCCATCATTCATCTTGATTTCTGTTTTTTTCGCTCCTAATCAGCAAATCTGCTAAGCCCTATCATTTTTGCTGCCCCATCATTCATCGTGATTTCTATTTCTTTTTCCAACCAGCAAATCCGCAAGCAGAACAACGAGGCTCGTCATGATGCAAGAACAAAACAACTCAATGAGGAAGAGGCCCAAACAGCAGCTCTTAACAAACAGCATCAGAATGCAAAACTGCGGCGGTTACGCCATTTTCGGGAACTGGAGAGACAGGGTCAAGAAAAGAAAGACCTAAGAATTGCAGTTACTGAACAGCATCAAGCTGTCTTCAGGTCTCAGATATTTGCTTAGAAATTTATGTCTATGTATTTGTTTTCGTATCTTACATAATTTTTTAAAAGCATATAAAATTAGTGGTGAAAATCAGTGATCTGAAATCCCCTGCCTTAGATTATTGTAATGCCTTTTTCTTTTAATCCACTTGTATTACATTTTACCCATGCATTAGCCTTAACGTTTGGCAAAATCAGCTGCCTTTAACCTAAAGTGATGATCAATGAATTTTTTGATATTGAGATTTATACTTGTGTTTATTTCACGAAATTTTTGTTGTACAATTATGTCTGTGATGGAACATTTCATATGATTTACCCGGTTTGATTGATTTTTGTGGAAATTTTAATGTTATATGTCACAAAAAGCCCAAGTTTACCACATTTCCTCATCAAACTTTTATCTGTGTCCTGGATTCTAATATAACATGTTAAAATTGTTATATAGCAAACTGCACATGATCCAAGAACTCTTTGAGGAATATTGGTAATAGTTTCTTTTGTATCCAAAGACAGATTATTAGAACATATTGCTTAAAATTGTGGCAACCTTAGAAATGCAGTCGTAAATAATGCAGTTAACCCCCCTCCCTCACCCCCACCTCCTGAGGACGTATATGTGTTTGATCATTTTAATGTTAATGCTTAATTAATTACATGTAGTTATATTTATCTTATTTTCTGCCAAAGTAAACCTTATATGAAAAGGCCAACGATCCAAGCTGTGATAAATGTACATTTTTCTTTCAAACTTATTATAGTGGGAAATAATAATAATCGACATATATATAGGTTATTAGTGATGTTACAGATGTAGATCGACCATCATGGTATTTGGGATTGTTGATTAAATGGAATTATTGCTGTAGTCACACATTACTCTATTAACTTATCTTTGTGTGTGTTTGCATGTTTTTTTTGTGTGTGTGTTTCTTTTTTTTTTTGTATGTTAAAGTTTTAGACAGATTTTATAAATGACAGCAACCTGTTCATGAAGGTTATTATGTTGATGACCTAGGTTTTCCATTCATGGAAAACTGGCAGAATTTGTTTTAACCCTTGCAGTGATATATGGAAATCTGCTTCTGTTTGTACCTCAGTTGATAGGCCTGCACAAGCTCCAGGAATACCCCCAAACGTAAGCACTTAAAATAGAAGACTGTGTCACAAACCACAGTATCGTGGGCTTATTGACTAGACCAAGGAAAGTGGTAATACGAATTCTTGGCCTTATCATCGGCGAACAAAGGAGGACCACGATATTGTGGGCTTCGCAACTGGGCCATGATAACGTGCTCTCATCAATAGTCGACAAGGAGAGAAAAACATGATGTCATTGCCTAAACATTGCGAGAGTTGTAGAGACCAAATAAAAAAAACAACTAAATTTGCTGGAGACAATGTACATTTTGCATTTTAATATAGGTAGCGCCCTACTATAGGCTACGTCATACCTTCCATGTTTTAGCTCTAAGATTTCTCATCTTTGAATTGTGTCAGGCACAGTGTTGTTGCTACTAAGGTGACACACCGTAAAAATCAAACTCACATAGGTAATCAATAATAATAATAATAATAATAATATATTGCATTTATATAGCGCCCAACCCCGTCGATGACAAGCTCTGGGCGCTCTAACAAACTCTTACACACACACACACACACGCATACACAAAAGAAATTCAAAAATATTTACTATTGTTGCTGCCGAAAAACACCTAGCCTAGTTTGTCTGAAAGAAATGGGTCTTCAGATGGCGTTTGAAAGAACCAATGTCATTAATTTCCCTGGTTGTCTTTGGAAGAGTGTTCCAGATGGTAGGGCCAAGAAATGAAAAGGACTTTTCTCCTACAGTGGACAGATTCATTTTAGGTACTTTCAATTTTGTAGTGTCAGATGATGATCTTAGTTGACGAGATGGAACATAGTAATCAGTTAAATCAACTAGGTACGATGGAGCAGTATTATTGACACATTTGTGACAAATGGATGACAATTTGTACATTATTCTTTTCTCGACTGGCAGCCAGTGCAAACTCTGCAAAAGTGGCAGTGCTGAATCTCTTTTCTTTTTCTTCAAAACAAGTCTCGCTGCATTGTTTTGAGCAATTTGGAGTTTTCTAATATTTTTTTGTGAGTAGTGTTAATAGTTTTATGTGATGTAACTACCATCATGTAAGCTGGAAGGTTGAATAGATAACAAGTAAAATCAGACCATATATTTCAATATTCACTGACATTTATCCTACAAATTTTTCATGTGTGCCTTTAATTGTTCATTCTACTTGACCAGTAAGAACTAGATGGTTCAGTGTTGCAAAGTTTTTGTAACTGCCATGGTCTTTTTGCATCATCCCTCTCTTTTTTATTTTTAAACTTTTTATTGTGATATTCAAGAGTGTTGATGTTCATGGTAGTGTTGATATTGCTAATGAATGTACATTATTTTTGTGCATTTTGATGTTGGTTAAACATTTCTAACAAAACCATCACCTGTAAAAAATTTTGTGAAAGTCAGAAGTTATACTATAGATACATGACATACGAATGTGCCTGCAGAATAGTTATTGCAGATTTACTGTTTCATCATTCTTGATCCTTTGAAGCTGCAGCCTGCTTTGCTAAAGAACTTGAACACTGACTTCAAAAATTGCCACTGATAAGATAAGAATAATGCAGTAAAATAATCTATAGAAAATGGGATTTTTCTATGGTTTCACATGGCCAATGATAAACGTGTTATTGCTTCCTTGATAGCAATTTTTATTTTTTTTTAAAATAAATTTCTTGCATCTTTTTTTTTTCCTGATCTTAAACTTGCTTTTTCAAGGCCATTCTCTGGAGATGTTTATTGGCTCTACCATGGACATATTGTGCATTTTATGGACACCAAGTTCTTTATGTGAAGCTTTTTGTTCCGTCTTCAAAACATATTGCTTTGAATTTCTCAGTATTTATGGGAGATAAAAATCTCTGGTCAAGACATGGTGTACTGTTTACTGTTTTGTCATGAAATTATTATATATGGCGTTCTGTTTACTTTGCTGAATAGTCCTTTCATTTCTTTGGCAAATGATTTTCCATTACCTTTCAATCTTTATGTATTGACAGAGTCCATGTTTGATTCTTTGATGTTTAATAATATTGACATTATTATTTAGTAAATAGATTACTTTAATTGGTTCTGGTAATTCTATATCAGTTCTTAAAATTAATGGCCACAGTTTACTTCATATTTTCATTTCATGCTCATTTTGAAAACATTAATAATCAACCATCCAATACCCACTGTGAACTTTATAAATCAATTTGAAATCTGTTAAGTGTTTCAGTATGTCTACATACCAGCATCTACATTCAAAGCCAGTGTTCATGTCAGTTATGGGAAGGAAAAGTAATTATTATTTTACATTCTCCATTTCCTTCTATTTTATGATATTACCAGTATGTGGATAAGGGAAATTTGAAACATATCGGAGCCCTAAAAAACACTCAGTTTTCCGTGCTTTTCACACAAACACCATGGATTTGAATTGAACATCTACAGCAAATAGTGATTTACTCATCTTTGTTACTTGCACGATTGTCCCTGTCAGTAACACTTCCTCCCATTCTGTTTTCCCCTTCCGCACTCTGATGATTAAACATGATTCAGAATTATTCACAAGGGATTGATTATGGTTTTCCTGTGAAGTTTTCATTTTGCATGTTGTTTATTCAGTTGAATTTCAGTGCCATTCAGATAAATCTTTCGATGCAATTTAAGTTAAACTTCTGAATTTTCAGTGGTAATAATTTAAGGTTCATATTCCACTTTCAGCTCATGTTTTCTCCCAACCACAGATGGAAATAGGCATGCCTTAAAGATGTGCTTTATGCACAGGCCAAACCCAATGGTTTCACAAACAACTGAGAAGCATTATATTTTCTACCTTGAAACAAAGTTTATGAAAAGCACAAAACCTGTCATAGTGAGCATTATTAAACCAAATGATTTTGACAATATTCATGAATTTCATTTTCTATTTAATATTTGTAATTTCAGTTCAACATTATCATGAACATAGAAATGCCAAAGCTCAATGATGGAAATGGCTACCTTACTTGGTCATTAAATTTGTAGTCCATATTTCTCCACCTCAAAAAATAATTTATGTGCCTTGGTATACAGATATTATTATGTCAGCATTTTATTTATTGCCAATTATACTTTGTCTGAGAGTGGGTTAAGGGCTTTATTGGATGATGTCTTTGAAAGAGTGTGTACATTTTAAGTAAAAATATAAGGAGTGGAGTTGAGAATGAGCCCAATGTTGAAAATATATATTCATTGTTTTAGAGTATTGTGTAAATTGCCAATTGTCAGTCAGCAAGGGAATAAGAAATAGCGTACACATAAAAAATCTGTAGGAAATTTAACATTCAATTACGGGAAGCTGATCTTATACAGGTGTATTTAGTGTTTGGAAGCATATTTTAATTTACAAGCTATTGACCCCCTGTAACTCTCACGAAATTGCTGCCCGACTCACTGAATCAATGAAAGCATGTTCTATATACCACATCCCTCTTGTTTTAGTATTCACAACCTCCCTGGACCATGAAAGTTTAATATCATTTTGTTGTGCTTTTATGTTTATACCACTTTTTTGTATGTACATCTTTGCTTTTAGAATCCTTATTGCTCAACTGTTGACCTCCCGTACATTTCATTTGTAGAATAAAACTTTATAAAATACATCAGATTGTTCTTTGTTATATATCTGCATCACACTTAAAGCCTCTTCTTATAACACACATAAATATATATCTTCAGAGAAAGAAACAATAATTGTGTATGCAAACTCATTCTCTGAGTCATCGTCAAGAATAAAAAATAAAAAAGGGGGGGGGGGGATATCTGAGTTGAATCATGTGGCATGAGATGTTTGCTGGACTGAGAGAAGTGGTGCTTGCATTGTCAAAAATCAAATTTTATGTGTGTCCATTCTTTGACTGTAACTGGCTGGATGTATACTAATTAATTCTTAAGGCTATTACATAGTGCTGGACTAGATTATTAGTTTAGCATACTTTGATTAGAAAGTTACATTCCTTCATGGAAACAGTGTGCATAAAAGTTTTTAAAAAAAAGCTTACTACAAAACAAAATAATTTTTTGTTTGTTTGCTTCCTTTTCCACATGTTTAGAGAAAAAAAAAAGCAAAGAAATTTTTAAAATGATGCTGAACCCTTGTTAGCATTAAGAACAAAACAAAAACTTGTCAGCCCCGAGGTACTTTATTAAGACGTATACTTAAACCCCTAGAGGTTTTCCAACAGTAAAGTAAACAGGGTAGTTTAGCACCAGTATGTTGGGGAAATATAGAATTTATGCACTAAAATTACCTCAAGGTTACGGCCGATTTTCTCATGGTCGTTATCGTGTCGAAGTGCTTTCTCCAATCTTAAACTCAAACTAAACATTCTCTCTTCTGCTGGCTCAGTCTCGTGGACAATCCATCCTTGACAACGCGAATTAGATGATACGTCCCCGTCCCCGATGTGGAGTTCATTAAAAAAAATGTTAAAAAGCCACACGGCGATTTATGCGAAATATACTTAAACCGAAGCACGATTTCTTTACTGCTCAATCCATGGTTGTGTTGCCACTTACGCTGTTGAGAATTGCGTTTGTTACAAAATATGCATGTGTAAGTGTGTTTTCTAAGCACAGCTAATGTAATCAAAATTACACAAGGGGATGTTTCATATAAAAAACACTTGTATAATGCAATTTATTATCCGATAAAGATTTTTATACCGAAGTGGATTTTTGTAGTGGTAGAGAAAACTTTGAAAAATCTGGCATACTGGTTGCTGGCCATCAACATTCAAGAGTGATCTACCAGTTAGTCGCGGGGACCTCATAACACCTGGCTGTGACCCCCTTTTAGCGAAGATCGTACATTTCCGTCGTTCACTCATTCATGAAAAGTAAAGGTGTTAAGACGACACAAAGTGCTGAAAATGGATTTGGGCAAAGCAAGACTTCGGAAAATCGGATTAAACAATCTTCATTGTGGTAAGTAAAAGTGGACCCTGTAGGCCTATGTGTTTGTACCAAGCCTTACTCCTAGTAATTAGTAATAGTATAATCTCAGGCATGAGTAGCACCATAATGTGTCCCATAAAAACATCCATCCATTCACTGTCAAATCAATTTGTGTGTATGTGCACGTGTGTTTTTGTGTTTTGTTTTTTTTAAGGAATTTCAATAGGCAGAAATTTGAGGTGCTATGGGAAATGGTTGTATTTTGGGAAGGAGTTCCGTACTCGAGCGCCAAAGACCAGAAACTAACTAAAAGAGATGATACATAGCTACCCCGGGGGCTTTCCCTGATATGTCAATCTGACCACTGCCCAGACGAACATCGGCCTACGGCCTCGATGATACAAACTGACTAGACCCTCACGTCGTTACTTATCAATCTGACAAAGTGGCGCTCGAGTAAGGTACTCCTCCCGTATTTTGTGTTCTTAGCTGGGAGACAGAAGATGTTGTTTGAGCTGGCTGTAATTTTACTTTCACTTCAAATCATCTTTTGATAATAGTGTCGGTTTCATGATGAAGGGGCAAATAGATATCAGCAGCTGCAGAATGAAAAGGCGACCTTAACTTCTCTTTGTGATGAAGGACGAGCCGCCAAAATCAGTGTTGCGAGAAACTCAGTTTTGAAAATTTTGTGCCACTCTCATCACCGATTTCTCACCTTTTTGTCACACTGCATTTAACACCATAAACTGAATGAGATTTAACAAAATTGCTCACATTGGGTAAAGCCCCATGCTATATTATTATATAATATACTTTTGTCAACCACAAAAGAGTAAACATAATTCTCAAATTTGACCAATTTACCACATCGTCATACAAAAGTTCAACATGTTCGCCTTTTCATTGCTCCCTGGTTGTTATCTATACGCCCCTTCGTCACGGACCCAACTAAATAGGTAAACCTGAATGAACTTTAGTGGCCATATTTTCTAACAGCACTGAAGTATATAAAAGTTTTTTTGTTTTTTAAAGTCCTGTTATAAATGATAATAATAATATTAATAATTAAAGCAGGCTTATCATAAATTGAAAAGAAATTGCATCTGGTGGTAGCAATTGCAAACATCTAAGTTTTTATTTTGCAGACCAAGAGCACAACTTTACCAAAGCATTTTTTTTTTGTTACTTACTTGTTGCCCCAGCTAGAACTAGAAGAATATATATATATTTATAATCAAATAATGGGCAGATCAGTATAATGATGAAGGAAGTGTGGGTTAGTAATTTAATTATTGGGTGTTCCTTATATTGCAAGCTGTGTGACACAGCGCTACTAAATTTAGAAAAGGAACATCAGGCAGGATGAGGTAGTTGTCTGTTATTTGTCTGTCCATTAGGTCCACTTTAATTGTTTACCTTGATCAACGTTGCCTGCTGCACCAAAACAAAGGATTCGAATAATTACCAGAGGTATACCAAATACTATAATGGGTGTTAAATGTTGCAGTTTTTGAAAAGGCCTATTATAATTAATGTTCTCTTGGCCACCAAATAAACAAAAAGAAAACAAATTTCCATGTGAAATTTGCGTTAGTTAAGTAGCTAAGCTAGGGGGAAAAAAAAGAAACATGCAACTGTACTATAATTTTTCCCAATTTACACTGGGTAGACAAGCTATTGTAAAGTAAGCCTGATTGATTTTTCACCTTGTTCAATTTTGTTTTAAAAACTAAGTAGGCCTACATCATGTATTTTGAGCAAAGCAGTCCTCAGGTTGGTATATGGTAGTTTCTCCTTTTTTTTTTTTCCAAAGGTCAAACTTGCGTTGAACCTTTGATAGTTAGATGGGTGACAAAATTGTTTAAAATTACCAGTAAGAATGTTTTATGAAGTTTGTGTAAATTTTCAACGTAATCTTGAAACGGATGAGAAATTTGGCTTCCACAAAGCAAATTTCTTGGGGTTGAAATTGAATCAGAGGAATACAGGCGTATTGAAGATATGAAATTTGAAGACACAATACAGAATACATTAGTTTCTGTGATACTTGTTCAGCCATCAGGACAAAAACCTTTCTGGTCAGTTCGATACAGACCGGCAAAACTATAATAGCAAAGTTCCCTATGGATTAAGCGACAACCTACCTGTCACTTAGTTAAGGATGTGACGGTGGCCTAGTACGTAACGTGACTTGGAGTCACCAAGTTTAAGACCAGGGTTGTCAGCATCGTGGCTAATCTCTAATTGTTCCTGTCACAGGTAGGGCATTGTTCACAGTGTTGGAATGATGGGTCGGAGTGGGAAAATGGGAAGTAGAAGATGTCAGTTTTCTTCCAGTCTCATTGTTTCATGTCATTCAATTTTCGTGGCTGTAGGAATGCGAAGATGGCCACATTTGGCTGTCCCAGAAGACGCTAGAGTGGTGTAAGTGTATGGGGGGAGAAGTTTGAAACGGGGAGGGCTGCGTGTTTCTATATTTATTTCTTCTCAAGCTGTTTCAATGTCAGGGGAATCGCGCAGACTTCACCACATACAATTTTTTTTTTGCGTTTTGATGTCCGATGAACTACAAAAGCAAACTCCAACATAATGTTTGCCGTGAACCTTGCCTTGTGAGGCGAAGTTCCCATTGTATTCCTGGTTCCCGTGCATGTCCTTTCAGATCTCTCTCTTTCCCTTCCCAGTATGAACTTTCATTCCGTCGTAATGAATGTGGCACATTCGTCGCCCGTCAAATGTTCGTTAGAATACCATGGTTATGTAGGCATTTTATAGTCTACTTAATTACTAGCATTAGTCCCTTAACATGAAACCTAGGCACTTGCGCAGTATAATAATTTTATTATTTGCCGATTGTACTTTACCTATGCAGCTGTATTATGACAGCAAGAATTTGAAGAATGCTTAGTTTTGCCGTACTCTCAGTCATGCCCATTTTTCATCTGTGGCTTGTCACAGTGGTACTCTGATTCGTGAACTTTTGACGGGCTGTCACCCACGTTTTACCGGAGCTCTAGACAATTTCGTTGTGGAGGCATACCTCAGATGAGATTCAAGTATGCTCAAGCTGGCATTTTGCTAAAGGCAGGTAAAGACAGAAAGTACGAAAAATATGCCCGTCTCATTATAATAAATTTATAAAAATAAGTTCACCAGTGTTGATAAGAGTGGTCACCAGCTCACCTATTTCAGAATTAGAAGGTACTTTCGGTCACAGGGGAAGAAAGCACGTGTGCGCTAATATCTCCTCTGAGGATATTATGTGGAACTCGGCTCAGGGTAAATTATTTTGACGTTGCATACAGGACTGGTGTTCAGTTGTTGTCATAGTACTCTCAGCAAACAGTGCAATGTTTTATTGCTTCGGTGGCCCTACTCACTGTCATGGACTTCATGTATAGTGAGCACTGCATACTTTTGAGCGATAGAGTGCCACACGTGTTCCCTTTGATCGTAAACACCGATCGACCGAGTGGCTAAGAATTGCATAACACTAATGTGGGGTTTCTTAGTGAGCAAGCCTATTTGGTCGTACCGTTATAAGAACAAAGTACTTGCATAAACTGAAGTGACGTACATCTGGCTCAAAGCCGAAAGCAAGTTTTAACAAATACATACTCAGCTTTCAGACGGCCTAACAGAAGACAACCATTCAGGCAGACTGGCCATTCCAATCACTAAAGATTATCTTGGCAAGTTCTGGAAGCAGAGACTGGCAGGAGGATTTTGACTGAATTTAATTTTATGACAAAAACGTGACTGATACTGTTCTGCCGAAAATATAATGCTGAAACCAAACCTTGCCAAAACTGATCCAGTCCATGCAAAAAGAAACGCCGAAAATAGCATCGTTATCGATACACCTGTCATCTTAGCAAAAGAAAGATCTACAGCTACATACAGGAAAGAGCTGATTGCCAATTTCCAAATTCTAGCCCCAATTATTGGAGCATTTTGCAATGTCTGTTAGTATTTTTCAGCAGGGACGATATGATTTATAAATTTTATGATGTTAAGTTGATTTAGTGCGAATGCATTGAAAATGGAAATGAAATGGGATAGGATTAGGAGTGAGAAAGAAAAAAGAAGTTTTACAGCAGAGGCTAGAGAGACCCTGTCATTTCCCCTTTGTTCTGCGTATGTTTCCTGGCCCCGTCAGTCCCCTGCCATCTGGCTACCTTTCCTCGTCTCCTCAGTGATCCGATGGTCAATAGCTCTATCGTACCAAACGACGACTTAAGCTACTTTGTGTCCGTGCGTCTTGTTTTTCTGTGACTGTCTCTCTGTTCGACTGTCCATCTCAGGCTGCCTGACTGTATGTCTGTCTGTCTGTCTGTCTCTTTCTTTTCTTCGAGTCTGTATGTCTCTCCCTGTGTCTGTCTGTTTGTCACTGTTTTTTTTTTTTTTAGATTCCAGAATTTTGCTTGACTTCGCGCCAAAACATATGCAACGCAGACTTATGACCCAATATTATAAAAAACACAGAAAAACAAATATCGGCCAGTTTGTCTCCTCTAATCTAGTTTTGTTTCATTGTATCGTTTGGGTATTATTTCTTACGCGAGGCTTTGCTACATACAACCTTTTCCTTTTTCTTTTGCCAAATTTAGACTTATTAATATGACCCAGTGTGCCACCAATCTATTCACGTCCTGCTATGTTTAGTCACTTGCTGTAATAGTATTAAGTATTTAATTTGCAGGTCGATAAACAATACCTCAAGATCTCTATCAATGGGGATAGCAAGAAGAGCAGCAGGACATGATTTACCAATACACTGAGTGCAGCGATCTGAATCAGAGCAGACGCAATGACAGTGCTCTTGTTGTTGTCAACAAAACAAATCGCCAAGGTCTCAAGTGCATGAACAATTGACAGACATGTACTCCAGTCCAAATACCGATCGCTTCTGTCGCTCAGTTCTGTGTACGATTTATTCTGTGTAGTAGACCGTAGGCCTACCTTGTCCCGGACGTTTTGGTATTAAGTGCGGGGCAGTCGGCGCGTTTGTTTTGCTTTCCATATTACCTGTAATGCCTGGAAATATGTATCGGTATTATTGTAAATGCCTTTCCATCTTGAGCAGTGTTGAGTTTGGTTATTTTTCTCTTTTCATCTTTCGGTTTTCTAATCCTGGGACGATTGCAAAAATAAATTTGCCATACGTTATACTAACCTCACCCATTCCCAAAATATCAGAAGCAACAAATGGGCATTAAGTTGAGGATCTAAGTCATTATCTATCTATCTATCTATCTATCTATCTATCTATCTATCTATCTATCTATCTATCTATCTATCTATCTATCTATCTATCTATCTATCTATCTATCTATCTATCTATCTATCTGTCTATCTATCTATCTATCTATCAATCCCTTTAGATCAATCCCTTATACGACAAACTTTCTGATAGAAATTCCGGGGTGGAATAATTTTAGATGCCTTTCTTGTTGGGTCCATTTTTTTTTTCACGAGGTCCCTCCACACAGACCTGGTGAAATTGAACGCATCAATCGTGATACTTTTAGTTTTCTCAAAAGATCACATAGAAACCACAGCTTTATTGTTGTTTATGATCCCACCTGGCGCCATTGCCAACCCATCGCTTTTAACTCATTGCCATATTAGTAGTTTCATGACTCAACCATTCTATTGGCCGGTATCCAGTGTTTTGATGATGTGTATTGTGGTAGAGGGAATCACCCGCAGTTGTAAAAATTAATGTACATGGATTTAATGATAGCAATGGTTTCTAATCGACGGTGACACACCGTACGGGTATCCATTTTTGATTGGTTCACTGATCGGGATTGGAACTCAGTAGAAATAGGTCGGTTGTTTTGTGATGGGGCAAGTCAATAAAATATAGAATAAAAATTATGTTGCTGGGGGGAAGGGGGGGGGGGGGCTCTTTTCTTAGAATACGGTGTCCCTGGCCAACAAGTTAAATCATTTCGTGAGAGGAAAACAAAATGGTGTGACATTCTAATGCTGTATCCAGGCTCGTTGAAAATTCTGGGCCCCATTATTTGCAGACCAGTGGCGGGAAAAGTCTGAGAACGGTAGAACTGGCTGTGACAAACAGTGTGTTAATTAAGGTTTGTCTTTCTGGGGGTTCGTTGCCGTTTGGCGTTTATACCTCAGACGCTGTAACAAACAATTCTAAAGTATACTTTACAACGATAGTCATATTAGGGGATAGAAAGAAATCTGTCTCGAACGCATGTTGTTTATCACGATGTACTGAAATTGGGGCTGCCCATTACTGGATTAAGTTCATAATATATGGCGGACACGACCAGTCTGAGATATTTCTTGGCGGGAAAGATAAAAAGGTCCTGATTATACATACGCAGCGACAGTTCACATGGAACAGGCTTGAATTTCGATGGGCAATAATGTTATTATATATGTACAAGTAATGATTACGCCCAATTCATTTTAGGGCACGGAGTCTGTCACACGAATGAAGAAAGTGCGCTTGAGTGTCGAACCCCGTCATCACTTACCATACGCACCAGCGGGATAACGGAGAAGAAAAGTGTGACTGAAGAGGCGGAAGCGAAGCCCAGTATAATTGTGGCCAGGGCTGTCTTGCTCCACACTTGTTGTTTCTGTCGTGGGGTCGCCTCAGACAACACTGTCAATCCTTCAGTGCCATCAGTGTCATATTAAAAAAGAAAGGGGGGGGGGGGATTGACAGAATTTTATTATAAAAACCCACAGAGAATCTGGAGGGTCGCAGGAAAGTTTTAAGCAAAGTCAAAATGTGGCAAGCAGAAAAAAAGTTGTATGTAGTAAAGACTGTCATAAGAAATAATACAGACACGATACAATCAAAAGCAAAGGAAAAGGGAAGGACCAATCAAGCTTTCAGTATGATAACCTTCGTTAGGGGAAAAAAATGTAACAGGATAGAAAATGAGACAAGTCAAATATTCAAACAACTAAAATAATTCGTCGAACGTTTAATAAATGCGCGTACTAAATCACGGGAGCTACGATTGCGACAGTAGTTCGTTGGTGGTCTCGGGTCCAAACAGCCAAATTCGCAAAGTCTAGAAAAGTGAACTTTACAATTTACGGCATAAGGGAAATATAATATGCATGAAGAGCGCACTGAAATAGTGTTTGATCGAAGATTTTTTGTTCTTGTTTTTTTTTTTTTTTGGTTTTGATTTATTTTGGGTCTTACTGTTGCATTCTATTGCAGGATGCAGAATGAGACCATGCCCCTTCTGTTTTCAGCTGGGTGAAAATGTTGATTAAGGAAAAAAAAAAATTAAAAATCCATAGTACATGTACCAGTGTTACATCGCTCGTCGCCAAACATGCTTTTTTTTTTTTTTTAATTTTAAGCACAAATTCCGGCACTAAAGTTTCATTATGATTTTACATAAGGTAGAATGCGCATATCCACCATCTTGTCTGTCCGGACCCAAGCGTCGCCATGGCGATGGTGGCATTGATTTTGATTCGTTAGCTGATTTGCACCGTGAGCACTTAAGGCGTCGCGAACCAATCAGCGGCGATTTTTTAAAAAGTTCACTACTGTAAACAATGACACGTGTGTATGCGCACATGGGAGACGTTCGATCAATTCTTTCACTTCCTTTCCCTTGTTTACACGGATGGTAGGGAATCTGACCAGCTTGGATCCACATCCTTTCCACCCCTGTCATAACAGTGAACTGCAATGCAACCAGCAGGCATTTTAACCGCTTGGACACATCTCGAAGTTACACTCATCAGCTGATCCATCGGCCATCTTGGTTGGCGGAAGTACAAAACAAAAACTCTCTGTGACGCCATGTGCATTCTACCTGTAGGATCAAAAAAATTACGAACATGAGGATTGAATGCACGATTGGTCTCTTGAGCATTGTAACAGGGTGATAGATTGGCAAGGTATAACTAGTAGTTATAATAATATTGTGCCTATAACTAGCGTGGGAAGATAGTTAACGGCGGGGAGACAGAGTCATTGTAGGCCAGAGGGGGAAAGTATGGGATGCAACTGAAGCGCTTTGACACCCGAAAAGGGTAGTGTTTACTTGACCGCCGTACTTGTCGATCAGATCACCTGGGAATTGCTTGGGGGGTAGAGCTGTTTCAATAGTATTTGACGTGGAGCCGACGGGGGTGGCTATTAGGATAACTAATGCACACTCGGTGGGCGTCTTGGGACGCTACCTGACTGGGTATAAATCCCCGAACGCTCCTTCCAACTTCAGACCGCTGAGAGCACTCACCAGCTTCGTGCCGAAGAGGAGACCACAACTGCAACTGTAACTTTGTACTAGTCTTGTGAGTGGGGAAGGTCAGGGAACCCGCAAACATCCTTTGTCAGAGCGTGGTATCTTTGGTATCTTGTCGGCATTTGGGCTGTTGCTGAGTGGTAAGTTAATTGTACGATGTATGTGTATTTTACTTAATGTTCATGATTGTAGAACCTAAATCTAGTGGGTTTACTTTGGTATAACTACTGCCTCTGAGAGAGTCACGGAAACGCCGTTATATATATATGTTACGAAACCTTATAGGATGGGGTCCGTTAGAGAGAGCGTTATTCTTCGTGGGGAACGTGTAAATATCATTAAACTGTATTGATCGTTTATTCTATTGCCTATATGGGAGCCTATGGAGTATGGGAGCTGCAGCCTGACTTATAACAGTGTCAGCGGTTAAAAGTGTTAATGATGAATATCCGTCATGGAGTAAGTATGGAAGTCATGCCTTCCAGCAGTAGATTAGGACTTTGCGATTGTTTTTCTACAGAGGAGGAAGAACAACACCTTCTTGGCTTCTCAACTTCTTGTACTTTGATTAACGACATCGTGGCTTCTTGGCTTCCCGACCTATTGGTACCTGCCGATACCTGTTGATCTAACTGCGCAGTCAAGCCAGGGTAGAGAGGAAGAACCAGTGCCCAGATAGCGCCATACACCCCTAAAGGAGGGGTTTCCTTATGCTGAATGTTCCCATGTGTTTTATAAAATGTGCTAGAGATTGAATATTACGAAGCCATTTAATTAGCATGTACTGATTTGCATCAACTTCATTCCATCGAAATTCACATGAAATTGTATGACCTATGTTCCTATTATTATTGAATGAATTAATAATTATTGTATATATGTAAGCAATACAGATATCGTTTGTTATAACTTATAGAAGAGAGATAGTCGATTATTTAGTGTGTTTGTGCCGTGCCCATCACGGCTGGTGTCAGAAGAAAGTTAGTGAGAGAAAGTGGAAACATCACAAGCATCCTGAAGTTTTGTTGTATTCTTTTGCCGGGATTATTTCTGTATGGATCTTTTGGTAGATTTTTGTTACGGATTGTGTTTTTTTTTTGGATGGATATTTTAGCGGACTTATCAGTATCTTCTGAAATGTTTCCTGGCGGCTTAATGGAGCTTTAAAAGCCAGGTGACATTGCCACTTTGTAAATGAAAGTCAACCTGTTTCGTCACTGTCAGAAGGAGGCAAACTAAACGTGACCTGTTTGTTCAGGGTGTCAGAAGGGACACGGTAAATATTGTCGTTTTTGGGGGGGGGGGGGGGGGCAGTCAGAAATAAAGATGACGTCACCAGAGAGAGAGAGAGAGAAACAATAGTGAGCGCGTGGAAGATGTTGATTGGTTGTAGAGATAAGGGGGGGGGGGGGGGGAGTGGAGAAAAACTACAGTCAGAATGTTTGTGTGTTTTGTGAACCATGCCCGTTGGAGAAACAAAACTGGCATTCTGAGACGCTAGACAGACAAAGAGAGAGAAAAAACAACAACAACAGGAGTGATCGTGTGAAAAATGCCTATTGTACAGACAGAATTGAGACACTGCGCCGTGTTAAAAAGAAGCTTATACTTGTGAGTTAATGAGTCTTCGGTCATGTATGTGGCGTAGATTGATTCGGTAGCATGATAGATCAGTGTGTTATATGTACGCCTCTTCACTGTTCTCTCTCTCCCTCTTTCTCCTCCCTCTCTTTTTCTCTCTCTCTCTCTCACACACACACACGCTCACACCCAATCCCTCCCTCTTTCTGCCCCCCCCCCTTTTTCCCCCTTCTCTCTCTTTCTCGTTATCACACACAGGTTCTCACGTCCACTCACAATCTCTCTCTCTCACTGTGAGAGAATGACTGAATGATTCAATCTGTCTGTCTTGTGTCGTAGCTGAGGACTGTCACAATGATTCAGCGACAGGACCGTAAGTATATTATAGGCCCTGTAGAGAGATCGGCCGTCAGGTAGACAGGCCACAGCTAACACGTCGGAAACCTTTCTCTCACCTGGGACACCGCCGGCAATAGATAAACAAGGTGAACAGCCTGTTGATGTTTGTAAGACTGAATGCTTGAGTTATTGGCAGGAATGGAACAGTCCGTTACTGAAATGGCCGTACGTACGTCACGGTACAAATGCCCAAAGAGTGGGAAATGGTGTAACGAAAGAGATGGTATTTGAAATCAAGAATCCCAATATCGCTGGGTCTGCCATTAAACAGCACAAGTGGGAAGGATCAAATTTGGTAGCAGAGGAAAGGGGAAATTTTTATTTGAAATGTATAAAAATGTATTCATTAACGTTTAGTTATCTATAATAAAATTTGAAATATTGTTCCACGCCCTCTTTTCAGCATAGCAAAACTAAAAGCAGAAAAGAGTTGCCATCTGCAGTTGTCCCAATGGCCAGTGCACTTGTACGTTTCATAGGGCAGGCGATATAGTTAAAATGTGGCGAAAGAGAAAGACAGAGAGAGAGAGAGTTGTAGTTTGCAAAGTCCTACGCAAACACAAATAACATACAGCGACTTCCTGAAGAACTTCCCTTGGTGACCGAAATCCAACCGACACTTTGCTGTTTAATTATTTTCTTAGTTTTTTTATTGCTACCGTGAGGTTTTGAGGAACACATTTTTTGAAAAAAAAAGTTATTTACCACAATTTTAACGTTGTGCCAAGCGTTACTTCCAACGTATCGCGAACTTAATTTTTGTTTGTTCCAATTCCACTCGTAGCTAGCTCAACTGAGAAATTCGACATCACGTTTGCGGCTTTAGCATTATGATACTGAGTTCGAATAAATCGGAACTGTGAAACAGCCTGATAAGTGCCACAGGGTATTTTATACTAGTGTCAAAGTGTACATTTGTTAATTCTGTTCTACATAGTAAAAGATCTCCAGTTTTTTTTGGTTAGAAAATGGAGATAGAACAAACACGGCTTTTCTTTGATTTTTTTTTTTTTTTTTAAATAATGAAAGTACATGTATAACCTGTATGACTGTAGGGACTGTCGATTTGTTTGGGCTATGCAGGATACACCGCCTTGGGTTTGTAGCTTTCATAAACAGAAAACTAATCAAGATTGATAGTTGTTTGCTTGTATTATGGCATAATCTTGACTTTACTTCTAAGCTGCAGGTGTCCGCACCGTCCGCTTTCTTGATGTCTCAATTTTTGCCGGCCTAATAATACATCATCAATACGGGCGTGGGCAGTGGCGTAGCGCGGGTAGGGCCATGGGGGCGCAAAATTTCAGAACTATCAGTGTTCTACCTGCCAGTTGGGTAAGAAATTTCTCAAAATTTAATCAAAACATACCAGAGATCTACAACCGAACGGGCCAAGAAAGACAGAGTAACCTATCAATACTGTCAATTGAGAGAGATTGGTTTCAATATAGTTATTGAATTGAAAAAAGTATATACAAGCATTAAATGTGTTTTATTTTGATTACATCGTTATTTTCTCAAAGTACATAATTATGCTTTGGGGTAAGAGGTTCAATACTGGACTGGTAAAAGGGACTCACGGAGTGCAAACGGTCCGTGTTGTCAGGGGGCGTATTACTTGCCTACACCTCTGGACACAGAGGTGGGGGCAGGGGACGATAATTTATTGAGCGACATTCTGGACAGAACAGATTCAAAACCAGGTTGTTGGCTGTCGTTGTTTGAACGGAATCTGGTGGCGGTGTTTGCTGTCTGAGAAATTTGGATGTTTGGAAAGGTTGGGAAAGGGGGGAGGGGTTACGGCTCGTCACCTCGATACTGGCCATAAATAGGCCCCTGTACGATCGGCAAAGCCCGGGAAATGCGAAATGGCCACAGCTATTGTGAAAACGAAAACTGCATGTCCATAGATCTGAAATGACTCAAAAGAGATAAAACAAAGGTTCTGTTGGTGCCTCGGTAGTTGTACATAAGTTTGGAGATTCGTCACGGCTTTATTTGTATCCTTGTCATTGTGGAGAAGGAAAGGACATCGCTCTCTCTGTCTTTGTCTCTCTCTCTCTCTGTCTCTCCCTCCCCCCCCCCCCTCTCTTTTTCTCTCTCTCTCTCTCTCTTTCTCTTTCTCATTCTCTCTCAAACTAATTTCGCTGTTTGGAAGATACAGAAAACCTAGTTTCTTGTCAGAAATTTTCTGAAATGTATTATCCAGAGATACGTAATGTACGTTCGTTACTTATGGCGGTGGGTCATCACATGACGGTCGACATGTCAATTTTAGTGATGGCATGGCGATCTACATCTCAGTTTCGGTAACCTAACCGGTAGACATCAGATACTTGATATAATTATATAAATTGCTGTCAGGGAGAATGAAGATCTTCCACTTTTCGTGCTTCTAATAAGCCATAATCTTAAAGCTGCGCTGTCACCAGAGACGGATGCTTTGAATGGCGCGAAATGACAAGCAGTCGTTCAGGTAAATTCATGTATGAAGTATTTAATTTCAAAATTTAACCGTCACCCTCTCATGACCAGTGTCCCACGTTTGTAAATAGTCCTTGATGCCAAGATTCTGTATTTGATACACTATTTTAATTTAATTTACGAAGATTTTTTCTTGATAAATGTTAATATTTTTGTATTCACATAACTGTTTTGTATCAGTGTGACACGTTTCGTATCGTACGTTTTTGGACAAAGAAATCTACCAGAAGGTTAACAAAAGAATCACTTGGTGGTTGTTGCAAAGGATAACCCCGAGTTCGAACATTAGAACAGCGACTATTCGCTACCTTAGTGCATGTTTGTTCCTACATCGCGTTTTGCGCAACTGAGAAATTCGACGTTAACCGTTTGCGGCTTAAGTATTATGACAAGGAGTTGGAATAAATCGGAACTGTGAAACAGTTGCTTGACAAATTAATGTCACATCGCATTTTAAACTAGTGTCAATGTGTGCATTTGTTATACCTCTTCTACATACAAAAATATCTCCAGTTTGTTTTTTTGTTGAAAATGGAGATAGAACAAACAACAAGAAAGGTGGCCAATAACACAGTAAATCCTACATTATAAGCAACATAGTGCAGTTATACTGAGGCCACATAGTCACTCTTTGACAGAAGCCTACTTAACAAAGCAGTTAGGTCACGTAGGGGTTTTCCCACCAATAATATAGTACATAATAAATGCATTTGATTATCATGTCAAACAGTTTTAAAAGTGGCCACCGTAGTGGACGTTAGCAATTTCAAAGGTTGTTGTTTATCAGCACTATTTTTTATACGAACTGAAACAGATGTCCGTGTGTCCTCTTTTCTGTTTATTCTCATTTTCTCATACCTGAAAGAGGGTACGGGATGGAGGAGGAAACTCTTTGATCGCTTACAACAGATGTTTGAGTCTGAAATTCGATAGGCGTACAGACATTGTCATGGTGTTGTCATGTTTAAATCGATTTTGAATGTGTGCGTGAAACATTCACCAGCAACAGAGTGTGACTTCATTGAAAATAGGAACGCTTTTATTGCGTACACACGTAAGATATAAGTCAATAAAGGTAAGCACAAGCTATGGGGGGGGGGGGGGGGACAGAGCACTAAGAAAATAGTTGGGAGAAAACGTCAGGTGATTAGAAGTGTGTTTACATCTTCCTAGCAAGGCAGTTGGTGCTGTAGCAGAGGCGCGTTCGAACACCCCACCGTGGTCACTTTTTTTTCTTCTTCCTTTCACTCCCGCTTCGCTTTTCTGAGCTTTAACTAGGCACACACACACTTGTAATTGCCTCACAGTTTCTCTGAGCTCTTAATATACAATTACTTTAAATACGAACATTCGGTTTAAATTTTTAAATTTTTTTTTATTTAACCGGTTTTTATTTGATCTCCTCTCCTACTAAACCGGTACACTGTGTAGTATGCCATACTGCGCATCATACATCCTTGTGTTGTGAGCGATGTGTGGAGATCTTGAAGATAGTATTGTTTATTCCCATTTCAGATGATCCCCTCTCATGCCTGTCAGTTAAGTTTTCCTATCCCACTATCAACGCAGATGATTGCAGCTGATGTTTGCTTTATTATATAGATACCGGTACTGTCAGTTTATACAACGTCGACCAGGGGGAACGACCAGAAACAATACTCCCACAAGGGTCCAGATCTTCAACTTGGCCCCATGGGCCTGTTGAAGGGTACTGCTGCCAGGTCACTCTAGCGCAGAGAGGCTTGACCCAGGTGCGAGAGGGCGCAATTCCCGCTCATGATGGGCGGATTCAGTGGGACTTCTCGCAGTGCAGGCAATTCACTCATTCATTGGCGATCTGACGGGAAAGGGGGCGGGGGTGGGGGTCGTGTCAAGCTTCGTCTCTAATATAGCATCATTGGGCTGAAAAGAGACCTAACACCTCAACAATAAAAAATTTAGAATTTAGAAGCAATAAGACGTTTTTTGCGCTTCCGAAAAGATAATTCGAGACAATAGCATTTTTCCTTTGTACTGGCACCTGGTTTGTTGTACAAAAACCTCGTTCAGGCATGTTAAACAGTGAGATGTGCGTGCTTTAGCAGCCGATTTTAGCCGCAGACTGGACATGCCGTGCTTTGTTCAGTTTCTTTAACCCTCTCAGCGCTTGCACGGCACGCTTGATGCGAACTCGAGAATTTCGCAAACTTTCAGCTACAACAGTCCAGCCTTTGTAGTTGTCTTACGTTTCCTAATGGACAATAAAATGGAAAACACCAATATGCATAATTTGTTGTTCTTGATGCTGTTAATTCAGTCTAAACATGCTGGAGTTTTAAAGGTGTAGAATGATTTCCCGGGGAGTCAGTGGTGGCTGTTTTTGCATTAAGGGGGGAGGGGGCTTGGGGCTGAGGATATGAGAGGAGAATAAAAGAGGCCAGCACAAGGATCCCGAAAATCATTAAACCGGCAGATTCAAATCCGGGAACACGAATAAATAACGAGGAAACATACTTTTTTAATACGTGAGTATCTTAGACCTGTGGTTTGGACCGTTCTTCATCGTTACTGAAACATTATACCGATAATAATTTAAAAAAAAATAAAAATTTATGCACTGAAAACGCAGCATCATCAAAGATGATAAAATTGCGATTTCAGTGCATATGTTAAAACTTATTTTCTGTTAGGTTGGGTTTCAGTGATAATCAAAAATGCATGCTGATTTCATTGAACAAGTAAGAAATTTGATTTTTGGTCTGTTGAAATTGATTTTGTCGTCCAAGTTCTGTTGTGTCCATCAGCATGTACTTGGTAATAAGAAGTCTTTGGAATTTTTTCAGGGTTTAGTTAAAGACGTGGGCGGTTTTCCATTTCTGTGGCGAAACTCGTGAAAAATAAAACAAACAGACAGTTAAACCTCACCACAGTGGAGCAACAGAGACCCCCACTGTGTTACATAAGGCGACGATAAATTTGCCCAAGCTTTAGATGGGATATTTGATGATGGTCCGCCAGGGGGGTCATTTGTCACCATGGCTCCTCGGGAGGAGAGTTGAGGGTTTGTGGTGTAGGCAAGCACGGGGAGGTGTCATTGTGAGAACCAGCAGCGCTGTGGGCCTGGTCACTAGTTTCTCATCAACACTGACTGTTGTCCAATCTGTGATCTGTACGGTAGACGCTCTATTTCATGGACTGTGATTGTTACATCCGTTTTGATTTTATTACACCAGCGCACAACTGTTATAAGGTGAACCAAATTCGAGCTACAAGAAAACCATGTATGCATGAAAAACGGGAATCATTCACAAAGCATTTCGATTTAGTGGTCAGTTTTTCGAGATTTAGTGTGGAACGAAATGCAGAGGATCAAAATTAATGTTGTCGACGAGCTCTGATTGATTGATAATTATGCAGGTCAGAATTCTCAGGAATGTAACGATGTATGATTTTCCATTTGGAAATTGTGTTAATTTTAGTCTCATAATTTGCAGAGACAGTGGCGATGTATGATTTACTTTTTGGAAGTCGTAATCATTTTACAAAAAGTTAGGTTTTTTTTTTTGAAGTTTTTCCATGCGTTCTTTATGGGGAATGTCGTTGTTAACGGGAGGTCAGAAATTTTGAAATATTTAGCGACTGCAATATTGGGGGGGGGGGGAGCATTTTACTTTGGGGACTAAATGAAGATAGAGATTTAGCGTGGTTCTGTGTTTTGTTCGGCTGTAAAAAGAATCGATTAAAGTCATCGTCCACTGTGTTCATGTACGTAGCTGGCATGGAGTGATATCTCAGCAACTGGCAGATTGTACTTGATTAAGACTGACATGTCGCCCTTGTTGGTTGTTCTCAAAAGAATTTCTCGCGTCAATGCGTAATATATCGGGACGTTCATTGTTGTGGCAGGATTATATTTTCTGGTTGGGCGAAAGTGACAGAAACTCAGAAAGATAGGCATGTCGCGGACATAGCGTAAGTGAGAAGGTTCTTAGTGAAAGAAAATCTTAAGATGTGGAATTTTTGTGTTTTTTGCATACTTTCTGGGAAAGCAAATTGTTTTGCTTCTTTTGGCTTGATTTGTGCGTGCACAAGGACTTAAATATATATATATATATATGTCTGTCACTCGCGATGTGAAAAATGACTCAGTTGTTCTTGACATGTACATCTGCATTTACCTGTACTTGGTTTTGTGGTTGTGAACAAGAGTTTCAAATGATAGACGTATAGAATAATAGAGTTACAATCAATGTTGCCTGAATCAGGCATGTGAAATAACCTCAAGGTGTTAACCTGGGATTTCATATGTACCGAAACGGCAACGGAAACGTCAAAAATCCACCAGGTAGTAAAAAGAAAGCAAGAGTGTTTCCATGCGTACGGAAACAGCGTTCTCTCACAAAATGAAAATATTCTTTCTATTTCACTATTTGAAAGGTTTTTGAGATTTCTGTTGACGTTTCCGTTGCCGTACCCATGAAAACCCAGCTTAACCTGATAGTTTTTAATGGTTTTTTGGTCATGGTTAGATTGTCCCGGTCACACAATCTAGTCTTTTACAACCGGAAACAAACACTTGCACAAGCCACTGGTTATCATATCCCCCATTCTTTCTCTCTCTACCAGCTGCGCATTCCGCCCTGATAACGAGCCTCTTATATCCCCATAAAAGATTACTCCACATTCCTTTTTTTTTCAGCAAAGAAAGGCTGTGTATAGCAACTGTTTTACTTGGTATTGTAATACCTTTGTCTGGGTAGACAAATCATTTCTGAACCACCGGGTCTAAACAGTGCTGTTTGTGTTACGGCCTTTCGCGCATAGTGAAGAAAAGAATTCCGTTACACTATTTTTGTGAGGTTCATGATACTGTTTGTGCGTACAGTCTTGTCTTAATTCAGTTATTCTTCATATGTGTTGAGGAAATGACTCCTAATTTAAAATACATAACATACAAAGTTTAAACTGCCAAATTCTTAACCATCAATTCATTTTGACCTTAATGAATCAATACATGTACTGAGACCAAAACAACCATTTAAATGAGCAAATTTGCTAGTCTTCCAGCAGCGGGAAAGTCCACTTTAATGGCACAATTGTTGTAGTTTTTTTGCTGCTGCCGAGCAAAAATCGTGAAAAATATGTTGATATGCCAAATAGGAAAGAACAGACCCAGTTTGAAAAGTATGAACGTTTAAACTTTTTTGGCATAGTCCAACGAGATAGTACACATGACATAAAAAATCACCACATATTATACCCGGCTGCTGGGGGAGGGAGGATTATTGTGGTTTTCAAGATATTTATAAACACACGCTCTTCAAGAATTGCACAGAAAGAGACACTTCACTGAAAACTGCGTGTAAAAATTTATGTTATCCTTTTCAACGGGTGCGTGTGCTTGATTCAAGGGTCACTTCAGACTTGTCGGCCCTTGGCTGAAGGAGATCTGGGGGGTGCGGGCGGTTCACATTCCTTTTCGCATCAGGGATTTCTCGTTACTTTCGTCATACCTAGGTTTCTAACTGTATGGGGCCTGTCTCTTGGTTCATGTTCCATGACATAGCGATGCGTGGAGAAGGTCGGGTGAAGTACCAGGAGTCAGCTTTTTTAATGAAGTCACACTGTTGTGGGGGGAACATCCACTGGTCTGAGGTGTTGAAATTGCAGATTTGTAGATTGCCGCTGCGGTTAGGAACATTACAACATTCCACGACTGAATGTTTTTGTTGTGATAGCGTGATCCAGCCCAGTGGCATTAAATGATAAACTCCCTGCCTAAGATAGTGCATAGCTTGCAGTATGAAAAGCATTGTAATTGCACATAATTTTCCAGGTCATTAATTTATTCATTTATGCCCACGTTTGTTTATTAAATTGTTTTATGACAATATTTATTAAACCTTTACATGCTGGTTGTTTAACATGGGTTGACTTATCACACAAAGTTACTGCATGTGCTGCATGCAGATATACCCAGTAGCTCAGGCTCGATTGATTTATCGGGACCAGTTAAAAAAAGAGTTATGTTTCTGCAAGAGATTTTGAAATAATTTGAAGCAGTGCGAACTCTACAACTCTTGTATCTAAGGTTACTGTGGTGGATTTCTTCAGTACATTTTGTGCAGGAAATAGGTGAAGGTCGAGGGGCCCGAAAGGGGAGGGAGGGTAGAGATTTCCTCAATAGATACAGTTTTTTAGCTTTGGGGCTTTTGGTGGGCTATCACGAGGGGCATCTATACTGCCTGCATCGACCTATCACCAACACTGCCACATCGCTTCCGGCCATCTAGGCGTTATAAATAATTAATTTTCATGGTCTGCCAAAGAAACATCGCATTGTAGAGAGATTTGTTTTATCACCTGGTATAATTGTCGTTTGGTCGTTGGCATCCATACCCTCTTCAGTTGAAATGTGTGTTCAAATTGCTTACAATACCCTGCCGCGAGAGAGTTAAACCAACTACAATAGCGACACGTTCTTAAAGAAAATCGTCAGTCCTAGCAGTTGCTCATGTGGGCCAATAACCGTGCATCGCAAAGAAAAACACATAAAGAAATATATATTATGCAAAGATGGCACTTGTGTCTAATATGTTTCACAGACGACTGTGAACAAAATACAGTTAAAGTTATGTAAAAGATTGCTGATTTACATCATGTGACTGTGAACCAACATTAGTTTTGAGCAATTTTGCACGAGTATGTACTTTCCCAATAATACCAATGTCAAACTTCCTGGTAGAATGAACCTCAATGGGGCCCGTGTGTCGTATCAGCCTTAAAACCGCTGCAAATGAAAAAATTAAAACTATTAGCCTTCATTCACTAACCAAATTTGCTCAGATGTTAGAACAAGGATTGAATGGATGCTGGAAATCGAAGGGCTCAAGATATTGATCTCTATTTACCCAGCCTGAGCCAGCATTGGACAAATAACCTCATCCTGGCACGCAATTTGCTCTTTGCTATTAAGAACAGTGTGGAAGTATGTTGTTGCGGCACAGTTTTGTTCCCGTCCTACAGTAATGGATACGGCGGAATTTGTTCATTTATGTCCAGGGGAAATCTGAGTTAATTATGTTTATTACAGTGTGGATGTTCACGTTTAGGCGTGTAATAAGTGTTAAAATTATTGACAAATTCGATGCTATTTCTTCGTCATCAGTGTATAGGGATCTATACTTGAATATCTTAGTTGGACATAAACCGTTGCGGGGGGAGGGGTGGACCGTAAATATTGCGGTAACACTTCTGTTTGCCTACAACCACGTCCTTTATTGTTCTTGGTTGTGGTGGAGGGGGGGGGGCATAATCATACTGACCCCGGAACGGCACAGACAGCTCCCGCGGACAAGAAGTGCACACCACAATTTCCTAGATTGTCTGGGTAAATCCGGAAGAGACCATAATTATTAAGCCCGGTCAGACACGGTCAGCTTCTGCCATCATTTCTTTGGGGTACATTTCGTTGGCAGCAACTGGCTGTGACGTTCCAGGCATAGTACGACGTCCTTCTCTCCCCGCCCCCACCCCAGCTGTAATGTGAGATATTTTCTCTTGATCGTTATCAATCAAATTTCATAAATTCTTGGATTAACACATTACAGGAAATGAGGAAAAGCAGTCCCGCTTCTTACTTTGTGTTTCTGATGAAATAATGAAAAAATACGTGTAGGCAGAGAGATCAGCTTAATCCAGTGGGAGTGGATTGGTCATTCTGTTTTAATGGAATATAGCCTGTTGTGTGGAATAGTGAAATTAAAACAGTGACAACTTAGATACGTTTTCATGGGCATTTTATTTTAAGCTTCCGATCAGGGGGGCGATTGTACGAGTTGTTAGTTTCTCGTCACAGCCGTTGCCATTGTTTGCAGATCTTACCTCGATACCAGCTGCACAGAATGCGATCGGATTTTATTTATAATGTTGGATTTCGGTGTTATTTCCTGTGGATTACACAGTACTGTAATGGTTGGTTTGAAATAATCCCCGTCGATATGGGAAGGAAAGTGGGTGTTGATGCTGCACATTATAGTAGAGTCCTGTGTGCCCGGTCGGTTTTTATAATGTTGATTCGGTTTTACTTCCTGTGGATTATACTAAACTGTTATGGCTAGTTTGAAATAATTCTTGTCGATATGGGAAGGAAGGGGAAGGTTAATTTGTCACTTTGCAAGAATCACTTGTACAAGATAACTTGCACTTTTTTGTGTCTGCCTTGCCGATTTTTTGTACCTAGGGCGGTGTCATAATTGTTAAGCCCGGAACGGCACGGTCAGCTGCTTGCAGACAAGAAGTGCACATCATAATTTCCTGCATTTTCTTAGTAAATCCGGGAAGACTCAGTCATACTGAACCCGATCAGACGCAGCCAGCTTCTCCTATTATTTCTTGAGTGTACATTTTGTGGGCAGCAACTGGCTGTGGCGTTCCCGGTTTAGTATGACCCCCCGACCCCCAACCTTCTCTTAGTTATTTGGTTTTCAGTGGTAAGGTTTTGGACTTTCACATACGGGCGGAGATAAGTGTGCTTATTTTGAGATTATTATGGTGAAATGTTCGCGTCGCTAATACACCTATAGGTGGTTGGCAGCTGGTGCGATAGTCTTTCTATTTTTGGTGTCTTGACTGGGTCTATTTCTTACTCTTTTATTTTGGCGTGTAATTGTTTATCTTTGTCGTGTTGATCTGCCACCTGCCACCTTGACAAACTCGAACTTGTTCATCCGTTCATTCATGTGAAGTTGATTGAGTGTAAAATGTTGCTGAGGAATGAATTATTCATTATGATCGGGATGTCGTCAACCTTCCCTGAGACTGGAGTAACTCAAAAATTCGAAAAAATCGATTTTCGTATATTATTCAAATACATTCAAAGCCGCATCGAATGATCTTGGTTATAGACTCTTAAGCCGAAAAATAATCGAAAAGCAGACTTTCAAAAATTCATGGCAACTACACCAGTTGTGCTAAAATAAAACAGTTCTTTGCCTCTCCTGAAAAGTAGCCAAAAACTGATTACTGCAGCTTTACTTTTAGGGAGCGGTGACGGATAGTACATTTCTTTTTTCGTTGTTGTTAAAGACAGAACTGTAGAAGATGCAGAGTTTGTCAGTTGTGGCAAACTTACTTGAAGCGATTGTATACATATACAAAGTTGACAGTTCCGCCAGTTCAGAACGTGAATTTGGGTTTATTTTTATTGTTGTTTTTTGCGCGCACTTTGCTTAATTTCTCATGTGACGCGACTAACAATACAAATTGCATGAATTCTTTGTATGAAATTCCATCTGTAAAAGAGATGTCCAGATATCATTGTGTGTTTAGTGTAACTGTGCCCACGATTAGTGCTTGAACATTTTTGTTTGTTGTTTTTAATTGTTTTCATTGGATTACTGTCAGTTGATAGGCTGGCGTGACAAACCTGGATTCAATGCATATTGGTAGGTTGTTGTTGTTGCTCTCTCTCTCTCTCTCTCTCTCTCTCTCTCTCTCTCTCTCTCTCTCTCTCTCTCTCTCACACACACACACACACAGAGACACTCTCTCTCTCTTTCTCTCTCTCTCTGTTTCTTCCTGCGTGTCTCTGTCCGTCTCTCATTTCTCTCTTTCTCTCCCTCTCTCTCCCCTGACTCTCCCTTTCTCTTTCTCTCTCTCTCCTTCTGTAAGTATCCATGCCTTGTGTACACACACGTCAATATATCAATATTGGAGATTTTAAGCTTATCATTTTGAGAGTTTGCATTTACTGTTGATTTGAGATTAATGCCCCAGCAATGTTGAAGACTAATCGCTTTCCCAGACAGTTTTCCCGATTGCTTTTTGTCTTTAAGAGCAATAGTAAGAATTTGCCAAGCCCCCTCCCCTTTCCACACAAGGTAAATAAACAAAACAAGAACCATGCTATGAGAAATACATGATAACATGGACAAATATCGATGCATTTCTACGGCATCTACACTACAAGACACGAGTGTTGAAAGGGCCCAGAGAAGGTTACTGACGGTGTAGAGGACAGTGCAAGGCCCAGGTACCTGTGTTTGCCGACAGAATTCGCCACCAGTCTTGTGGGCTGTTTAAATTAAGACCAAAGATTATCGGGGCAATTGTGGATTTTAAACTGAGTTTACGTTTTCTTTCTGTTTGTCTCTGTAATCACTTCCCTCAGGGGACACGTGACGATTCTTTACGTAGGTGAGAACTGACCTCCTCATGGCTGACCTCAGCTATGTCGAAATATTCGTCGGCCCTTATCCTGTGTGTTGTCATGTCGATAAGTTTTCGTTTGTTTTATCTCCATTTTCTGAAAAACTGGACATCCATTAGAAGAGTTGTAACAAATGCACTTTGACACTTCTTGTTTAAAATGTGTTGTGGTACTTGTCAAGCTGTTTCACAGTTCCGATTTATTTTAACTCCGCATCATAGTACTGAAGATGCAAACGTTTAACGTGGGATTTCTCAGTTGTGCAAAAACGTGGCGTTGGCACAAACAGGAACTGCGGTCGCGAGATAAAGATTTTCCAAATCCCAGCATTACACGACAGGCTGCATTGATTGTCTTTTCATTTTCACACATGGGAATCTAATTTATTATCTGTTATTTTGTGTCCCTTCCACAGCCGTTCACCCCCAGCATGGCGTCATCTGGACGGACGGAAAAGGGATTTACCTGGCGCCCATAGTGGTGGAACAGCACCAGGTTCAGAATGCTGCGTCTGTCAAGCTGGGCGAGTTTGAGTGAGTAGAAAAGGCCGTCACGGAATTCTATTTCATCCCCTTAACCCTTTCAATACGGAAATTGCATTGCAGTAAACTCTTTATTGCTCCACCACTTTCAGGTTTTGTTCTTCCATTTCTAGCTTTTAAATGCAGATCAGTGGAGTGATTTAGATTCATATTTACCATTCAGAACAATTGAAATAAGTGGATCTCAATATAAACTGGATTTGTGAAAATCTAGCTTTCACAGCGTCAGTAGTTAAAGGGTTAAAATGATAAGGTTCCATCTCCACTTTTTTCGCTGAACTGAGTTATACACACTGTGCACTTCGACAGGCCTTCTCCATTGTATGTCAAAGTATCCAGCAGATTCGATGTATAATTTGTAGGTATTTGTCTTCAAAAGCACATGAAACTTCAATCATCAGTTTTTCAAAGGTTGAGGGAGGGGACCTAGATTAGAAACTTGTCATTCTAACGGGACGATTTGTCACCAGCTATACATGCAATAGTATCTTGCGGTTTTTGAACCAATTCACTGTTCAGGCCACCAACCACACCCCAGCCCGTACAGCAACCACCCCATCGCAGTTCATCCCTACTGCCTTTGCGATTCAAGAAATAATTTTTTAAAAAACAGGGGGTGGTATGCACATCGCGTGAGTGTCCCCACGGATAATTTTTTTTTCTTTGAAAGTGAATACACATATACATGAGTTATGATTAATTAAACATTGTTGTCATTTTAAAAAATAGTATATTATTATAAACTATTTTAGAAATATTTTTTAACTGGGGGGGGGGGGGGGGTGCAGGTGAAACATTTAGTAAATAAAGATTCAAACAAAGGGAAAGAGTGGGCAATAGAACTTTCCTCGTTCTCGAAAAGATCTTTGACACTGTGATCTTTTACGATTGAAGATTTGTTAGGGAGTGGTTCTAGTAGAGACATTGTACTGTCAGGATTCTAACGGGAGGGGAGTGTGCAATCTGTGGCTGTAGAAAGTAACTGATAACACATTTCCTGCGTAGAAAAATTGAATTTAATCACAGCAGTAGACAAGACAGCTAACCCTCTAGGCACACACACCCCTTCCCCCCCCCCCCCCTCATTTCGGCTTGTGGGGGAATTCTGATTTCGTGAGAATTTGTTCTTAGGGACATAATTAAGGTGTTTTTCATGATCAGTTGGTTGATTTATTGTGTGTATTGTAGAAAACTAACTTACTTTTCTCGCGCTGAGTTCTTTGCAGTCAACCGAGTGATAACAGTCTGTGTGTCACTGGTGATATAGTATGGTGCCTAGAGAGGGCTAAACAGGATAAAGTAGTATTATATTGAGAGAGGAGCTTGTCTACGTGAGAAACTCTGCGCTTGACGGACCAGCCAAGATGGACGAATCAATGCTAATCAATGATAGTAAATGCTGCGAAATTGTCCTCGACATATTCCTCTTCCCCCTCAGCCCTTGGCCTCTCTCTTTCTCTCTCTCTCTCTCTTTCTTTCTCTCTCTCTCTCCATCTTTCTCTCTTTCTCTCTTCTCTTTCTCTCTCCCCCCTCTCTCTTTCTTGTTCTTTCCTTTCACTCTCTCTCTTCTCTCCCTCTCTCTATCCCCCCCTTTCTCTCTCGCTTTTCGTTTTCTTCTCCCCCCCCCCCCCCAACTCGATTCCCATTACTACTACTATTTCCTGTTGCACCCACTGGTGCTTAGGGCAGCAACAAAGGATCTCCAGCCCTGTCTGTCCTGGGCCATCTTTGCGAGAGTTCCCCATGAGTGATTGAAGGATTTCATCTCTGCCTCGATTGTTCTCCGCCAGGTTGCCTTGGGTCTGCCTCGCTTGCGCCGTCCCTCCGGTGTCCACTGAAGTGCTGTTTTGGTTATAGAATTTGCTTCCTTTCGCAGCATGTGTCCAAGCCATCTCCATCGTCTCTTCGTGATGATGTTGGCTATTTCTTCTTGCTTGCATCGCCTTAGTAGTTCCTGATTAGAAATCTTGTTTGGCCAAAAGATGCGGAGAATCCTACGAAGACATGTGGTGTGGAAGGAAGACAACTTGGCGAGGTCACCTTCTGTCATTCGCCAACACTCTGATCCATACAGGAGTGTGGATAGGACACAGCTTTGGTACAGTCTGATCTTGGTGTTGATGCCGTATTGTGTCGATTTCCAGATGTTGCTCATACTTTGAAAGACAGCCCTTGCATTTCCCAGCCTACTTTGGATGTCCTCCTTTGTGCCACCCTCTGGTCTGATAATGCTACCAAGGTATTTAAATTTGTCCGTCGTGGTGAGGTTCTTGTCATCTACTTGCACTGGTGCTGGAGTGTCTACATTTAGGGTCATAATCTCTGTCTTCTTCTGGCTAATCCGAAGGCCTACTTTGCATCCAAAATTATGTAGTCTCTGCGTCTTATCTTGCATGTGTTGGTGACTATGTGACAATAGCGCAAGGTCATCCGCAAAGTCCAAATCCTCTAGGTTGTCGAAGAGTGTCCATCTGATGCCTCTTGGTGCATCCTCTGTAGTTTTCCGCATAATCCAGTCGATTACGAGGTTAAACAAAATTGTTGACATCACACATCCTTGCCGTACACCAGTTTTCACTTCAAAGGATGCATCACTGTTTCCGACACTGCAACTGAAGTTCTTGTAAAAGCTTTTGATGAGTTCAACAAGCTTGCTGGGAATCCCATAGTGCCGAAGAATGCGCCATATACTCTCTCTGTGGATGCTGTCGAAGGCCTTTTCGAAGTCAACGAAGTTCACATAGAGCTGCCTTTGCCATTCTGAACACTGTTCTATGATGTTTCGGAGTGTGAAGATCTGGTCAATGCATCCTTTCCCCTTTCGGAATCCGGCCTGTTCCTTTCTCAGTGTCTTGTCCACAGCATCTGACATACGTTGCACAATGATCTTGGCAAGGATTTTGCTGGGTATAGAAAGGAGAGTGATACCACGCCAGTTGTTGCAATCGCTGAGTGCTCCTTTCTTGGGTATTTTCACTATTTTGCCTTCATTCCAGCTCTTTGGTACTGCTTCTGCTTCCCAGATAGCTGTGAACAGTGGCTGAAGGATGGTGGCTGACTGATCCGGATCTGCTTTGAACAGTTCTGCAGTCAAGTTGTCTTTTCCTGGGGCTTTGCTGTTTTTTAGGCTCTTTATTGCTGCCACTATCTCTTCTTTCTTTGGTGGATCTATGTTGATGTCAAGGTCTTCAGCAGCATCTTGTATTATTATTCTATCTTCAGGTGGTGGCCGGTTTAGTAATTCCTGAAAGTGCTCTGTCCAGCGTGTATCCTGTTCTCGTTCTGTAGTCAGTAGTTTCCCATTCTTGTCTTTGATTGGAACACTTGGTCTTCCACCGTACTTGCCACAAATGCGCTTAGTGATCTTGTAGAGCTTACCCTGTTCTCCTCTTGCTGCTGCCTCCTCCGCATCTGCCGCTAGCTGTTCCATGGCTTCTCGTTTATCTTTCTTTACTAGTCTCTTCACTTTCTTATTTAACTCTGTGTAGCTATGTTGGTACCTCTCTTTCAGCCTTTCCGATTTCACTTGTAGGAGTTTCTTTTTCATGACTTTCCTCTCCTCGATCACATCCCATGTTCTTTGTTGGATCCACTCCTTGCTTTTCCCTTTCTCATTAAATCCAAGGCAGGCTACACTGCTCTCTGTGTACACTGTAGTTACTCTTTTCCACTCTGAATCGATTCCTCTTTCATTAGGGTTGTTCTTATCAGACTCTCGTAGAGCCTGGAATCGGTTCTTGACTTGTATGTTGAAGGCATTTCTAACACTTGCATCTCTCAGTTTCTGAATATTAAGGTGTCTTTGCTTTGATGTCTTGATTCCGGTCTTGTTCAGTTTAATTTTGATAAGTGCTGCCACTAGATGGTGGTCGCTGGCTACGTCAGCTCCTCTTTTCACTTTCACATCTAGAAGGGATCGTCTCCACATACCGTTGATCATCAAATGGTCTATTTGGTTCTTGTCTCTTCCATTTGGAGAATTCCATGTGAGTTTGTGAATTTCTCTGTGTGTGAAAAGGGTCCCTCCGATGACTAAGTTGTTCAAGGCACAAAAATCCACAAGCCTTTCTCCATTGTCATTCCTTGTTCCAGTTCCATGTTTTCCCATTACTCTTTCATAATTTATATCATCTTTACCTACCTTAGCATTGAGGTCTCCCATGACAATGATGAGATCATGCCGTGGCGTCATGTCCATTTCCCCCTGGAGTTGTTCATAAAAGTCGTCTTTGTCTGTGTTGTCGTTTTCGTTGGTTGGTGCATAACATTGGATGACAGTGATGTTTGTGTGTCGTCCTTTCATCCTCATCCTCATCAGTCTGCTATTGACTGGTTTCCACTCCAACAAGCATTTGTCCAGTCCTTTCTTTAGGATGATGGCTACTCCTCCATGATGTTGGTCATCCTCTCTTCCAGAGTAGAGAACGGTTTCTCCAGTGGATGTTTTGATCCTTCCAGATCCAGTCCATCTGCTCTCACTTACACCCAGGATGTGTAGGTTGTAGCGCCTCATCTCTGATGTTACTTGTGCTAACTTACCCGATTCATACATTGTTCTAACATTCCAGTATCCAATCCTGGTCTTGGTTTTGGCGGTGTTCAGTTCCTCCTTCATCCTGCTAGCAGTTTCCTTTCGGCTTTCACTACTTGCATTCATACGAGTCGCGAGGTACTCAGAAGGTCCATCACATCCAGAACGTTGGTTTTTCCATGTTGCTGTTTCCGTAACGATTTTTGTTTCTCCAAGTAAGGTCACCCCAACAAGGATTTCAGGGTAGGGTTGTTAGCCCTACGCCCAACCCCCGAACCTGGAGGGCCGGTCTGTTCAATCTTGTCTGGTCCTTCCCCCATGACCTGTCCAGCTTGCTTAAAGCTATCAGGGGCACGAGGCCTCGGCTGGCTTAGCTCCTGGGATCACTGGGACACGCAAGCCACTCCTCCACGTCAAGGCATGAACAATTGGAGCAGTCGATTCCCATTGCTTGGTGTTTATTATTTTGTGAAGAAATAAGTCATGAAATGACGTCTGTACATACTGCGCTATATAAAAAAAAAAACTATATAAATAACACTTTACATTACACACATTTTGTTTTGATCTGCACTCGTCAAGCAGGGCAATGTAAACCCAATTGTCTCGGCCTACTGCTCGCAACTCTTTCTCTTCAACTGGCCCTTGACAACACAAAAGGCCAGGAATTCCCAACGCGTGGGCGTCAAGAATAGTGGGCAGGGCTGCAAGGCGATAGAACTGAAAATGTTATGATTAACACGTTTTTGAACGTCGGTAATTCATAATAATGAATAGGATTTAACTGCCGTATCGGCGGCGAACTTACTGACCTCTGCTACTACTGCTAATCAGTTTTAAACTGCCGGTAACTATAGGCCTATCCCTGCTGCTTAGAAGTTATATTCGATATTGATAAATGAATATAGCAGCAATTACATTTTAACCCTCAACATGTCAGGTTACCTTAGAGGATCCTAATGAAAGTCAGTGCAAGCGCAGGTTTGATTCTTTGAGAAAAATAATCACTCTCTCATTGATTTTAAGTACATACATTATAATTATTTCCCAGATATACTAGGTATAAAGAAAAAAAAACAGTTGCAATTCAAGATCCGCTGGTATTGTGGATATATATTTCCATTAATTGAACTGTTGGGAGTTAAACAAAGACAGAGTCACGAATATCTTATTTCCTGCGTCAGTATTCAGTGTTGGATAATCGGAAGTGTATCAAAGCATTAGAGGGCCGATAGTCAAGAGATGGAGCTGTGTCACATTTTAATTCTTTCTTGCACGGCCTTTTTCCTCAGTTTATTTTAACAGTAAACAACACACATCATGTTATTTGCTTTTGAACAACAAAACAAAGGTCAGGTACCAAGCGGTGTTCGCAGTGGTTATGCAGAATGGAAAACAGCCCCTCCTTATATCCCCTTCCCCTTTCTCTTCCTCCGGCACCAAATTAAGCCGTGTTTCCATGTGTACGGAAACGGCGACGGAAACGTCACGAGTCCTTCAAGTAATAAAAAGAAAGAATGCTTTTCGAAGGCGTCGAAAGTTATACAGAAAAGGAAACGAGACATAATAGAGCCATCTGAATACGTAAAGTAAGGTTTTCTTAAACAAACAACAGTGCTATTATTCTGACCATTGGTATATAAAAACGAAACATAAAGCAAACTGAACACGTGAAGTAAGCATTATTGGACAAAGAGCAGTACTTTCTGACAAGTGATATTTCGAGAAAAATGTGCCTGTTCAAGAGTCCCGTTCAACAGGTTGTGAGAAACTCCTGTATTCTTTCTTCTGTGTGCATTGAATTTTCGAATACAGAGGCCTCTACCGAGTCAGAATTCAAAACTGCTCTACAGATCCATCTTTACCATAAACACTTTCAGCTCTGAAGTCTAATTCCCAATCCGTTAATTTTCTCAGTCCATTTTATTTTTTGCTGTTTTATTGTTTAATTTCTGCCTTTTTAAAAAAAAAAATCCTTTTTGTGCTTATGGTGTGTGTCGTATGTGTGTGTATGTCTAGCATGAGAGTGTATACAATAGATTGTACGTGAGTGAGAGAGGGAGGGGGTGGGGGGAGAAAGAGAGAGAGAGAGAAGGGTGAATTGCAGATGGAGAGAACATGAAGCCCAGAGCAGTTTTTGGGGATTGGGCGCCTTGTAAATGACCTTTATTATTATTATTATTATTATTATTATGGTTCTTGTTCTTGGCGTTAATATGCAATCCTCTTTTCTGTACAAAATCTCTATGGAGCTTTGAAATGGTAGATTGCAGATTATTCTGCATGACCAGCTAAAGTTTACCAATAAAGCTGTGTTTTCTGGTGGGCCGCGGTGTCCTCTGTGATGCAAAAGTTATCTGGTCTGAGATTCCTAACTCTCAGTTATAGTACACAGTGGTTTCAGTTACAAACAGCACGTACCGCACAGATATGTATCTTAAATATTCAACGCGTAGTTATCTGACAAAGTCTGAGCATAAAGCGCACTACATTCCTCGAGCTTGAGTCACCCAATTGTATCCGTCAATTGAAAAAAAAAAAAAGACACCCACGGCATAGAAGTAGATCTATTAAAAAAAAAAAAACGTCTGCGATCACGTGAAGCTATTTGTCGGTGTTTTCTCTACTTGAGGAGACCCGCTTTTAAGGATGTCATGCCAGAGACCTCATATAGCTATTGTAAGGTCTCTGGTCATACAGTAACAATAATGACACTGCCGTTTTAGGGGGGGGGGGGGGGAGAGACAATAAACGCTAATCTAGGTCATGTTTACTTTTTAACGTCGTCTTTCTAGAATTCAAGCACCTCAGTCGTACTATCTGGATTATAATTCTGAATGAATAATAGTTTCTTCTCAAAACCAAATGGAAATTAAGCGAAAGGATTAAAGCCCGGCGCAACGCGAAATGTCTTTGCGTCTGTCGTAAAATTTTGTGTTGGGCATTTAGTCTTCTTTCATAAAAGGGCTGGATAACAGCTTAGATTGATTAAGAAACGCCTTGTCTTGATTTCAGTTTGCCTCTTTTTTTTGTCGGACCTTTCTTCTTGTATTTCTTGTCCAGGTTGTTTCTTCTTTACTACATTACAGGAAAATATTTATGGAGTAGGAGGAAATTGTTTATTGTGGAAACGCTAGGCAAGTAGCTCGGAAGATGAGGAGGTGTTTTACGGTATTATTGTAGTGCTGTGAATGTTATCCATGAAGTTTGAAAGCGAACATCGCCAAAGCTTGGGTGGTCTCGTGAATTTGTTAATGCTATTCTCTTCATATATACATCCATCCATCCATCCATCCATCCGTCCTTTCGTCTATCTATCTATCTATTTATCTATCTATCTATTTATCTATATATCTATCTATCTATCTGTCTGTCTGTCTGCATGTCTGTCTCTCTGTCTACCTCTTTTTTTTTTCTTTTCAACAGGATAATGCTTATTCCTGTATTCTCTGTCAATCAAATGTAGGTCACTACGTTTTAACTGCATGTCAGGTCGCCTGTTTATCAAAGCATTCCACAAAATAGGTTATCAGGAGTGTTTGAGAATGGTAGTACATGTACCACTGTTTGCCAGAAATTTGTTATTCACTAATGTGTTTATTATATCTGCGTAAACATAAAGCTTAGGTATCCATGTTTCGCCGAGTCATATCCTGTTGGGGCTTGCAATGTCCACTTTTCATGGCGTTGGTGTACGACAATGATTCAGTGATTCTCAAAGGGCTGTCAGAGGGACAATGTCAAATCTGAGGGGGTTTTAGCAAGCAGAGGAATTTCAGTGAGAGGAGAATCTCCATTTGCGGGAAAGAACGGGACATGAAATCTTATAAGTTTTCTGATTCGCCGAAATTTAATAAAGATTTCTTCTCCTTTTTTTTTTTCACTTATTTGATTGCCGTTGATCAATAAACAATTCAGTTTCATACACTGTTTCAATAATTGCCAGTGTAAAAATATAATAGCGAGAAAAACTAATATTGCATGGCAATTCAAAATGGGGAAAGGACTTGAGCGAGGAAACCTGGGATCTGAGGGGGAGGAATGTAACACGGGACTCTGAGAATCACTGAAGGGCTGGAATTTTTCCGGGGGGGGGGGGGAATCGAGATTTAGTGCTTTAACTTACAGAAAAATGTTGGGGTAACTATTGTGCATGAGTTATTAACTCATTCACTCCCCAGGCTATTTTGCTTTGGGACGCAGCAATTTTGACAAAGGCGATCAATGGGGAAAGGTGGGGTCGTGAATGACAGAAAAAATAAGTCGAATCGGACGCCAAAGGCTCTCATTCACGCTGTAAAATCTTTCTAATAATAGTACTTCCTGATTCTAAACAGCCGATGTACTGGCTTGGCGGAGTGAATGTCATTGAGTTAACTAAGACGGTAGATACATGTTTTATTTGTGTAGACACCCTAATGCCGACACCCCCCCCCCCCCCAATTATTCAGTTATTCAAAACAGTTGCGTAGATCGTGATCAGAACATTAATAGATTTTTTACGATATCAGAATAACGTGTTTTACAATAATAACATGTTCTTGTGTGCATTGTTTTACGATATCAGAATAACGTGTTTTACAATAATAACATGTTCTTGTGTGCATTGTTTTATCAGAATAACGTGCTTTACAATAATATGTTCTTGTGTGCTGGGGGGGGGGGGTATCATACTAAGCCCGGAACATCACAGCCAGTTACTGCGATGCAAAATATTATACACTCGAGGAGTAATGACAGAAGTTGACTGTGTCTGACCTATTTGATAGGGTCATTCCGAGTTTAGGAGAAACTATAGGAAATTATGGTGTGCACTTCTTGTTTGCCAGCAGCTGCCTGCCGTTCCAGGCTTAGTATGATTACCCCTCCCCCTATAACATAATATGAAAAACTCTCTTAGCGTCTGTCGTGGTGAGTAACGGATGCTGTGGACAAGAGCAATAACGCGTACGTCTGTGTTGTGCGAAGGATAGCACGACTCACTGGCCACCCAGTTATTATCAACTCTTAGGGGCCTAATTTGTCTCAGTTTCGGAACACAAGGGAATGAACACCAGGTTGGCTCGCATGTGTCAATAGCCTGGCGTTAGGCTGGAGGTGAAATATGAGATCCTTGAACGTGTTTGAACCCTCTTGCGTGTGTTTGTGAAGAGTGCTGCCGATCAGAGAGAAGGAATTGTTTCTATTGTTTAATATTGTTGACTGACCAGTGGAATCGTAAACACCCCCCCCCCCTTTTTTTTCCATACAAAAAAAGCAGAGCACAGCCGAACTCCGTGTATATTTCTTACGTAGTGTATGTGTGTATAAGGGGGGGGGGCGGGGGGAGAGTGTGCCAGCGCAGGAATTTATCTTGATACTGGATGGCAGGAAGCTGGTGAGAAAATGAAAGAAGACATAATAGATTTGTGTATTGTCAAAGAATTTAATGTTGAAAAAGTTACAATGGAAAGACAAAACAGAAAATGCTCGTTTATTAAATTAAAATACTCAGATATCTATATTTAAGTAAGTGTGTGAACAAGTTAAGAAAATGGACAAACAAGCAGTTCGGTAAGAATGCAGAAAGAACACGGTATGTAACAGTGAAGCGTGATGTCCCCGTCATTTGCATCAGATAACAGAAGAACCACTATGGTTTGTCGGAAGCGAATTGGGTTAGTCAAATCTGAGGATGGCCATGGTCACATTTGTTCACGTGAGAAAGATACTTTTATTTGTTTTCGGTATTGTTAAAATGCGCCAACGAAAAGCAAATGTCGATACAGTTAGTTAGTAAAGATGGAACAGAATAAGCAAGAGGAAACGAGAATGACACAGTAGGAACGATCGTTGATTTGAAAGACTTACTTACTTTGAGTCAAAATATGGCAAAAAGAAAAAGTTTGTAGCGAAGCCTGGAGAGAGAAATAACACAGAACCGATACAGCAAAATGCAAAGGAAAGCCTTCCTGCGTTCCTGTAGATTTTCTGCGGTTTATATATTATTTCATCAATTGCTTGCGTTGAGAAAACTACTCGGTATACTTGTTTCCACACAATCGACGACATTCCTTTTTATAGACTATATGCACACACTCTTGGACAATGCTACCTTTTCGAGCGTGAATGTGAAGAACCAACTGCTATTCAAAGCGGAACCTTGGGGTATAAAAATGTGTATGTATAAGTGGCTTTGAGAAGCTTACGCCAGCCACTGAACTAGAAATGAAAGTGTTCGATGTGCATCCAAGACGAACAAATTTATTTCATACCCAGGCATTTCTTCCTTCTTCTTCTTCTATTTCTTTTTAATTCAGATTTAGATGAATTATGTAAATAGTGAATCGTGGGTAATCTGCAAATAGTTTACTTTGCTAAGTTTGAGGGACCATATTGCGGCTTCTTTTTGGTGTGGAATTTGATATACAAGACCTCGTATTTAAACTGGAATATTGCATGGTTATTGTTCACATTTGGAAAGTTCATTTTGAGAATGAAACTGAGATGACAGTTGAGAATATTTCTATCGCTACGCCAGGGTGAAAAGCGGTATTGGATTGTGTCAGAAACGTAAACAGCGAGTGAGACAGGTTGGACGTTTTTGAAACTTGTACGTGGTGACATTCCCACCACTACTGCCGTATTACGGGAAAAGACCGTATAATGTCAAACCAGGTCAAATTCACTTTTAAACATTATTTCATTGAACGAAATATGCTTATCTTACTTGTTAAGTAATAATTTTGTGCGACTAAAAAATAAATGGTCTCTTTTGAATATCACAAATATAAATTTTAGAGTGAAATGTTTTTTACAGCTCCTGTAAAGTTGGTTTTTTTTTTTTTGGCATTTACGGTGTTTTTTCATGAAACGGCAGAATATGGGTATAGTATCGTCACTGTTCCCTGAGACTGTGGTAATTCAAACATTCGAAAGATCGATTTTATATACATTCAGCTACATTCAAAGTCACATTAGACTTCTGAGTCGAAAAGTAATCGAATAGCAAACTTTCAAAAATTCGTCGTAACTAGACCAGTTGTGCTCAAATAAAACAGTTTTTATGCATCTCCTGAAAAGTGGCCAAAATTGATCAGGAGCTACTACAGGTTTAGGGAACGGTCACGAAATGATATAGTGCAAACTCATTGTAGTGTCCCCGGCCCCCTAAACATTTATTTGTGCAAAGTAAATTCATATTTGATAATGCACATGCACAGTAAGTATAGAAATTGTTGTTTACAAATTAAAACTTGTTCACAGATGTAGCAGAACTGGTTTATGCTAAGGATTTGGCGTCCCTCTCGCAGGTCTTGTTTTGTTTGCTCAGGACATAAGGCACGTGTTTTTGCCCACGTGAAATAATTGGATTGAGTGCATTTTGTCATGTCAGGGCCCAGAAACTGCCTCTAAATGTTATAAAATCCTAACGCTGTGTCTTTAGCAGTATGAATAAGAGAGGAGAGAGCAGATATGCGTATTGTATGGGGGATCTTCCTTTTATTATAAATTAATTCATAGCTACCTTCCATTGCGGCAAAACGTAATTAGTCTGTATTGTATTTGCAATTCCGGGTGTGCAAGACCGTTCTATAAATGAAAAGCATGTATTTGAGGAATTTCCCCATGTTTACCGTTAAGATACAAGAAAATCCCTTCGAAATGAAAAAGTTGCAAAACTATTGAAGCGATCTTTCTGAGGGTTTCTACGAAGAGGCGAAATATTGTTGAGGATGTTCATGGCTTTATAACAGCATACAGTTAGGGGCGACCTACGAATTGTCCGCAAGATTCTTCAAAAACCGAACTTTTAGATTTCCGAGAGGATTTACATGGCAGGTTAGGAAGGCAATAGTTGTGACTAGTTCGACATACAACAATCTGGTTTCCGGTATAAAAAAAAAAGTGGTTTCACAACTTGGGAGAAGTCGGGACAGAGTGATTCTGTGAATCATTTGCAGCATCTTCTATTCTGTCTCACTGCCTTGTGGCTATATGTTAATGTTGGAATTAGATCTATTGCAAAAGTGATTTTACCGTAGATTTTTTACTCTTTTATATTATAGAAAAACAACAACAACACACACACATACACACACAAAAACCAAAGTTTTTAACGTCCGCAAATATTCTTGACGTAGCGATCCAGCCTGTCAACAATGCGGCTCACTATCTTAAACTATTTATTGTTGCCATTCATTCTCTCTCCTCCCCACCCCGGTTTTGTGTTGTTGTTGTTGTTGGTCTGCCGCCGCCGCCACCGCCCGCCCCCCCCCACCCACTTCTTTGGTTATATTATCTGTTTTCTTTGAATTTTGTACCTTTTTTTATCACACTTTTTTAAAAAATTATTTTTTTCCTGGTTTGAAAAGTTAGCAGTGGTATTTTCGTATGTTGTTGTTGTAGTTGCTGTTAACGGTAATTGTTGTTGCTGGGACAGGGCGTCCATTTCTCAAAACATTGGACGTTGCTCATTGCGGGATTCAGACCAGGGACTTCTGGCATCCGAATGCAGTGCTCTAACCACTGGACCCCTGCACCTGTTGGTATTCACGTCGACATGAAGTAAAAATAACGACCGAACAGTCAACGCGCTATCCTACTCGAGTCGTAAACTTCAAAATAAGTGCTTTACTTTAAGGTGCTGTGGGTTAAAACGAATTTTAAAACCAGTGAAAAGGCACATAAAATCAGTTTGGAAAAAAGTGTTTGCTATCCAGGGAAGCACGCAGTAAACCCCATAAAAAAAAAAGGTTAATGGCCATTCGACATGAGGACCGTAAAGAAATAGTCTCGTACGTTTGATACGTAATACGTATGCTTCACCTACCCCATGCCGACTGATTTCATCGTACACTCGCCCTGCTTCGTAGGAGATCGGTGCTTATTTCAGCGTCGTGACAACATTTCGTCTCAAACAAGGAAAACAGTACATGGTTTTTGGTTAAATTTCAGACTGTCCATGTTAACTTTCCTGACTGCTCTTTAGTCGTCTGGTGTTATGGGAAATGTTAAAATCAACATTTGGCATTTTGCCAAGTTTGTGTTATCGGTGTTTCCTATTGCATTTTTAAAATCACGAGTGATGGCCTGTCCAGAAACACTTTTTCTAATGTCTATTCTTGTGAAGTATTACAAAGGATTATTATACACAGATAGATCGAAGTTAAATTAGTAATAACGGCGTTCGTTACTAGACAACGCCCTGCGCACTGTTTGCAAAGTATGACATGAATTAGTTCTCTATCCGATGTGGAGATCGTGACTCGGAATAGTAATAATCCTATTAAAAAGAAAGTAAAGTCTCCGATGTAATCATGAAAGGATCATTAAACGCTAAGCCTTAGATTACAAAATGTCACATTACTCCTAGAAAGACGTAAAGATGTACGTGGGCATATTTTAAAAGATCTTGAAGTTCGTTCGCTATATTTTTAATACTTTCGTTGATTTTGAGCCACAACTTGAGTTGAAGGGAAGAAAGTGTTCCGGCATTATGAACCCGAAAAAAGACGCATTTTCTTCGAGTAGACTTAAAAAGTGTGACAGGAAATTTCGTTGTGCCCCTCAATTTACACATTGTGAGACCTTAGTTCTTGTAATAATAATAATAATAAAATAAATTGCGTCACTTTCCCTGTGTTAGCAAGTCACATGACTATCTCCGGAATTCTCACATTTGATAATTGCACATTATAATCAAATTAGGCTGGTTCCGCGCTGAGCCAAATTTAGTCTCGGTTTTGGGCTATGGAGTAAAACAGGACCCCCGGAACGGGCAAGACGGGGACAAATCTGTTTCATCAAATTTGGTCCGTCATCACTTTTGGAGCCAATTGGCCGGAACAGGAACCTCCTCGCGCACTGGGTCAAAACAGGTGTGAACAATCTCGGCTCAATGCGCCATCGACCTTACAGACTGTTTTACTGCGCACAGAAAGCTACTACCACTAGAATTATAAAGACACACTTGTTTGGTAATTATGTTAACTGCGGATCGGAGGTATTTTTTGTTAAGGCATGAAATCAAAATGCCACGCTTTAATTTGATGGTCTAGTTAGCTCTAAAGTCAAACTTGAGGTTAATGAGGCATTGAATGTCAGCGCTACATGGAGTGACTATCAGGCAAGTAGGAAGGATAGACGTGTGAAATGCACTAGTTAGGTTGAAATGTGACAAATATGTAGCAAAGCCTTGCGTAAGAAATAATAGGCTACAGAAACGATGCAATAAAACGTAAAGGAGAAGGAAAGACAATTCAAGCTATCTATAATTTTTTTTTTCTTAGTTCAGTTTTGTTATTTGTTCAATTTTCTATCCTGTCACATTTTTTTGCCTGACGAAGACTAATATATCGAAAGTTTGATTTGTCTTTCTTTTTCATCTCCATTTGATTGTATCGTTTCTGTAATATCCCTTACGCGAGGCTTTACTACATACAACTTTTTCTTTTTGCCACATTTTGATTTCAATCCTGAAAAAAAGTATCCTGGTACGAGCGGTCAACAGTGGAATGCCTTTCGTTTGTTTTGTTTGTTGTTGTTGTTGTTTTCTGAAGAAAAAGCTGGAACACTGTGGATAGTCAATTTATGGGAGCATACACAATTATCTTCTAAAGGAAGGACACGAATCCAGGGCTGACCGACACAGCCATGTCCAGATCCACACTGTTGTTGTTGTTGTTTTTGGTAAGATTTGTCTGGTTCAGTGACACTGCGATGAATCCAGTTTTAAATCCTCACACCCGATGCAGAGTGGCTCCAGAAGCCAGAGAGTTTGTTTACATACACATGTAAAGAGGGAGAGGGAGGAGATGAAGTGCAGACCTTGACCGAATTTGCCTCTTAAACCTCAGTATTTGTCTATAAATAAATAAATAAATCAGTCAGTTAGTAAATTTTATTCTTACAAACATACACATCCACAGCCCAATGTGCCAGGTACGAAACAATATTTGAGCTCAGAAATGTAACTTAAAAAAACAAACAAACAAACAAACAAAACTTGTACTTTTTTTTGTAACGTAGACACTTTAGCCACCTGTGTCATCCCGACTTTGGACGGACGTCTTAGAAAATGCGACGGAACGATGTATCATTAAAACTGCTATGAAAAGTAATAATAATAATAATAATAATAATATATTGCATTTATATAGCGCCCAACCCCGTCGATGACAAGCTCTGGGCGCTTTAACAAACTCTTACACACACACACGCATACACAAAAGAAATTCAAAAATATTTACTATTGTTGCTGCCGAAAAACACCCAGCCTAGTTTGTCTGAAAGAAATGGGTCTTCAGATGGCATTTGAAAGAACCAATGTCATTAATTTCCCTGGTTGTCTTTGGAAGAGTGTTCCAGATGGTAGGGCCAAGAAATGAAAAGGACTTTTCTCCTACAGTGGACAGATTCATTTTAGGTACTTTCAATTTTGTAGTGTCAGATGATGATCTTAATTATGTTTTCAAAAGAAAGTCTCTTTTCCACTCCTAGGACTTCAAGTGTTCAGCACTATAAAATAAATTATAATTCCCTGTGCAGACAAGTCGCTAGACCGATGCCGGTAAAGCGTGCGTTCTGCAAAAATAAATGTTAACGGGGGGAAACAAAACAAACACAAAAAGACACCGACACGGCTTCATCAGTGAATATGGCAAATTCCCCACCGTGATTTGAACATTGGAGTCAGTCAAGCAGAGCTGGTCGGATTTTCCATCCGGCACCCGGAGGCTGTTGCCGGTGTCAATGGGCGGAAAGAACAACCGGTTGTGTCGGTTTAAACTGTGTGATCCTCCGCTTGTCGGGGTAGACAGAGCTGATGTGTTGCCAAAAAAAAACCAATAATAACCCGGTATATCTCAATGTAGGTCAAATTCACTTTTTCTAACAGTGTTTTACAGAATAAAATAATACGACTTTAAATTTTTACGCAACGTGTACATGTGATGCCCATTCCCAACATTTTACTCAGTTCAAAGTGCTAATTTTCAATTCCGTCCACGTTTATCATTTTGCATTTTCCTCATAGAAAACCAGTATACGTGTATATACACAATGTAATGTTACACCATTATCAGAAATTATTATGGCAGTTTTCTTTCCCTTCAACATAACAGTCCATCATTTTAATAAATTTCTCATTTGGTGTTTTATTCAGTGATTGTATATTATATGAATTTTTACCTCCGCTGGCTTTTGCTGAATATCCGTTTAGTTGTACACTAAGCCATTTTATGTACATTGCCTGTAGTATTTATTGTATAGTCTATTTTGTTTCCTCAAAAAAATGATGCGATATCTTTCTATCTTGGTCATAAATTCTCACGGCTCTTAGTTTTTTGTTGTCATCCACAAAATGGAACTTGAATAAAGAATGAAAGCATGACGAATTAAGAACTGTTTTTTGTATGTGTGTGGTGTTTTGGGGTTGTTTTTTTTTTTTTTTGCAAATACTGTATTTTTTTATTTTTTTTAAACAGCAAAGCTATCCTGTTGATATGAGAACAAAATGGGTAGTCTATGTTGACTGGACAGCTGCATGAGCCTCTGCGGGTGATTAAACTTTGGTTGTATACATTTCTCATGCGCTGGAGTTGTTGCAAAAGCCTGCGTTTCTAAGTTGGATAGTTAGGTTACCTACACGAAGCTGCATCCCTGAAGACGATAGCCAGATTGGAATGCACTGAGCGTTACATAAATGCAGGTTTTGCCATGATAGTTCAGCCCTGAAGATTCTGAGGATTACTGATACTATGTTAACTATTTGTCATGGTCGCCTTTCATCTTCTTCATTTCTGTCGGCCTCTCTTACTCTCTCACTCACTCTTTATGTATGTGCGCATCTCCCTATCTCTCCCTCTTCCTTTCTCTCTCTCTCTCTCTCTCTTTCTCTCTGTCTCTGCCTGTCGTTCTCTCTTTCTCTCTGTGTCTCGCTCCCTTCTCTGTGTGTGTGTGTTGGTCTCATCTCTTCATCTCCCTCCTCCTCGCAGTGAACATGCGGTTTGTGGTACCAAATCGTGGTGACTCCTTGGGTGAGATTTGCAGGCAACACACCCCCCCCCCCCCTTGGTGAATGGTTTGAACTGAACCTGGCGCAGGGTAAAAAAAAAAACAACGTTTCACGGTAATCGCATCCATAGTTGTAGCGAAACGCAAGGATATGACATGTTTATGGTCGGAAAGTATTGTCCGACACAGTAGTAGCATGTCAGGATATTGCAGTCATCTCGCTGCAAAGTTTTTATCTACACCTGATGTGCAAACAGCAGTAAAACAGTGAAAGGAATTGGTGGAGGGGGGGGGGGCAGAGAGAGCCTATTATGGCTATGTCGCAGTTGGATGCAAAAACACCGAAATAAACCTCGATCTCAATTTTTATATAGTTTGAGTTTTGGTTTTACATGGCATCAGCACGATAACAGCCACTTTTCGCCCTTCACGGTCTATTTGGGTGCACGTTCTTTATTTATGTTTCGTATTCTGAGCTTTTAAGTTTAACATAGAATTAAATACATTCATATAATAATAATTTTATCATACTGGTAAAGTTCTCAAAAATTGTTTTGTATGGATCTGACAAAAGTTTTGTAAATGAGTGTAAAAGTTTTTTAAATCAAGTTGTTAGATCTTAGCCTCTCTCAGAAACATTTCAAAACAAAGTGAGTTTTAGCCCGCCCGTTGAGGGCAGAGTTCGTGGATTCCACAGCTAGCGAACAAATGAAATTAATTTATGCACATTGATGTTTTTATTCAATGAAACAGCAAACTGAACAAGGCAGTTTAAAGTATAGAATAAAATCTGAATTAAATACGCTATTCGGCAGAATGCAATCATACTTGTATTATTATTAAATTATGCCAATACGGTTTTATTGGCCGTGAAAGATGAGCTTTGCCAAATTATGAAACAATTTCAAATTTACATTTGTACAAACATTAGGTGCACACATACTTTTGTCACAGGGAAAAAAATTGCACAACGTAGGATTTTTGTGCACTCTGGCTACAAAAAATTAGAGGGAACATTGGCTGCAAGTGCAATCTGTTTCTTTAAAATGTGGCCAGGCTTTGCGCACTGTGACTGACTAGTTAAAATTTCGAGGGAACATTGGCTGCGGTCTGTTTCTTAAAATGTGACCAGGCTTTACGCACTCTGACTACTAAAAATTAGAAGGAACATTGGCTGCAATCTATTTCTTAAAAATGTGACCAGGCTTTACGCACTCTTAACTGACTACTAAAATTTGGAGGGAACATTGGCTGCAATCTGTTTCTTAAAAATGTGACCAGGCTTTACGCACTCTTAACTGACTACTAAAATTTAGAGGGAACATTGGCTGCAATCTGTTTCTTAAAAATGTGACCAGGCTTTGGGCGCTCTAACTGACCACTAAAAATCAGAAGGAACATTGGTTGCAATCTGTTTCTTAAAATTATGTCCAGCCCTCCTAAAAGTACACTACTCACTAAAGGAGGCACCTGACTTCAGGCTGTATTATCTGATTGATACAGCTGATATCAAGTTTTGCGCATCACTAGCGTGGTTCAGTTTCTATGACAGCGTTGTCTGTTGATCGGCCTTCGATTGTACATGTGTTGCGTGAACCAGCATATTTTACGGGCCGCACTGGTGATTTGTGTTGGCTGACAAAGGGCCACCTGTTGCCATATCATGATACTATGCAATGATTACTTACTGTCAGATATCCCCAGGGGATTTGTGCTGTGATCTGTGTTTCGCCGTGCTTTTCGTATGTAAATGTACAGGTTGTCAAGCTGTAGGCATGGACGATAATTTATTAATAGTCATAACAAATTCCAATTCGATGCACTCATCAGATTCTGGGTCTGAGTCATGTATCATGAGTGGCTTTCTGTTTCATAAATTGATGATGAGTTGATAAGCTAGCTACACTTTTAATGTTGGATAAAATTAACTAAAGAAGGCCCGGTCTCTGGGTGTGGCAAGATTGTCTGACTACGTCTTCGAGTTTCTAGAATTGTCGCCTCCCCTCACCTCTCTTCCCCCATCCCCCTTCTGTCTGCCTCCTCCTTCAGTGTCTTCCCTCTCTCTGTTTCTCTCTGGTGTGTCTGTCTGTCAGCCTGTCTCTCTCAGTGGCTGTCCTTCCCCCTTTCTCTCTGCGCGCCCCCCCCCCCCCAGGGGCGTACCATGTTGAAATAACAAATAAATCATGAATACCTCAGCTGAGCTGTCCTTGAATTTCAGTGTGATGATGTCGTTGATCGCTTGATGTGCAATGCGAACTTCTGTCTTTGGCAGATAGATCAGACGGTCGATGCTGACCGCCAAAGGATGCCTTTAACTCATTATGTGACATAAAAATTAATTTTTTTACATGTACTTATTGATTACAATGAAGCGTCGCCAAAGAAAAAAACATGGACACAAGCTGCACATACACTTCATTGTAATATTCTTAGCGTTCCATTACTATTGCTGGTTTTACTGTTGGACATCAGCGACAGTTTGCGTCTTGACCTTTCTGAAAGAAGCGAAGATCTACAACTTGATTTAAAAACGTTGATACACATTTACAAAATTCTTTTCAAATCTATACAGAACAATTTTTTGAAAATTTTACCTGTTTTGTAACGGATGTTGTAACGGAAGTGTTTACCTCTGCTTGTGAAACAAACGTCTGAATACCAGATATGAATAGGATACTCAAGAAAGATCGTGAAAGGTTCAAAGTGGCCGTTGTCTTGCCTACTTTTCGCGCCGTGTTGCTCCGGTCTTGTTATGTGAAGTTGGCACTCTTAAATACCCAAAATTTGTATCCAAAATCCACAGTTGCGAGGGGACCCATGGTACACAAACACCAACTAAGCAGGCATTCATGTGCGAGCAAGTGCGCTTGGGTATAATCACATTCACAATGCTGTACAACATTTTTGTTGTTCGTTTGTTTGTTTGTTTGTTTGGCGTTGTTATTTTGATCTAAGGAAAGAAAAATAAACAAAAAATACCTTGGACGAGGAAGAATCAGAGTGTTCATCTTTGTCAACTTATTTAATCGTGGTTTGGCATCTGTCAGCCGTTTGTACCCGAATGCCTGGCCTTTACAGAAAGCTTAACCGGGGATTTCAACTGGATCATTGGGGCTTGAACACTGGATTTTGTGAGGTCTCTATCTTTCATTCACTAGTCTGAAGTCTAACAAGAGAAGGGATTAATGGGGTTAGATGTGGGGAAGTTTCAAGTGCCATTGATCTTGAATATGGATTAGATCTGCCACCAGTCTTGATACAGACATTATTCACACGTTACATGTATAATTTTCCTCTGTGTATAGCAGTATAAGTTTTTCAAACTGAAGGGGTGAGGGGGTATTGAATAGGGGTGGCTGCAAGGAGAGGGTGGAAAGATAATGTATGTATGTAATTCTTGGGTGGGAGATTTTGCAAGGCAGGGCTTGTTAATCTTTCCTAATCCTGTCTCTTTCATTCTTGTCTTAAATGTTAACAGAATTGTACTGTTTGATTTCCCTGAAGCAGAGAGAGAGAGGATGATGTGAGTGTGTATGCATGTGTAAGTGTGTGCGTTTGTGTGTGGGTATGTGTGTGTGAATGAGAGAAGATAATATTATATGAACATGTTTGTATGTGAGAGTTTGTGTGTGAGAGAGAGAGAGAGAGAGAGAGAGATAGACAAAAAGAATATGAAACCTATGCATTTTGTGTGTGATTGTGGAAAGGGAAAGGGCGTAGTTGAACTATCTGTAGCATTTGCACCTATTGAAGGTTATTGTCGTATAAGATGCTTGAATATAACTTACAAATATAATATAATAATGTACTACTCCTACTTACACATTAACAATCATTCTTTTTTTTTTTTAACCCCTCGCAAGGGATTATTTCAACTCTTAGTTTTGTCACATTTGAGACATACAATACATGTAACCCTAAACCTGTAATCTAGCATTTGTTTTCCCCAGTAAAGTGGCCAGTGTGCACTGGAGCAGCTGTATGCACGGAGATGCCTGTCACATGTGTGTTGTCCACGAACAAAATGTCACAGTGTGGCGTGTCAGTGGTGCACTGCCAAGGCTGAACTTCAAACAAGTGCGGAAAATTAATGTCCGCCCAATACCACAAGGTGAGCTTATGGCATGAAGAAAGCTTTTTGTGGGAGAACTGCTGGTTTTGGTTGATAAACTTGATGACCCATTTGATAACTAAATATTCTTCTTTAAAGAGATATAAAAATTTCACCTTAAGCCCTTTTCAGCCAGATCCACTATCACTTTCTGAACTGTACCATGAATTGCTGAAATTGCCATAATGAAAAGTGTACATCTTATCGATTGTAGGCAGTTTGTCAATGAAGAACATGATTTCTACAGTGTATATTAATTCTCACAAGTCACAAATTTGTCTTTCGTGGACATTGTATTGTTTAGGTTTTAAATCCATTTAAATTAATTGTTGTTGTTGGTTTTTTTGTTCCAACAGGTTGCTTATGGAATCCATGCAATGATGTGCTCTGTCTGCTCAGTGCTCAACAGTGCAGTTTCTATTTCAGACATGATTTGAATAAAGGAAGTTATGCATTTCCAGCTCTGGAGAGGTATTTATGAAGTTCTCTGTAACCCCCAACAGCTCTTGCAGTAGAATTGGAGAGGGGGTCGTTCTTTTGTTATTGGGGAGGAGTGGGTGTCATTATTTTGTACATGTATTTTGACCTCCTTGGTCTTTGGTTTTATTTGTTGAACAGTTGTGCATATATATTACAGTATGCTTAATCTTCAGCTTACTTATCAGAATTATGAAAGCCTGCAATGTTGTTGGGTTGTTTTTTGTATAATTTTTGTTTTTGTTTTTTTTTGTTATTGCTGTTTGTCTGTGTTATTGTGACTGTTATTGCGAATAGTACAATGGGGGACTGCATTAACATCAACTTTCAGACTGATTTGGTGGTGATTTTCTCATAAATTACAGAGACAGATTAACTTTTCTTTCATCATTTTCAGTGGCAAGATTCTTTGTGGATGCTGGAGCCCAGACGGAAGAAAACTTGTCCTCTGTGTTGGATCAGCTCTGTTGGTAAGTTATATACATACAAGAGTTGTAGATGATTCAGAGAAAATGTGATTAGACTTGTATGTGCCTAGTTAGTGCTCAGAAAAGCGGACATGAAAGATAGAAGAAAGACAAGCGATCAAGATGGGGGTCGAACCCACAATCTCTGCTGTGACACCAGTCACCTTTTCCAGGAAGAAGAAAACAAGTCACTTAACCATTCGGCCACTCCGTCTCTCAAAAAAAAAGACGAACGCAGCTGAAGCGGTATCTCTTACTGACTTGGCTATTTGTTCCCTGGGACCAAGCCCACCCATGTCACCTCTGCCCTCCTCATTCTTTCTTTTCACGTGTACGCCATTGGACTCCAAAAGGTGTATATGGTGTTTTCTTTTCATAGTTTAAATTTGTTACATGTATTAGTATCAATGTCATAAAGATTCATAAATTTAGGATTCTTGGTAAACATTCTTATATTTTCATAATTTGTGGTTATTTTGATAAGAACTGCATCGCAAATTTAATGCATGGGACTTTTAATACCAATGTGCAAGTAGCATATCTTTTCAGAATGGAGAAAATGCTAGAAAGGAGATTCACACCAGTTTGTCATGCCTGAAGACTGAAAGTCTTGCAGTTTGTGTTTATGTCAATCTGTCCATTGCCTTTCAGATTTACCGCTGGGTTGATGTGGGGGCTTCTGTCAGTGATTTTGCAGCAGCAGCATGGAGGATACCTGGGTAAGTGTGAGATTCCCCCTTGAGATGTTCAGTCTATTTTCTTATAAATTAATTTTTGACTCCCCAGGGCCTGCCCAGAGAACCATCTCATCTGTCCCAGGGCAAAAGGAGTAACTCCAAACAATGAAAAAAACCTTCCTGAAAACTGCCATTTCACAATCAAGTCTGCTTCTGTCACCCTCCAAAAAATATTTTCATAAAGAAAAACGATTTACCTTTCAGATAGTATCAAATTTAGTTAATTTTATGTCCAGCAAGATTTATTTATTTTATTTTTTTTAAAAGAAAGAAAGAAAATAAAACAACAAAAAATTCAAGTTTTACATAAAAACAATCATAGCGGGCTTCAGCGTCGTTGTATTTCGATTTGGTGAAAAATAAACAGAAGTGAAACTCTTTTAAAGCCCTATTACACATAACGACGGGGTCCTACGCTTGTCGCTGTACTGTAGTATGCGCGCCATATGCAAGAGAAAATCCAATTTGTTGCAAGCGGTCGTATGCATGCTAAATGCATGAGTCGGACCAGCTGTGTTATTACACGCTCAGACATAGTCGTGTGCTTACGTACAACATCGACGTAATTTCCCGTCTGGTCACATGTGTAGTGTACATGTTGCAAAATGGCGAGTGAAGCTGACAAGAAATATTATTCAGCTTTGTTTCTTTTAATGAAAAACAAACAAAAAAGAAAAAGGAGAACTCGGACGTTTTGGACAAAACAGTGGCTTCTAAAGAGGGACACGCTTTCGCATATAAATCTCCTGGAAGAGATAAGAGCGTACCCAGAAGATTTTAATAATTTCATGCGAATGGACAAGACAATATATCTCCATTTACTAGATTTGGTGTCACCATTGATTACCAAACAATCAACAGTGATGAGATCAGCCATCAGCCCAAATGAAAAACTGATAGCAACCCTTCGCTACCTTGCTACAGGAAGAAGCTACCAAGTCTTTAAATAAAACCGCAATTTAGTTTAACTTTTTAAATATAGCCTATTTTTAAGTCCTCGCGAGCTATTTTCCTTATTTTGAGTCGCTGATTCCAAATTTAACACTTATAAGTCGCTAAAATGAAGTTTTTAATAAAGTTGTGGGAACGTTTTAACCCTCTGGCTGAAGAATTTGTCACCGCAACATCAAAGGCGGGCTTGTCTGACGAAAAATATCAGGCACTGCCTGATATTTTTCTGTCGTGTGTGCGTCCTACGCCTGCATAGAACCGATGACAGATTTTCCTTATTACACGGTCAGATCCGTCGTCAGCATGCATTAGGCGTGCACACAACCTGTGCATACAACATGCCAACAACAAGTCTGCTGAAAGTCTGTGTGTGTAATAGCCCCTTTAGACTTCTGGTTATCATATCATAGCAATGACTATTCAGACCCAATTATTGTGGTACAAACGGCTGTTTTTTACTATAGGTATATAGGGACAATATGTGACAAATAGATAGCCGGTGAGGCTGGGGGATACGGAAAGTCAGTGGTTAAGGTTCACTTGCTACATCTATTTTAGTACTAAAATTCCTGTTCTCTTTATCAGTTAGTCTGTACCCTCAAATACACTTTTCTACTAATTATACAATTCACTCTTGTAATGGCCAGCAGTTGATTGGTGGGCACTTCTGGTATGGTCTCCTTCTGTCCTATCATTCTGTCATATCCTGTCTACCATCTTGCTTTTTCCTAGCATAATCTCTGCCGTACGATAATGGTATGTATCAGAGTAATGCCAAAAAGGCAACTGGCAGTTCATTGCAATCGTAAGCATATGGGCTGTCAGATAATAGTACAGAAAAAGTAATGCACCAATAGAAAAATGTAATAATCCAATAAAATCATAATGGCATAAGTCACCAAACGACAGGAATAGAAACAGCTTTTTTCTTAATATGTCAAAAGTGTCAAAAATGACTTATGCCATCAGTGTAGAGCAGTGACGATATGACTGTTTGTGTTACCGTTTCAACGTGCTTTCTCTTGTAATGGCCAATCTGTGCATGTTGGCTTTGTCAGCAGCAAAATAACTGCTTTAAGAAGGTAGTAGCAGAGAGTATGTATGTATAGAGAGGTTTCACTATTGGTCGATTTGCACTGCGAGACACGGGAGGCTCTGCGAAACCACTGTTAGCATGGAGCGGAAAGTAGGTCGCTGCGGTAAATCCGTTTTTGCATTTTCACGGGGCATAGGAGCTTACAGATGGTTGTAAATAGTTTCAATCAGCCCCAAAATATGAACAAATCACATTAAACAGATATGCACACTATCTTTGGTGAAGAAGGTCTCTTTCAATTCTTCATTTTCTTATTTACCGGAGCGACCTAGTTTCACAATATGGTGGAAGTGAGATCTCTGTATACATCTATCCCCTTTGGTAGCAGCTATTTTCATTGCCTTTTTTAGATTGGCTGGTCAAGTGACATCAGTGTCTCCAGTGCTGAAAGATTCAGTGGTGGTGGCTGCAGAGGTTCCCTTGGAAAGTTTGTGCAAACAGCAGGACATGTTCAGAATGCCAGGTATGTGCCGTGTTTTGTGAATGTCTTTGCTCTTGGCGCTTTTCCCCGACCAGTGTTTCTCTAAATTTTTTTTTTCCCCACCTCGTCTAGTGCAGTTGATTTGTCAATCTGTCTGTCATTATTGTAGCACTTACGCTGCCTTTTTGTTGTTAGTACAATGTATGTGTGACCAACATTAGAACATTGTACGTTCAGTAAGTTTTAGGACACTAATGATAACGTCTAAAACTTAAATAAATAAATTAGTAAAAAAAAGTAAAGAAAATATATAAAGATACAAGAAAACCCCTTCGTTACCAGTTGGCTTGTAAACAACTGAATGAATCTTCCTCAGATGTGTCAAGAAGAAGTCAGACATGGTGGTGTACTTAATTAAAAGCATAGTATTTTTCACCTCTGCGGGCGAAACTGTGCAAATAACCGAACTTGTTGCTGGCAAGAGTTTAGGCGGCAGGTTACGTTAATTACAAACATGTGCATTTATTGAACAGAATTCTCAATGCGCACTGATCATGTAATTGTTGGAATTATTGTCTTTGTGTCCTCTCTCTCTCCCTCTCTCTCCTCTTTCTCTCTCTCTGTGTCAGCTCTCTCTCTCTTTTCTGTCTCTACCTGTCTCTCTCCCTCTCTTTCTGTCTCTCTCTCTCTTTCACACACATACACACACTCAGAGAGAGACAAAGTGTTTCATACTGGTACAATAAATAAGTACATGTACATGTATATTGCATTTGAGAATCAGGAAATTATAAAATCTGGCATATCCACAATCCACACTTTGAGAAACACTGCATTAGACCACTATAGTATTTCACATTGCAGAAAACAACCTTACAGTGTATATTGTACGTGTGCCTTTCAGAAATTAATGGCCATGGACATGCTGAGAGTGATGGTGTCATCAGACCTAACAAATCGGCATCAGCAACTCAAAGTCTGATGAATTTGGAACGAAATACTCAGGTTTGCCTTGACTTAATAGATGCCAACACAAGTTTTGTCTCATGCATGCATTATATATGTTTCTGTCCTTATGGTTCTCCCAGCATGAAATGCACATTCGTATGTATTACTAAAGGAGATTTTTAAATTATATTTATGTATGTGAAATATTTATTACATTAAAAAAAAAAAAAAAAAAAAAAAGGTCAACCAATGCTGCACTGTGGTGGTGGCGGCATGTCTGCTGCAGTTGTAACTGGGCTGGAATGACATGAAGGCAAATTTCCCAAATGGGATTAAAGAGGTACACAAAATACCAACCCAAAAAAACAACACAAATATTATTGTATTTTGGATAACTTGTTTATGCATTTTATATTATGTACAACAGTCTGCCATTACCAGGAAGACAGGATAGCCAGTGGCCAAACTTTATTTTATTTTATAGTTTCTCAGTCGAAGAAGTGTTAATTGGTAACATCTTGATAAAGATGGAGAAAGTGACAGGTGCACTCAGTAAGTGCATGTAATGCCAGTTACCTTGCAGCGTGCACTTTTTCTATAGGTGATTTAAATTTCATTCTTTCTCTTTCTCAAACAATTCTTTCTGTGCAAATTATGTGGCCAAAGGTTATATTATCCACAATGGAAAATCAGTGATCAGAACTTTGATATCACTCCTGCTCCATGATTATGAAAATGCCTGCATTATTATGAAAGGCTGTGACTCACCTTTCAGAGGTAACAAAACTGAAAGTTTCAGTTGCAATCCAATCCAGTCCTAACCAGTATTTGAGAAGTTGGTAGGAAGAATAGGTATCTTGTAATGTGTTTGATTTTGAATATTGAAAATGTTATTTTACTTATCTGTAATTTTTTTTTTTTTGGCAGGTTTCTGCTGATGCACAGTCATCTCTAACAATGATACAACTTCATGACAACTCAAAGGATCCCACTAAATTGTCTTCAGTCCCACTTAAAGGAGTGCTTTCACCAGATATACTTTTGTATGAGGTATGTTATTATGTAGATCTATGTACATTGGAAATTTCAGTCTATCCTCTCAGGAAAAAGAAATCATTTTCATACCAGTGACATCAGGATAAGTATATATCTGGGTCAATCACATCTTGATCTAATCAGAATACATGTATGTCGTACACCTTTAATGAGTGGGTATGGAAAAGTGCAAGACATGGGATTGTAAATTGTTGCATGATGTTACATTTCTTAGTGTTTTTTTGTTGTTTTTTTCTCCAACAGAAAAGCAGCCAGTGTGTGGTGGTTGGGAGCAACTCACAGAGCCAGTTGCACATCTATGCATTGTTAGAGAAGCATCTGGCTTACTGTGGTGATATTGTAAGTATAAGCACAGCTTGTAAGTTATACATTATGCATCTTATGTCCCCGATTAAGAAGTACTTATAAATAGGTGTGCAACAAGAGACATTTTCCTCATTACTTGTATTAATGGGTGCTAGACCTAATAGAAAATAGTGCTGGGCAGAGACTGGCTTTTGAGTGGTCTGGAGTTTTGGATCATCCACTTCAAAATATCTGGATATCCGGATCATGATCCAAATTTTAGACTACTTAAAAAAATCAGGTTTGGATCCTCAGTCCGTAGCAAAGCATTCTGCCTGGCATTCTTGTTAGATGAATTTTTAAATTTTTTTTTTAATTGTTAAGGTGGAAAGACAAATTGCATCAATCTAGATTTCTGCAAAAGTGCAAGCAAGTCAGAAACAGGTTGCAAGCGGGTCATTTGCTTTTATGCGGATAACTGGATTGATCTGCTTAAGTGGATGACCAAGTCTAAATCTGAATTCTTGCCCAACACAAATAGAAAGAGGAGGTGAAAGAGATTCGAGTCAAGATCAGATGACATAGAAATAAGGATAAACTGTTCCATTAATGGTTCAGTTATCCTAGGTATTTATTTTAGACTTATTCAGTTTTTTTTATATGCTGTTCACAATTGTAAACATTTCTAACTGAAAGTCATTTTATTTTTGTTTCATAAAATCTGCAGTTAGTGTGCATTTTTCCCCACAGCAACTAGACAAAGGCCAGAGACCTAAGGGTTTGTGTTCTATGCCAACATTCTTTGATGAGCATGGGGCAGCTCTCTTGATTCTGGTTGGTCAAAGAGAGAATGAAGAGTCAGCTCTGTTGTCCCCATCACCAGAGTCTGAGTTCAAACTTTCTCTCAAGTACATCATTCTCAAAGCTGGTAGGTTTTAGTTGTCCTTCTCCCATCACATGTTGAATTTGTCAGCTTGTCTCTTTTGTTGTGTTTCTTCAACTTGTCTCTTCGTTGTGTTTATAAATTGCAAAATCAAGATTTATTTGACAGGGATTTTCTGCATTTATTCTATTAAGGAAAGAAAATGATTACGTAAAGAATTTCTCCCTTTTCTTAACACAAAAAGAGAGTCCTTAATCTTACTTGAGTCTTTGAGGATACTTGAGTTCATCGGTCAGCCGCCAATTTTCCATGTGGGATAATTGATATTTGGACAAAGGTTCTTTCATTGTGGCTATGAATGCTGAGGTTTTGATTTTGTATCATTTAATCATAACATATTTGTTTGTTCAGCACATTATACATTCATTGCAGAACCTTTGGAACTCCTTAAGATATAACAAGAGCAGTGAAAGAGATTCTTTCATGCATCATTTTTTATGTTTTGCAGGTAGGAAACATCGATCCAAGCAGACTGCACGTGGAGAGAGTGTTAAATCGAGGTCATCGGCAGCTATGAAAACACCAAGTCTTGTCAAATCAGAGAGTATGAAAGAGCATCGCATGAAAAATGTCAATGACCAGAGTCTGCGTGGTCGGAGTGACAGCCTGATCGGTGATGGTCAAACCAGTCCTCACTCAAAATCCCCTGAAGCTCAGGTTAGAGTGCCACTCCCCCCATCCTCAGAGGAGTCTTTATTGGGTAAGCAGCAGGATGAATTTTTAAATCATATATGTGTAATAAGGTGGTATGATGTTTTTGTCACTATAAAACTGATTTCATACCTATGCTGAATCCGATCAGTCACATTCCCCTCTTGTCCACTGTGCAAACTGTCCAAATGAAATGGTCTCTCATCACCTATTGATACAGTGCACTCTCCCGATAACGACATGGCTCGGGACCAGAGGTGCATGTCGTTATCGGGAACATGTCGTTATTCGGAGATTTTCAAGATGGCGGAAAAAGGGGTGTGGTTAGACCCTTAGAATGTAACGTACCAACCATAGTGGGTGATCAGTGATCGGACTTTCCAAACATGTAAAATACACGAAGTGTGTTGTGTGTGTTGTTTTGTTTTTTTTGTTTGTTTGTTTGTACATACATGTATAATAATTCAAAAGTTTTCCTTTATTTCACCCTACTGTTAAGAGTGACATTCTGCATTCAGGTTTTTGTTCAATTTCCAGACACAAAAGATGCCAGAGCTTCAGACAGACTATTCAGACATGCCTCCCCTCATGCATGTATCAAAACTTGGTGCTGATCCAGAAAAATACCAGATAGACTGCAGCATTTATGTGCATTTATCTTGGGGTGCGTTATTGTTCTCGGGTGAATACAATCGATTCAGCGGTCAGCGATGTGATGACTGACTCATTTAATGCGCGTCACCCTTTTTGTTCCGATGACAATAGACACAGGTGTGTTTTCATTGGCCGATAACAAAGCGATCTCATTGGCCGATAACAAAGCGATCTCATTGGCTATGAGGTGCCTCTGGTAGGACATTTCATTGGTCGGAAAAGAAGTGTTTTTATTGGCTCAGAGAATGAAATGAAACTGACCGGAAACAATATTTTAGCTATTTTTATTTTTGTATCTAGCAAAGTCACAGCCGATTATTGCTAACTCAATGTCGTTATCCGGAGAGTGGTCTAAAAAGTATGTCGCTATTTAGAGAGTTTTATTACTAATAACATATAGTAAAAAAATCGGGACCGGGGGGTCAATGTCGTTATCGGGAGAATGTCGTTATTCGGAGATGTCGTAATCGGGAGAGTGCACTGTATGTCTTGCTCTAAGTGACAAGTGAAGTACCCATCTACTCACCCCACCAGATGTCGGGAATACCCTCAATATAGTGGGTGGTTGGTGGCTGCTTCTGGTAGGGTCTCCTTCTGTCCTGTCACTCTGTTAAACTCTTTCTGTCATCTTACTACTTCCTAGCACACTGTGACTGTTTTCGTGTCGATATGCGTTCTCGAAATTCAAAGTCAGACCCTCAGTGCAGACAAAACACAATTACTGAAAACCTGCAAATTCTTTGCTATGTCAACAGACCAAATGGCTCAAGCTCAGATGGCCACTGGATTGAAAAAGTGAACATGAAAATTACTGTAAAACCTGTGATTCATTTCATTTTGTCAGATTTTTCTCTTCACCATCTCCACCACCCTCTCCATTTCTTTCTGTCTGTCACTCACAAACACATACACAAGACTGCCCATTTGTCTTTTTCTGGGCAGCAAATAACTAATTTGGTAATCAGTTTCCTGTTGTTTTTTTCTCTCTCTGTTTCCTTGCTGCATCCACTCTCAGCAATGGATTAAATTAGATAATTATTTTCAAGCATCAGCTGTTAGCATCTGTAGGCAATAGTGCTTACAGAGTTCGCTCTGCTCCCGCAGTATAAGTTCATGTCCATTTTCCCCAGAAAGTGACACCACTGTGGGTGATGGACCTTCTGATCTGATTCCTCTTCTTCCATCAATCTTTCATGTATTGTCACTGCGCTACGCTAATGTCATAAGTCATTTTTGACACTTTTGAGACATTAAGAAAAAACTTGTTTCTTTTCCAGTCGATCGATTTCTCAATCATGTAGAAATTTCCATTATGATGCTATTGGATTATCACATTTTCGTATTGGCGCATTTCTTTTTCTATTATACAATCTGACAGCCCTCATGCTCAAGAATTAAGTGAACCATCAATTGTCTCTTGGCATAAGTCTGACATACGCCATTATTTTAGAGCAGTGATGGTATATATATCAATTTGCCATCACTTTTCCCATAATTGAAAGCAGTTATCATATCCAATGTGAATTTCACAAATTTTGAAAGTCAGTTTAACTTGCCGTTGTTTCCTTTCAGATTCCAATGGCCTGGGTACACAGTTAGTGACAGATCACATCGTTCACAGGGCGAAAATGATAGAAGAGCTGTCAGATTCATCAGATCCACCAAATCCAGACAGTGTTGAGACTGAGAGTGTGCCGTTCTCCTCTCAGTCCCCATCCTTTAAGAATTCAAAGTTGTCAGAGACCTATGATCTGAACACTGCAACACAAAACAAATCAAAACCTGGGAGAGAGAAAACTCATTCTTCGCATAATGCCTCCCCCCGAGATTCAAAAAGTAGAGAAACAAACAGAGACCATGACAGAAAGTCGGGAAGTATTCTGAAAAATAGCCCATCCAGGCAGTTGGAATCTCAGTCCAGCATTGGGAAATACCTGCATACAGAACAAAAGTTTAAGGAAACAGATTGCACTGACTCAAGGGCGTCACAAAGAACCTGTGAACCAGAGGAGCTGATCTCAAACAGTAGGATTTCACATACTGCTGTTCACAGGAAAGGCGAGGATGGCAGAGAATCTGACAATCAGAGTGGCATAACAGTTGCAGCTTCAGCATCATCTTCACTGAGTGGGAGAGACTCTCCCAGGTCATTGCCCTTAATACAACATAGCCATTTGCCCAGTATTGAGGAGGTGAAGGCGGAAATGCCAGAGATGAATCAGTTAGCAGCAAGCAGTGAAATATTATATGGGAAGGAAGATTCTCTTTCTGACCTGGGTTTGGGAAGTTCTCAACATAGTGCAGACTCTAGCTGGGACAGCATGGAGAGACAAATCAAATCTCAGGTAGGCTGACTGTACTATTTTTGACACCAGCAGCTGTGCTGTCACAAACACTAAATGTACTTTCAGGTGAAATTTGATGCGGGTTATTTAGGTATGTGCGTGTTGTGTGCCGGGGAGGGGGTCACTCAGGATGCAATATTATTAATGTTCTGCAATTTCTCGACCCTTGTACATATGTGCAAGGAACCAAATCAAATGCTGGATACACATTCAGTTGGTGTGTGGCCCAGTGTATTTATAATGCTTTCTTGCCTACAGATGTATTTTGTCCGAATATGAAAAGTACTTTTGTATTGGCATTGAAGTAAAAATTGTATCAAATAATGAAAGTGTTTCATAATTCCAGAGGTGGGTCATTTTTTATCTGCATCAATTTATATCTTCCAGCCGAGATTATGTTATACTATACATAGGAATTTTGTTGAATGACTAATATAAGTATTGCTCATCTTTTTTTTTGTGGGATTAGAAAGAAATACTTTGGAACAAAAACATTGTAGATCTGAAACCTTGTATAATTTAATTTAATCCTTGGAGCCCTGATTTCCTGATGGACATTCACTCAAGACTCGCAGAAAACACATGCCGCATGGGCGCAGACATCTTGTTTACCTTTCTCAGATGTAGTTTCTAACAGGCAAAGAAACTGCCTTTCCGCAGTCCATAAAACAAAACGCATCTCCACACTGTTTTACCGGCTGTACAGCATATAGCTGCTGGGGATTCCTGGTATATCGGTGCTACAGTCTCAAAGGGTAAATTTGTGAATTGTGGTTTTTAACATCCTTTTTACTGTTTTGGAATAATAATTTTTTTTTCGCTTTCAGAAAGATAGCATTGAAGCTTTGCAGCAGCGTTTAGAAGAACTGGCTGTGTAAGTTTCCTAACATTATATATGGAGTGTCATTTGGAGTTCACATTTGAGGGGCAGCTGGTAATAGCTGGAGACATTTTTTTTTGTTGTTGCACAAATGTTGCATGGATAAAAATCCAGTAATAAAGTGAATGCCCCGGGTCATTGTTAAATGTTTGAGGTTTGATTGGTGTTTAATCCCACTTAACTCAGTAAATGCTGAAGTAAATCCGTGTTTATATTGTAAGTGGATCTAGTGAAATTGGCCTAAGGTGAAAACCAGATTCCTGAGAAAACCCCTCCAAGGGGGAACAAGTTTCTAAGGAAATTGAGATTTGCTTATAAAATTAAAAATTAGCCTTTTTTCTGCATTCGGATTAAATATTTAGCCTGAAACCATCTTAGAAATATTTTATTTGGATTTTTTAAAGAGGTATGAAAATTTCACCTTAAGCCCAATCTTGCCAGGTGTTCAGAAGTGAATGCTGCAAGTTTACTAATAAATGAAGAAGCTGTATCAGAGGGTTGAACATTTTGATTGACAATTTCTGGTCTGTTTGAGATGGTGGATTAGGGAATATTAAATATATTGAACTGACGCAGTCAGTGTTGTTTTTTTTTATTGTGATAGAAAATGTAAAAATTCAGAAGTGTCAGTGACACAGCTAAGATCAACTTTGATGAGGAAGAGAATGCAGGGGAATATATAATGCATGTAAATGTGGTTAGATTGTGTTCATTTTCTGTAATTTGGATATGTTGCTCTTCAAATGTATGGATAAAGTTGTTGTGAGGACTTATGAAGTATAAATGGAACCATAAATGATATTTTGCATTGAAAAATGTAACTACGGTGGTTTTAACTATAGCTTATATAGCTGTTGTTCCTTATTTCAGTGTATTAGCACTGCTGGTATAAAGGGTACTTATTGTTAAGATATCTGTGTTCTTCTTGATAAACAGATGATTATACCGGTACATGTAATTAGAAAAGCATAGAAGTTTGACTTTGTAAGCTTTTTAAAGCTTTCTTTTATTGCAGGACTGTGGAAGAGAGTCGATGTGTGTTCCCTGTCAAATACCAAGATATGAGCAAGCCAGGTACAATCGAAAACACTTCCTAATTTTTATGTTGATACTGAAGACATTATAATCAACAGTTTCAGCTTACTGTGAGTGTATTATAACCAACAGTTCCAGTTTACTGTGTCTGTGCGTCTCCTTGCATATTGATATTTGAAGATCAACACCCTGTGGGAAGGGTCTTTATAAATTTGATAATCAGTTTCATGAAAGATATGTAAATGATGTATCTGGTTATGAAGTTCGTGAGGTTTTATAAAGCTAAATAAATCACATTGCTCTTCCATTTAAATAAGACTAAGACAGTGAGATATCTTGGGGATTTGTATGCAATTTAAGACATGCCAGCCGCACTCATTCAAGCTGGGAATGTCAGTGTCAATTATTTCTTCTTTTTTTTTTTATCAGTCATTAATAATCATTTCCACTTTCAACAGAAGTGGTTGAGATTTACTGTGAGAAAACTGAGGGGACTGAGACCAAAAGATTTTTACTGGACAATGGCCGTCTACAGTTGGAGCCAGTCAAACATGCATTTGGTCTGGCCACAGTGGAACTTTGGCTTGGTGAGTGTGGAAAAATGTGATCTTTGATTACTGCAGGAAACTTTGTGTGCCCAGGTTCATACAAATCTTAATTCTTTGTCTTGTCCTGATGTTTTGTTGTTGTTTTTTTTGCCTCTCCTCAGTTAAGATATGTCCAAAAAAAAAAAGAAAAGAAAGATGTAAGAGACAAACAACAAGAAAACTTCAATAGATTCTATAAAAATATGAAAGTAACAGAAACAACAAACCCATATTTTGGTTACTAATGGTAAAAAAAGTGAAACAATGTTTAGTTAATTAATAGGATTTCCTAAAACAAATAATGGACCCCACATCTTTACACTGTTTGGGCCAGGCAAGGTTTTGCTGTATCCAATTTGTCTAGCTTTGCATGCCAGATTAAATGAAGCTTTCTTTGCCATGTGGTGGTGGTGGGGGCTTGTTACTGAAATATTCTTCTGCAACCATTTAAGCTTTTGTCTTCTTTCAGATGGGGTGCCTTGTGTTTTGGGGTCCAACGTTGATGGCTATATTCCTATGAGATTTTCCCCTTCAGAGAAGTTGCACATCTCAGGCTTGCCAGCAGACAGGTATCCACAGTCGATCCCCTGAGTGTTCTATCTTATATTGCATTTCTTTACATGCAAAGAATTTAAACATAAAAGTTATTATGGGGTTGTGTTTGTTGAGTTTTAAATTACTTATATGTACACTGCATTAAACCACCAATAACTGGGTTCAGTTTACTGTGTGATACTCTCATAGAATAAGATGCTTCTACATTGAACAAAACTGTCCTGCCATATACAGTGTTTGTGAGCTGGACAGCAATAGGGTAAAAATTAATATTTTTTTAAAATGTGTATGTAATGAAAATGAAAATTTAATGAAAATACAGTGCATCTGGACAGCAACAGGGTAAAAATTAGTATTTTAAAAAAAAATATGAATGTAAAGAAAAATAAAATCTAATGAAAACACAGTGCGTCTGGGCTGGACAGCAATAGGGTAAAAATTAATATTTTCTTAACCCCCACGCTGCAACGGGCGTATATGGCCCGTTTCGAGTTCTCAACTGTTTGTGGCGATGGGCGCGAAAACATGGGTGGGTGCAGAAGGCGTGTTTTCACGTTCCAGGTCACTGTCCTCTCTTAGACGTAAATTACCATCTTATTCCTCACTATCTCTTCTAAATCAAAGGCATTATGACAAGAATACGTTAACCAGTGGTCAGAATCACAAAGACTAAGCTTTCAAGGGCCCTACCATCAAAAGGTGTAGCACTGACATGCGAATTGTTGCTCAACAAATTTGCAATATTATCTCATTTTCTCCTTAATCGATTTTCATTTAGAGTTGTCTGTGTCTAAGAACCAATCAGAAACAAGCTCTGAAATGACATCTTCACCAAATGCCCACTTTGGTTCATTTGTATGTGCTAATCTGGATGAAACAATTTGTTTCGTGCTTGGGAGGGGCGTGGCTAGTAATCATGCTTCGTTCTAAAAAAAATTACAGCTGTCAAATTAATTTGTGTAGCGCTCAAATCCACACAAAAATTGATGTGCTCTAAGAAAGAGGCTGAACTAAAATTAAAAACATGATTAACGTAATCCCTTCACCACTGCATGTTTTTCCTGCCCTATGCCAAACAATTTTTTTAAAGTTCATGAGCTTACAGGTTACATGGTTGTAGTAAGACATCCACAGTGCAGTACATTGTGTATTTTCTTTGGTTCAGAATTTCCAACAAGAAATGTCAGAAAGTGGTGAAACGTTTACCTAGGTTTTGGGACACCAACATCCAACGCCACTCTCCCTCCCATCCACCCACACCCCTTCCATACACAAATTTTGTTACATGTCATCGTCGTCTCCCCCCTCCCCCTCTACACAGATTTTATGTTACATGTCAAGGGCGACATTGTAAACTGTCTTAACTCACTGACTACCAGCCTTTGGATACCTGGCAATTCCCTGTGTACCAGCCGTTTTTATGGTTTACTCAAAAAATCACTGTGACTTTCCCAATTGATACAGCTATGTAATTTTTTCTATGTTGTTTTATAACATAATACACTTGATAAACAGGACCATACGCTTAGCACACGGTATCTTAGCTTCCTTTTACTTTTCCCCCTAACTACGTCTTTTGCAATCAGTGGTGGAGCTGACGCTGGTTTTTTTTATCAGGTCTAGATTCATATAGACTATGCTGGATCTACAACATCATCCATCAATATCTAGATCTGTGTCTGGATTTGAATGAGGATCACCACAGAAATCATCAAACAAGTTGCGTGCAGCCATCCTGCAGATTTTTGTACGAAAAATGGTAGTAGTTGTAAAATATTCACTGTGTGCCAACCGTACGTCAAATTACGACTTCGCAAAATTCTTATAATCTTATATATATGCCAAATGGCGCTACTAACTATATCTGGTTCTTTTACCGCAATAGCTGCGGTAGTAATGGGAGAAAAAATTACGGAAAGTGAAAACCTCTGGGCTTGCGGGAAAAATAAACAGGGAATTTCCGGGCCACCCGCAGCAGTTGCAGTAAAAGTAGTCAGTCTAATAAAATTGAGACATTTGGCATGCTTACAACTTCTGACAGCTCACAGGTTGTGTTATGAGTTAGGGGTTATAAATTATGAAAACTAAGGATTAAATTAGGTGATTTAAAATACTGTAACTGTTAAGTCTGAATCTGATAAAGAAAGTTACTGTTTTTTTGTTTTTTTTTGCTTCTCCTGAAAACTTTGTGAAAACTGAGTTACGATAGTTCACTACACAGCACTTGATGTATTAATTCGAACATCGGCTGCTCTGTTCAGTTACACTTGTCATTGCTTTTTACATTCTGTAAGATTTATTTATGCTTCGTTTTAAATTACACATTTTCTGCATTTTGGTTTGCTTGTAATTGTTTACTCGGCTTTTCTTTCTTTGTTTTTTTTTTTTAAACCAGTATATATAGTACATGTACTAAGATACTAAGTAGGCTATAGTAGAAAGATTACCGGTACATTACCATAATGCAGGATTCTTTTATGTTCAGCATTTTTCATCCAAAAATGGTTCTGTGTGCAATTTGACTTTACCTCATCTTCATAGTCAACAGTGGTGCTTTATGTTGCAAGAACATTCCAGATCAAAATTGTTGTTGATGTCAGTCAGTGAATCACTTTGAAACTTGCTGTCTTTGTGATGCATTTCACATTTCATGTATATAATATACATGTGAATTCTGTTTAGTACTGCCCCCATGTGTCAGGGATGGAAAGTTGTTGTGAATATTCTGAGCATCTGACAGGCAGACAACACTTTCTTTAAAGAAGTATATTATGAATCATGAAATATTTAATTTATGCATATTGTTAATACATGTTGTGTAATGAGACAGTGTAGAGGTTCTCATACATGATCGTATTATTTTTGTTAACTTCGTTTGCATTACAGATATTTAATTACTATTTCACTTTGTCAGGGATTTATCATTAGATTTATCAACTCTGAAGTTGTCAACATGAGATGACGACTGGTATTGGTGGATACTGTAAACTAAGTATCCACTCTGAGGTCATGAGAACATTGCATTCTCTCAATTTCAAGTTGAAGAAACCACAAATGTTAGCAGAGAGCTTCAGATCAAGCGATTTTTACATGAATTGTTATTTTTTGACATATTTACTATGTATGCCATCGCTTGCCCACATAGCTAAAGATAAAAACTGCCAGAGCCACTGAATTTTTCAGAGTGAATTTACTATGTCTCTGGATGCGGAAACATACCGTTTTGATGAGTACAGCACACCACTTGTATAGTTGTAATATTTGAACTCTGACTCAAAGAACACCTTGCATTCAACGAACAGAGAAAAATCCCCGTTTTTTTTTTTGCCTTCACTGACTTTATTAAATATCTTTTATCGAACGAACTAATCTCAGACCCACCCTCGGTTCCAACGAACCAGAAGTGTAGGCAAGCTCACAATAAATTGCTTGTCTACCTAGAAATCTAGTTGAAATTCGAAATTCAAAAGGTCTGCCGTCGGCTGACAAGAAATAAATAAGTGTAAAGTAGGCTATATTATGCCATGTAATAGGGGTAGGGCAAGGTGTGGACACACAGGGAGAAAATTATGAACAGAGAGAGAGGGGAGGGGGAAGGGGTGGCAGCCGTTGAACAGCCGATGCTTGGGAGAACATGATAGTTGATACGGGATCAAAGAGACAAAGCCGCCGGAACTTGAATAGTGAGTGGGAAGGGTAAAGAGTGGTTGTAGGCCTATAGACAAGCAATGCATGCGGGGCAGAGGGAAGGTTGTGGATAGAGGGGGGAATTGACTTGTGTAGAATTGGCTCCAACGAACTTTGCATCCAACGAACTTTTAAAAATGACCGAACTAGTTCATTGAGTCCGAGTTCTACTCTAGTGTTATTAATTTTCTACTATTGAGCAGTCTTTCAGGATTTTCAGGCATTTGGCATTTCATACACATACATGCATATTGACTAGTGATGGAGAAAGGAAACTGTTTTATGTGTCCTTACTTATACTAAGTGATGGGGAAACAATCTTGAAGAAAATTGTCTCCCACTTTTTAGCAGTAGTTGGATGTCATGATTTCCCAGTATGTCATGGGTTGAGTGAAGAAGCAAGATGTTTGTTTATGTTTTGCTGCCTCACATGATATTAACAATTATGCAATTCATTAGCAGACAAAACATTACAACTGAAATTATATACATCATGTATATTACAATTATCATAATAATTATGCTAGCATCACTTCTATGTAAAGGTGGCAGTTCAAGCTTCCGGGCATTTCAGCTTGATAGTAGCTACATTGTGTATTGTTTACTTACAGTGACATGATGCAATGGCTGAAATGTATGTTTAATTTACACTGGGGTCCTGGCAGGAGGATGACAAATATGTGAACATGTAGAGCTGTACAAAATACTGTCTCAAAAGGCAATTGAACAAAATGTGTAGCCTACAGTTATTATACAAGGTTCACACAGGTCCTTAAAAGTCCTTAATTTTCATAAAGGAAAAAACAAGTACTCAAAAAGTCCTTAAATTCTGAAAATGATACCAAATCCTTAAAAAATCCTTAAAATTTGTGTATCAGTTGAAACATTTGAGATTCAGATCTTCCAGTTGCACACTGGATAATTGGTACTTTGAAATAACTGAATTTTTCAGAGTGAATTTACTATGTCTCTGGATGCGGAAACATACCGTTTTGATGAGTACAGCACACCACTTGTATAGTTGTAATATTTCTTGGTCACAGGCACACAGGTCCTTACTTTGTTTACTGTGAGTCCGTAGGAAGTCCTTAAAATTAGTTTTCAAGACTTTGTATGAACCCTGATTATAGTGGTGCCACAAATTGCTAATGCAATTTTTTTAGCCGAAGTAGACATTAAATTTCATTACATATGCACATCATAAATTTCATACAAATTTTTAAGATCACTTGCAGCCTGCAGATGGCAAGAGTTTTTTTCTTTCTTTCCTTCTTCATGCAGCAAGGAGGGGGGTGGGGCGGGTCTTCTTTTTCCTACAACATGTGCTACAACTTAGTACAAGTGTCTTGCACAGAATATTACCTTTGATAATGGCAACTGTGCTTGTGAGAGTAAGGAACAGGGCACATCAGTTTGTGTTTACAATGTGGTAACTGGTATGTATCTTGTTTCTGTAAACATTTCATGATTTATCATACTGCACACAACAAAGTTTTGTATATAAAACTATGTGTTCCTAATACATGTTGTATGAAGATATTCTTTCATGTTGTATCTAAAACATGCACTACATAATAAACTGCTGATTTATGTGATATTTTACATTCTGAATTATTATTTTATATTATGGGAGTTTGAGTTTGAGTTTAACAGCGTGTCGGCACGATAACGTCCACTATGGGCCTCTCAAGTTGTTTTTTTTTGTTCTCTCTTTGAACTAGCTTTCAGCCTTCAGTTGCCTATAGGTAAGATAAGATAAAAGTGAAGTTCAAGATTCAACAGGAAAAGGCCTATATTAAAAATCTAACAGGAAAAAGCCCGTACTGAAAAGTAGGTCTGTGAATTTTGTAAAAACAATAAAAGTCTGTTAAATCAACTTGTAGAGTTCAACCTCTTTCAGAAAATACAAGATGCGCTGCGGGTCCAAGTCAGAAAATAATTCTTTCGTGGAACTGCAGGCATAGTGTCTTCTTCAGATATGCATGAAGTTATATTATGGGAAAAGGGGCACAAACAAGAAAGAGTGAAGGATAATGAAATGAAGAATTTTCTTTCAATTGTAATCTTGCAATAGTGTTTTATTGAAATTCAACATGTCAAAAAAATAGTTCAACTTCATGAAAATGAAAATAATGTAACAATGCAGCATGTACAATAACAAACCCATCCACCAAGCGTTCTTTTAACATATCACACCAAAAATCATCCAACAGGAGCGATACAGCATTTACTTCTTTTCAAATTATAACAACTTCTCAAATCTAGATTACCACTGCCAGTGTCATATCACATACCCAAACAATGTATTTTCGTACATGTGTGCTCACACATCCAACCATTTGTGGTACCCACAAGCATACCTCTTGTCATTATAAAAACAACAGCAACACGTTATACATTTACATAAAAATTTACATTCCAATCCCATTCATGGGGTGAAGTGGAGCAGACATGCCTACCTTCAAATCAAGTCTTCAGGGACAGGGCCATCAAAATGAGGAACAATTGAGACAAAATGAGGAACATCGCGACGGCCAAAAGAGTAACACATAAAATATAGAAAAGAACTCCCTAACACTGAAAACAATTAGTTAAATATTCTTAAATAATGTAGCAAAAAAAATCTGTCGAAAACGGTCAGTTCGACTTCAAGTGCCTGTAATAGTAAGTGTATTCCTTCTTGAAGTGTTGTTCACGTTTCATAACTTTCACTTTCTTTTTGGAACAAGGCACTTCTCTCGGCGGAGTTTTATTACAATCAGAATCACTATCACTGCTGACAGTAACTTCACAAATGTTTCGTTTCGTGCTCGCCATGTTTCGTCAAAACTTATGAAAAATTAACTCATAATCAATCATTGATTCAATGCTAACACACACGACGACTTGAATGGAAGAGGCCTAATCAACCCTACGGCGCATGCGTTATCCCTACTTCGGGAAGGTTCGGCAGTTTCCGACCTCGCGTTTCGGAAACGGCGCGAAAAGGTTATTCCTTTGTATCGAAAAGCATAGGCACCCGGAGGAAACTTTTTATTAGCGCTATTTTTTTTTTTTCCGGGACAATTTTTTTTTCCCGTATTTCAATAACAATGCGTATTCTAGTGTCAAATTCCGGAATAAATACGGACAATACGGAAGGGTAGGCATGCCTGGTGGAGGACGGACAATGATTTTTCCAAATTAGCAATGCCAAAGTACAGATGGTACAATGAACAACGTATGGTATCTAATGCTTAAAATGTAAGTACGGTACATGTAGATTGCGTGATGAACACAAGTCAATTGTATTTCATAAGGATTTGAAATTTGAGTCTTATAGTATACATTATATACAAAGTTGTACAATTCATTTCTCAAGTGCAAAGAGACATAACACTTTAATATTTAACTTGAAGGAAACCATGAAGCATTGTCTGCAAACCTGGGCTGGTTGATGAGTTGATCAGTTACAAATACAGAAATTACCTGAAAATTAGTGCAAAAAATGAATGTCAAATGAATAAATTATATGCCTCTGGACAATGCATGTCCTGTTCTACACTTGCATGCTCGTTGCCTTCAGAATATGGGAATACAGAAATGTATAAAAAATCAAGGAAATCATTGTACACATGTACATCTAGAACAGTAAAAGCAATTTACATAATATTCTCCCTCATTCTATTAATTATTCTTACAAATTCTCACAAACATGTTTTCAATTAGTTTGTGACTTTTACCTCATTTCCAGTGCAGCCTGGAACATACATGTAATTTAAGTAATTATAACAAATTTCAAGAAGAAGAAAAAAAAAGTAAAAGTCATAGAAATGACCTCACAATTTAAAACTATTTGTGTAAAAGAAACTAAAAATTACCAACTAATTCACTTCTGAATTGAACAGAATTTGACACAGTTAGTCTCAGAACAGTATGTTTGTTATCAAACCTAAGTTTGTGAGTGTGTACAGTGTATTTGGGTTCTGAGTTTCAATTAGAGCTTTTGGACGTTGTCCCATAAATTTTTGTACTCCTCGAAGAAAACTGCAAGATGTATACCTCTTGACATGGAAATTGAAAACTTTCAGTGCCCTAACCTGTTTTTTTTTTTTCCAGGTGGTCAAAGTTGGACTAGCATGCAATTTGCAAAAGGACCGAAATCAAAGTGTTTTTGTCACTTTTGAAAATGTCATAACTTTCAAAGTCTTTAAGTAAGCCAGAACAATAAATCTGGTATCAAAGTTCTTGGAAAAGTAAACCCAGTCAGATTGGACAATAACTGGTGAGTTATGATAGGACAATAACTGGTGAGTTATGATAAAAATTTAAAATCAGTTTTGACTACCTACTTTAACTTTGGATATGACAGTGAGCAAGTTTTGACTCTGGGTTTAACTGCGCATCGACACAATAGTGGGCACTTTATGCCTTTCACGGTTTCTTTGTTAGAGTCGGTAAAATAGAAGAAAATTTGAAATTAAAAATCAAATAGAAAAAGCCCTTACTACAGTATGTTTGTCAGTGTCACTGTGTCAGTGGTATATGAATTAGGCCTATATATGTGTATGTCAAAAATCTTTTAAATCAACTAGCAGATTTCAGCCTCCTTCAGAAAGGTCAAGATGTATTGCAGGTTCATGTCAGAAAATAACTCTTTCATCGATGTGCAGGCGCAGTGCCTTCTTTGGATATTCCCGAAATCCACACATTCTATTAAAATGTGTCTAACCAACAGTTGGAAGCCACAAGCTATATAGTCAGGGGGAACTTTCTCCCACAGTGAGCAAAATGGAGATTCAAGAGCAACTGCATTGATCAAAATCTACCGCTGAACATCAGTCACAGGCATTACCCTCACATACAAACTTGTTACCATGTCAAGGCACTTGTGTCTTGGCCCAAATCTTTTCCAACCTGGTTTCAAAGGTTCCCCCTCAAACAAAGGAGAAAAGATAGTTGAATTACTGCAGCTCCCTTATGCACTGTTATTGCAGAAGTTTCTTACACACAACGATATTCTGGCATGTTACACGAAATTACAAGAAAAAAAAAGATAAAGAGATATATGCAGGCTTCATGGTGTTGGCATCTTTTCACAAACAGCAAAGTGATATTCTGGGATGTTATGAGGAAATAATACCAAAAAAAAAAGATGACATAATCTGCAAACTTCAGAGTGTTGGCAACTTTTCACTAACACCAAAAATGCATTGTCATTGCAGAAGTTTGTTACAAGGAATACCAAGAAAAAAGATAAAGACATCTGCAAACTGCAGAGAGTTGGCAACTTTTCACAAACACCAAAATGTACTGTCATTGTAGAAGTTTCTTGTGCACAACAATATTATCCCAGCATGTTACATGAAACTACAAGAAAAAGTTGAAGAGATTTGCAAACTTCAGAGTGTTAGCAACTTTTCACGAACACAAAAATGTATTGCCACAATAATTGTAGAAGTTCGTAACACTCTTATATTCTGACAAGTTACAAGAAATACCAAGAAAAAAGATAAAGACATCTGCAAACTGCAGAGTGTTGGCAACTTTTCACAAACAGCAAACATGTATTGTCATTGTAGAAGTTTGTAACACACAATCATATTCTGATATCTTACGAGGAAATCAAGAAAAAAGATGACGAAATCTGCCAACTGCAGAATGTTAGCAACTTTTCACAACCGCCAAATTACACTGTCAATGTAGAAGTACGTAACACACTAGTGGTGGGCATATCGTATTGAAATATCGATATATTTTTAGATATCGTATCGCATCGATATCGATTTTGCTAATATCGACGGTTTCGATATTTGTGAAAAGAGAAAGTAAAGACAGTCCGATACTGAAACTGAAACTCCCGGAATTCTCTGTGTATGCCAAATATGGTTATGGATTCCTGGAACTGTGCTTAGTTTCCGAGAAACGACCCCTTGGCAAAGTCATTTAATTCACCGCACCGGCGTGTGTCAAGTGTCATCAGTTCAGTCTCGTTTCAAGTCGTCCGTGGCAGCGCGCTCTTTGACAAACAAGTCTGTAAACCACTTTCTTTCCGCTGGCGTTTTAAGAACACTTAGCAGTGAATTTAAAACACCAACGAAGAGTGGTATACAGTTTACGATTTCATTTTATTCCTCTTCTAGGTTTTCACCATGGCGTCAAGAAGCATTGTTTGGAAATATTTCGAACCATTAGACGACTCAAAGGCAAAATGCAAAGTTTGTGAATCAACTATCAAGACATCAAAGAATACTACAAATCTCTTTGCTCACCTGAGGAATAAACATCCAGTGGAGAACGCTGCCGCCACCAAGGAAAGGGGAGAAGCGCCTAGAAATAAAAAGCAAGACGAAGCACAACAGTCGATCTCTTCTCTGTTCGGAAGTGCTCACCCATATGAGAGATCTTCATCAAAAAAACAAAAACTAGATGCCAGTCTCTTGTGGATGATGACAAAAGACATGCAACCCGCACGAATTGTCGAGGACGATGGATTTCGTCACTTTGTGAAGGAGCTCGATGCAAGATATGAATTGCCATCAAGGACAATAATGCGTGACATGTTGCCCAAAGTCTACACTGAGGAAAAACAGCAGCTCATGGATGAGTTAATGGAAACCTCATTTGTTGCAATCACCATTTGTCGCAATCACCACTGACATATGGACATCCAGCCAAACTCAAGCCTATCTGTCAGTCACTGTACACTACGTTACTCAAAAATTCAAACTGACTTCAGCTGTTTTGAAGACCGTCAACATGACTACAACACATACAGGGGAAAACATCGCTGGCGAATTGACGAATGTGATTGACGAGTTTTCTCTGAAAGGAAAAGTTGTCGCAATAGTATCTGACAACGCAAGCAACATGGCAGCTGCAGTGAGGATTTTGGGACTTCGCCATCTTCCATGCTTTGCTCACACTTTGAATTTGATCGTCAGAGCGGCATTGCAGGAAACCCCTGGAGTAACCCTGCTTGTGGAAAAAGTCAAGACCATTGTTGAGCATTTCCACCGAAGTGTCAACTCAAGTGACAGACTCCGTCAAGTTCAAGGACAACTGAATCTGCCTGAGGTAATTTTGTTAACTGAGCAACGTTAATATTTTATATTGATGTATGCTGGTATACATGATGAGCATGTGTGAAATTGTTCATATATGAGTGTGTGTATTACATGGCAACGGGAGAAAGATTAACACCGTAAAGCGCTTAGGGCCAATGAGGGAAATATGCGCTACATGAATTAATTTCATTATTATTATTACTATTATTTAGATGAAGGTGAATTTCGGATTATTCTATTCAATTCCATTTTATTTTTCCACAGCTGAAGCTGGTGAATGATGTACCGACCAGATGGAACTCAACTGTTCTAATGCTGCAGCGCTTCTTAGAGCAGCGTGAGGCTGTGACTGTAACAATGACGCAGCTGGGAAAAGGCACAATGTGCCGTTCTGACGCTGAGTACGAGCAAGTAAAGCCGATCGTCAACGCTCTTACACCATTCCTGAAGGCGACAGAAGAGATGTCAGCAGAGAAGGCAACAACGCTTAGCAAAGTAATCCCTCTTGCCCGATCCCTTCTTCAAAAAGCAAGACTCTCTACATTGCCGTTATCAAAGTCTTTGGAGAAACAAATGCTCACCAGAAAGTTCGACATACTTGAAACCTTTTCACCACTGTCTCATGCGACTCTTTTGGATCCCAGATTCAAGAAAATTGCCTTTAAAGATGATGCCAACGTGACACAGGCCCAGAGAGCAATACAAGGGGAAATGACCAGAAATGTCAAAATAAAAAACAAAGTCCAGACACCAGCGGACCCAGGGAGAGCACACGTTCTGCAAAAGCGGACGACCTGTGGCAGGATTTCGACACTGACGTGATGGAATCAAGTAGTCACAGGTCTTTGCAAACAGAGAAAGAAGTAGAATGCCGTCGCTACTACGAGGAACAGAATGCCCCAAGAGACTCGGATCCATTAGTGTACTGGTCAACATACGAAACTTCCCTACCGATGCTCTCAACACTTGCCAAGAAGTTTCTTTGTATTCCAGCGACATCCGTACCTTCGGAAAGATTGTTTTCAGCTGCAGGAGAGCTTGTGAGCCAAAAGAGGAACAGACTGAAGCCAAAGAATGTTGACATGTTTCTGTTCCTGAACAACAGAGCAAAAGGAAAGTGAGACCTTTTCTGGATGCCTCTCAAGCCTCATCAATAATTCTTGTTTGCCAATTTCCGCTTGTTTGTGTTGTGTTGACGCACGCATTCTTGTGATTAATTTGATTGAAGGTTGACGTGTTATTTTTTTTAAAAAACAAATCAGACACTAGTTTACTTGATTCTGCATTCTCGTCGTTGTTTGAATAAAAACTGAATAAAGAAAAACATGAAAATATGTTGAACGAAAAAAAACCTCCAAAACAAATTCAAAAAAAAACCCATAACAAATAACATCTACCAAGCCCATCGATGCGTGTTCACTCGCTCGGAACACGTACGTTACAAACCTTCAAATATCGATATATATCGATATTTTCATGATATCTATATGAGACCCCGTGCCGTCCACGGCGTTGAAATATCATTGGAGGGGTCTGTGACGTTTCGCCCCAAATGACGCAACAAGGGACTACCTGGCGAAGTCTGAAAATCGTTTCGCCGAAAATCGTATTCGAATAATTATGTTACTTGCACAGAAGATAGAAGATCAATTATTTGTGAACGCCTAGAGTTAAGAGGAATGTAAGCACAAAGCTTAGTGTAGTGTGTAGGTCTATAATAAGTCTATTCTGTAGCCGAGTCCTATACTAGGCTCTACGTCACCGGAGAAAGTCAGATCAGACCTCTCCTTACTTCCATCCCGAGAGGATGAAGTTTGAATGTAAAACCAACATGTAGTTGGGACACTTTTAAAACCTGTGTGTGGCTGGTAAAGTGTACGTACTTTAAAATAAAACCAACGTGTAGTTGGAAAGTGTTTATTGGAGATCAACGTGTAGTTGACTCAATATATTGACTCAGCGTGTAGCTGGTGAAATAACCCCTGTGCATCATAATTAATATAAGGTGAGTGCGGAGTTTCTTATACAGAATTATTCTATTTGAAAAGTGGTAATTGATTAATAATGATAACAGGATGAAAACCCGTACTTGATGTTTATATATATATGACAGTTTGTAATACGCTTCCACAGTTGCATTTCATACTGATTTAAGTTTAACTATTAGTGAAAGAATCCTCATAAGGGATACGTCGTTATGTATGAATTGCAGATGCAAAGGCAGAATTTGTCATGCCTTGTATGATAATGGTTCTTATTGTCGTGATGTTCCTGTTTATACCCTTGGGGGTGCGTGCCTCGAATTTAATAATCATTGTGCTAACTGCATGCTTGTAACTGTTATGGTGTTTGATTAAAGTATTTCACGGCCTGACAATAATACATGTATTAACTCTAATTTTGTTTAACCTTTAACTTTGACCACTGAAATTCTAACAGTATGAATTGGTTCCTAACTGGAAATCTAACCACAGTCGATTCTGACTTTCAGATCACTGAGTGGTTAGCATGAGGTTACCCTGAAGTTTTACCTGGAAATTTGTCTTTGATGTGATGTTCAAAGGACTAAAGTCATTGTTCAGTTCTTGAGTGTTTAGAATGTGTGATTCCTGGTTATATGAAAGGTGAAAGGAAATCCTGTTTAAGTTGATATTTGTATTTCAGAGCACAACTAATACTGCATTTTAAAGTACTTTATTTTAAGGTTTTCTACGTAAGGATATGTTGATTTGCATATAATCCACTGTATCTTTTACTGTGGGTTGTGTCTAATCTCTTATTCGCTTGTTCTTCTTATCTTTCTTTCTTGCTGTTTGATGTGTTTATGTAAGCTTATAATACTTGTTTTTTTTAACAACGCAATAGAGATTCGTTTTCACGGGACACGCAGCAAAGACAGTCGGCGCCAGCAAGTCCACGAAGGTGTCAAATACCATGCTCACTCGGTCACCGCAGATGGGCGATGTTTATTGTGTTAGTTTAGGCTCAGTGCTACATGATGCGAGTGTGACCAGCGGGAGGGTCTTGTAACTTGTATGATATTCACAAGTTTCAAGTTTAGTTTATTATAGGCCTGGCGGCCAATTCAAAAACACACAAGAATCATGTGAACAATCTTAGAAAACATTAAACAAACAAACAAACAGACAAAATGCACGGTCGTTCACTCTCTCCGCTCCCTGCAGCATTTATACACTAAAGGCCCCTACACACGATCAAATTAGCCGTCAAATATTTGATGCGAAATTTGATGGTGTGTAGGGCGATTTGACGTCAAAAAAAAATTTGTATCAAATATTTGACGGATCAACTCCGGTTGATATTTTTTGACGAGTCATCAAATTTTTGTTTCGTTTGTAGGCTCCCGTCAAATTTTTTGATCAAATATCATTTCGAAAGTAACCTCCTCGTTGTTCAAAACAAACTGAAAACCCAACCTATGTATCGATAGATCATTTGTTTTCTTCTTTTTCAACTTAGTTTATCTCTAGGATTACAACAACAATGTCTAGAAAGGAGTCAGAAAAGAAGTTTATGCTAGAGGTTCTTCAGGTTTATCGAACTTTGCCTTCTTTGTGGAAGGTTAAGTCGGAGGAGTACCACAACAGGCAAAGGAAGATAGAAGACTATCAAGTCCTTCTAAAAAAGTACAAGGAATACTTTCCTGAAGGGACCCTGGAGGAGCTCAAGAAAAAACTAAATACACTGCGGACGGGCTTCAGAACAGAGCTTCGGAAAATTAACCACAGTGCCAAGTCTGGCGCTGGACTGGACGACTTATATGAATCACAGGCATGGTTCATGTCGGCAATGATGTTCCTTGTGGATCAGGAGACACCAGCACAATCCAGGACCTCCTTACCAATGCCACAACTGGTGCAAAGTGATGCTGGAGGGAAACAAGTCGTGCTCCAGGTAATTAGAAATCTAGATCCTAACAGCCGAATGTGACGTGTCAGTGTTCAATGTTTCTGTTTCTCCCTCTGGTGTTATGGCTTTGTAAAGCGCCCAGAGCCTGGTTTGAAAATTTGCTGGGGGTGGCGCTATGTAATTGTTCATTTTTTAAATTATTCTTTTTTTTTAGTTTTAAGAAAACCTGTTCATTCGTTGATTTTGTCGTTAACAAATCAACATGCTATTAGTTGGAATGTCAGGTTCAAATCTGATTTATATCAAAACCAAGTCTTAAAAATCAGTACTGCAGTACCTTGTCCTTCAACATTGTGGGGTTATTGCTGCAGCTGGTTGGCCCAGTGTCAGTGTAATTTTAATGTTAATGAGTGAAATATCCCTGGTGTGAGTAGAGTACACATGAAATCGGATAATTCGAATAATTATCAATTCAAATTCTTTTGAAGCAATATGGCCCTAAAAGAAGCCAATGATTTAATAATGAAAAAGATACAAAAAAAAAATCAGGCATTTTAAAGTTATTGTTACAAAGCATGAAAATGAAATGTTTATGCAATTCTTTCCTCTTGGCAATTTATGCGCCCTTGCGTGCAAAAGTATTCTCGGAAAGAATCTCTTACGGTACGTGCCCCTGCTCCAATGTTTCTACTTCTGCATGCCCCCAACCGCTCCAGCTGATTTTGATGATCACGCCATTCCGCCAGATGGACCTCGTGATTCGCATCTTCCCAGTCCACACTTCCGGGTCTCAAGTAGTTCTTTGACTTTTTCCGAAGAAAATTATGCAGATAGCAGCAGGCTAGTGTTATTGTCGTGGCTTTTTCCGGTGAAAGCTGTATAGGACTCCGAAATACACCAAATCTGGCAGACAGAATCCCAAAAGCATTTTCAGACACACGCCTCGCCCTACTCAGGCGATAATTGAACACTCTTTGGTCATGGTCTAACTTATCCCCTCCGTACGGCTTCAATAGGTTTTCTGACATAGCAAATGCGTCATCTGCGACAAAAAAAAATGGCATTTTTTTTTCCGTTCTGAACTATGGGTTTTGGTTCAGGGAGCTTCAACTCAGCTAGTTCCATCCGTCGACCAAATTCTGTTACCGCAATTACTCCTCCATCCGAAACCCGTCCGTTTACGCCAACATCTGTCATTATGAACTCGTAGTTCGCATTAACAACAGCCATCAAAACGATGCTGAAAAACTTCTTGTAGTTAAAGAAGTATGATCCTGTTCCCACTGGTTTCCTGATGGCGATATGTTTGCCATCTATTGCACCTAGGCAGTGGGGGAAGTTCCAGGTCGACATGAATTCCTCGCTTGTCCGATTCCATTCGTCTGGTGTGTTTGGCATCTGGGAAAAAATAATTGTTCATAAAAACGTGAAATGCATGCATGTATGTAGTTAAGATATTAAGCAAAACATATTTCATTCTGTTTCAGATTGAGGACCAAGAACCGGAAGAAAGTAATGCTGATGACGTTGTAATCGAAGGGACTGACAGTTCCTTTGTTTCAGTTACTTCGCTGCCAACACCCACGCCGACAAAGTCGCTGCCTCCGACCAGAAAAAGAAAATTGAACAAAATGCCTGAGAGTGAGAGGAATGAGTTGCTGATCATGGCAAAAGCAAAACTGTCTGAACAAGATGATCGCCACTCAGCTCGGGCCAAGGCCTGGGCTTATGAGCTGAGTCAGCTGGATGCTCAACAAGAGTTATTTGCGACAAAGGCCATTAATGACGTTCTATTCGAAGCTCGGTGTGGGCAACTCCACAGAGATTCTGTTAAAATTAATGAAGCCACGATCCAATCGACCCCATCCACAAGTCGCTGCTCAACACCATACTTCACTGTTCAGCCTGAGGGTATCCCAGTTTATCAAGCAAAAGACGTACAAGAAGTGCATGACTCTGGAGCAAATGGAGCGAATGCACTTACCCTTTCCCAATTTTTCAATACCTTCAATCCTAATCAATAAATTTGTTCATGTTCTAAACCCGTTTTTATAATGGTCTCACACTTTTTTTTGTCTGGGGCTAACCTAACTCTAACCCTAACCTAATAGTGGGCTTGTTAACCCAATAAAAAAGAGCAATGACTGCAAAATTTAGTAGGAATATGCCACTTGGCATACAAGTACCTTATACCATTCTAAATAAAAATAGGCTAGGACACACGCTCTCGGTGCATATTTTGACCCTAATTTGCATAAATTAAAAATGGCCGCCGCTGAAAATGATGAAAAAACAGAAAATGCCATAACTCCTGACTGAAACATGGTAGAATTATAATTTTGGTGTCTTTTTGTAAGGAAATTGTGCTTCTTAGCTCATTGGAAGTATAAAAATTGTGATCTGAAGTCAATTTGAGGTAGAATTTTTCTAATAATGCATTCTCCAGCATAGCTTTAGATCAAATGCATGAACAATTAATCAGTACAGTGAAAGGTGATGGTGGAGCAATAGGACTGACAGAAGATCCAGCACTCCTGCGCAGACTTATGGTTGTAGGGCCTGAACTGTCCCGAATCATCCAAGAATTGGAATGCCAAGCCTCTGCAGGTAATGGCAAGCATCATGAACAGTATTCAAAATTTCAGAAAGTTTTCAAAGAGGATGTAGAGGGGCTGATCACTGCTTTTGAGGATTTGGGAAATCTGTTCTTAGAAGACACTGGCGACTTGGTTTCTCTAGGGTCCTCATGTATAATGCCAAAAGAGGTTGTAGAAACAGTAAAAACTATCAAAGATGTTGGTGAAGAACAGTTCAGAAGTTTCGTTTCTGACAGAATTGAAACTCAGAAAGTGCCTTGGACTTCCACAATCCACCTTAACAAATTGCCTTTGTTCTCAGACAAACCAAAGCCATCTAAGCAGAAGTCAAATGTTGTGGCTTTAAAAGAGGAAAGATCTCAAGTCATTCACATGTTGCTTTCCAGTCAATCAGGCCGTGAGATTAATGAGAATGTGTTTTCTCATGAGAATAGTGCCTACCCTCCTTCTTTGTCCCGTAATGAAGAAATCTATTGCAGTACCAAATCAGAAATCATCAAATGTTTGGAAGACGAGATACCTCCTTCCTCTTCCACTAAACCCCCAGCAGATGTAATCATTCTTGATGGAGCATTCATTGTGCAGATGCTCAAACCTGGCAATGCAACAACCTTTGAAGAATATGCAAACAATATATTCATTCCTCATGTGATGTCCTGGCTTACATCTGCTTCCAGAATTGATATCGTGTGGGATCGCTACAAGTCAGATAGTCTAAAAAATGCCACTCGTAGCAAACGAGGCACAGGAACACGTCGAAGAGTGCAGTTGTCCACTAAGATTCCAGGAAATTGGCAAGGCTTTCTTCGAGTGAATGAAAACAAAACGGAACTTTTTTCTCTACTGGCAGAGAAGATCCAGCCAATTCCTACAGAAGGCAAGCAAGTGGTGACAACATTCGGGGAAAGTGCCTTATGCTCGCCAGTACAAACAGACATGCAAGCACTCATCCCATGTACTCACAAGGAGGCAGACACGAGGATGTTTATTCAAGTCGCTGATGCAACCCATTCTGGATATAAACGCATTATTCTGCGCTCAAGTGACAGTGATGTCATTGTAATTGCAATATCATGTGTGCAATATCATGTGTGCAAGATCTTTGCTTGGAAGAGTTGTGGATTGCATTTGGATCTGGGAAGACATTTAGATATATACCTGCACATTCTATTGCTCGAACAATAGGTCCTGAAAAATCAAGAGCTTTGTTAGCCTTCCATGCGCTTACTGGATGTGACATTGTGTCTTCCTTTTATGGCAAGGGGAAAAAAACAGCATGGGCAGTTTGGCAAGAATTTCCTGAGTTAACAAATGCACTTGTGCGTTTATCAACCTTTCCTGAAAGCATCGAAGAAGAAGTGATGTCCTACATCGAGGCTTTTGTCGTCCGTTTATATGACAGTTCAATTGAAATTACATCTGTTAATGCTGCAAGGCTTGAACTCTTCTATTACAAAGCTCGAGACTTTGACCATTTGCCCCCAACAAAAGATGCCCTTTTTCAACATACATTACGTGCTGCCTACCAAGCAGGTCATGTTTGGGGACAAGCTCTTATCACATGCTCGGATCTGCCTGCACCCTCACAATGGGGATGGATGAAGAGAGAGACCAGTTGGACACCTTTGTGGACCACCATGCCTCCCATCTCTAAAGGTCTCAAAGACTTAGTGACATGCCAGTGTAAGAAAGTGTGCAAGCCTCCATGTAAATGCTACATTGCTGATGTAAAGTGCAGTACACTTTGCTTTTGCCGAGGAAATTGCTTCAGAAAGTGAACATACCCTTGTAGGTAAACATTCAAGAAACGTTTTTTCTGCACAAATGATTTCAAATTTACATTGCCCTGATAATTTAATGGAAAGGATAAAGTTTGGTGATTACAATCTTTACTTTTTAACCCCGTGTGATTGAGCTAATATACTTTTAAAGGAATTGAAGAAACTATTTTTTAATGAAGATATTGGCGACATTTCATGTTTTTAATAAGTTTGCAAACATAATAATATTGTTTTCATGTACGGTACCTAAGTAAATATTATGTTTCTATAACCTTAGCCACAATCTCTTTTCATTTTTGTTCATCAGGAGAGGCCTTTACTTGTGTGCTCATATTTTTTTTCTGTCAAAGAATACTGCTCTTATTTTTTTATTGTTTATGTTTTGGATGGTGGATATTCTAATGTATGCAAAAAACAGTTTCAGTTAATGTCCCTAGAACACATTTTTATCACTTGAGCTGAATTAAAAGCATTATTTCACTGTGAATTGACACCAAAAATGTACTTTTTAGCTTGTTGTTATCAAAAGTTATGTCAGTTTGTACTTTTCATTATTTTCGTATGCATTTTTTACATAATTTATGCAAATTAAAGTTATAATTTGAACACATAACACTTTTTTTTTCATTTCATTGAATTCACAGGCATAATTTCAATATGAATAGATACCAATTTTATGTTTTTAGCATGTTCTTATCAGAAGTTATGACATAATACACTTTTTGTACATTTTTAATGGCGGCCATTTTTAATTTATGCAAATGAGGGTCATAATATGCACGCGAAACGTGTGTCCTAGCCTAATTTTTTTTAGATTGGTATAAGGTAGTTACATGCCAAGTGGCACATTCCTACTAAAATTTGCAGGGGGTGTTGAGTTAACAAGCCCACTATAATAAAAAGCATATGAAAAGATAATAAATAGAAAAATCTATGAAACGATTGTGAACATAATAATTGAGGGCTTTGTAATTGTATTCTGTATGCATTTCGTAACCAATTTCTGAAATTTTTTGTGCTGATGCAGAACACAAAGTATTACATCTTTGTTGAGGACTTCTTTTTTACACTTAATGCTCTTCGGGGCGTGTGGATGTCTTTCTGATGAACGACGCCTGCGCAAAAAGCTAAAACATAAATTTCTGCCTTCCACTACCTTCCTTCCTCTGGTGGGCCACCTCTCTACTGAGCCACCGGGGCGGTTCCCTCCTGTGTCTCTCATCCACAGCGTAGCAATAATCCCCGTTCATTGAACGGGTAAGCAGTCTTGTAAAATATAAAACTGGTCAAGATAGCTTCAAGATCAAAGAGACGTGGGTTCAAGCCTGACCCGCGTCAAACTCAGGACGTAAAAATTGGTATTACAGTAGTTTAAGACGGGTACCCATTTACACTTGCGTGAATTGAAGCAATAATTGGAGAAAATTTTCTTGTTCAATAGCGAAAAAGTAACAAACTATTGCTTTAGCTCACCTTGACAGTCTCCTGGTCCTTCAGACACTCGATGATTGCCTCGCATGTTTCAATAACCAGCATTCCAATCGCTTGCGGGGATGTTGCTGTCAGGAATTTTAAATCTTGAAATGAATTTCCAGACGCCAGATACCTCAAGGTGATAGACAAGCGTTCGGACGGTGGTATGGATGCACGCATCACAGTATCTTCTTTGCGTATCAATGGCTCAACAAGTCCGAGTAGCTCATCAAATGACGGGCCGTCCATACGAAGAAAGTTGCGGAAGTCCTCTGGTTCTTTAATAGGCAATTCTTTGAGAAGGCTAGCGTGTCCGTAATTAATGCCCCGTTGTAAAAACCACTCCTTTGACCACTTTCGCCGTTTACGAGGTCTTTCACGTTCTTCAGAGTCCAAAGCGATCACAATAATTGCTGCGGCCATAGATCCGTCCATGGTTAAAAATTTGACGAAACTGATTTTTGAGATAGGTGATGGGTTTTTTGACGGAATGCACGAATACGTTTGTGGGAAATTTACCGTCAAATTTCGCATCAAATATTTGAGTCAAATAATTTGACTCAAATATTTGACGGCTAATTTGATCGTGTGTAGGGGCCTTTACTTATTATAGTATACAATCAAATACAGCTTGTAATTGCCAGCAACAGTCATCATTTTCAATCCCCCCCCCCCCCCCCCCTTACATAACCGATCTTTCCTCACCTTTATCTGTTGTAAATTTACTACAATTGAAAATATCACTATAATTTATTCTTTCACTCGAAGGTGAATTTAGTTTTCAGACTTCGCCAGGAGAAGTCACAAAGCGACATTATTGTATTCGTTTAGAACTTTATTGTCGCGATGTGGGTTACATGGGGATATTTCGACTGACACTCTTTCGAGGTCCGCTCCCACAATCGACGAACACACAAAAATAAATACTTGCACTCTAAAAACTAAATAAATCAATTGCTTTCAATTTTAGCAGAACTGTAGGGCAGTTTAATTACAGGAATTAATGTAACAAATATAATTATAAATATATATATCAATTCAAAGGCAACTGAATCTAACTAATGGAACTACAGCTTTTATAAAGACTAACGAATTCAATCTAACTACTTGCAGGTCATATGAGTTATATGGCAAATAGAATCCGCGCACGTGGCGACGGATATAACAGTTTAAATTCTATTAATTCAATGAGACATGTTATGATGTGGACATTTCCTCTAGACACGCCATGGAGAATGCTTGTACAACCATGCGTTGTCTGGCGGTAGCTCTGAAACTGTCTTCAAAAGTAAGTAGAACGGTTCACTTTCATCATTACACATTAGTATAGACTCTCACCATGCGGCCCTCACTGGGAGTGAGAGCGCTGGATGTAAACGCTGTGGGTTTATATCAAACCAAGTAGCTTAGGCTCTGGAGCTTTAAATCAGGCCCCTCACAATGGACTGCTCAACTGCGTCTCCATGTCCCTCATCTGGCTGAGGACTATCGCCGTCCACCTCGTAAATGGATTTTCTACATGTGGCCCAGAACTAAGTTCTGTATGGCCTTAAATACTGGACTGCATCTGCAGCTTACCGTCTAATTCCTGGATTGTGATTGGTGCAACCACTTCTAGCTCAGCTGCCGAACTGAGTTATTTTAAGTAACAGCCCTACGCAACGACCTTGGGTCGACATCAAAGGTCGAATTACTTCAATACAATATAATATAAATTTTATAGCAATAAATTCTTAACATGTTCAAAACCCCGAGCTTTTACTCTGGATCACGGTTTTTCTGTACGTCAACAGACGTCTCAATAACATTTAATTCCTACTCACCCCTTCCCTCTTTACTACCCCTAGTTCAAAACACGAGATACAACAAGTGCTCAGTCATGCACACCTACGCTGTCCCTCTATCCTTCCCCACCTTCTGTCTATCTATCAGGGAAAAAACTGTTCAAAACACATTGTTTACGAGACCAGCTCAAGGCCAAGTTATGCTGGCTCGTACAATAATTACGTTTCTAAAAATTACTTACTGCTCTCGCAAAAATTTACTCTTATGAATTAAATCTGCTCTTGACATTTATGGCAAAACAGTGCAAACGAATGTAGTTCTCTATCGTGCATCGACGACAGAAAATGTACAAGCTTAAACATGCTTGGTCTAACAAGTAGCCAAGACGGTAAAAACTGTTTCCTTATATCTTTGAATTTTTTGCAAGTTAGTAACACGTGAAATTCGTCCTCCAATTCATTACAGGTCTCACATAATCTCACATTTATATTAATAATACAGGAAAAGGCAAGCCATGTTTGTTTGGTTGGCGTATCTTGCATGCTGACAGTCATATAATAACATAATGTTAAGTCGATTGACAGGTAATATTGTGTGCTAATTTTTGCCCTTTGGTTATAATGGAAACAGAACATTTTCCTTAGAAATGTTCAGACACCATCGCTTCGGGTGAATATTTTTTTTTTCTTTCAACAATATCCCCTCGCACACCCTCAAAGGAGTAAGCTTGACCTTGCCGACTTTTGCCGCCCTTTGGTTATTATGGAAACAGAACATTTTACATGTATCATTCGTATAAAAATAGACATTATTCTTAGTAGCATAACCCCCTAGTACATGTATTAAACTTAGTAATTGATTTCTACTGTATCTTGGATTTTGTCTTAGTGTTTTGATAGAGCAAGCGTGAGAGTACCTGATATTTTGTAAGGGGTTATAGAGCTCGGCGAGCAATACCTTTGCTTGCTCCCGACTTTGTGACGAGTTTCCTATCCTTCTATTTAAGGTGTTACAAAACTCGGTGAGCAATACCTTTGCTTGCTCCTGTCTTTGTGACAGTACATTTCAAAAACCGGATGGGATGATTACAGCCGTGAAAAATGAAATCCTGTTCATTACGTTTGCCGAAAACATGAACATTATCCACAACAGAAACGAGTTCTTCCGTGACGGAGCATGAAAAGAGTCCAAACCAAGCTCATGTCCAGATGGATCTGCCAGCTTCAGACCTTACTAACAGTTACACCCAATAAGCCCGCCATCCAAATGAACACCACTTTGTCTCCAAGTCCTATCGGTGGTATTCCTCCGATACAATCAAGCTATGCACAAGCTTCAGCACAATCACAAGAATCGTCTGATGCAAGTAACAGCTGCAGCAACACAGATATGTTAGTCTTTTCTCACTGTTAGATGAAAACAATGATGCCTTCATTGCTACGTTATACCGGTACATGTGCATGTATTTATAATTTTCATTGTTTTCCTTTTTCAAATCTTGATTAAAAGTACTTAAAATTACTCATGAGATACAGATATTTACTTTCATAAATTTTTTTCTAAGTTGGAATCAGTTTGAATGAGCTTATAAAAAGAAATTTTCCACTTCTGAACTTTCTCCTTTCCTGCATTTTATTCCTTTCTCCTTCTCCTCTTCTTCTCCTTCTTCTAGTTACTAATGTACAATATCACATAACACCCACATGTAATTGTAAGCCTGGCTATCTAATTTAATTTGTAGCAGTTTGGGCCCTAATGAGGTGCCAGAAGAGATTTTTTGGCTTTGCAGATTAATGCAATCACAACTAGTGCACCGAAATATGATGTAGATTATTGGTAAATATGAATTTGATGGCTGTCATAATGCAGAATGTGACATTTTCCATAAAGCCAATGTGAGAAAACGGACATAATTGCTATTCTGACATCTTTCGAGGAAATACAAGAAAAAAGATGAAGACATCTGCAACCCACAGAGTGTTGGCAACTTTTCACAAGTACCAAATTGCACTGTCAATATGGAAGTTTGTAACACACTATTCTGGCATGTTACCAAGAAATACAAGAAAAGAGATGGAGTCATCTGCAGAGTGTTGGCAACTTTTCACAAGTACCAAATTGTACGGTCAATGTAAAATTTTGTAACTCACTATGATACTCCGGCCTGTTCCAAAGAAATACAAGAAAAAAGATGGAGTCATCTGCAAACTTCAGGCTGTTGGTAACTTTTCACAAGTACCAAATTGCATTGTCAATGCAGAAGTTTGTAACACACTGATATTCTGGCATGTTATGAGAAAATTAAGAAAGAACATGACAAAAATCTGCAAACTTCAGAGTGTTGGCAACTTTTCACTAACACCAAAAATGCACTGTCATTGTAGCAGTTTGTATTACACTGTGATATTCTGACATGTTACGAGAAAATCAAGAAAAAAGATGCCAAAATCTGCAAACTCCAGAGTGTAGGCAATTTTTCAATAACACCAAAAATGCGCTGTCATTATAGAAGTTTGTAACACACTATGATATTCTGGCATGTTACGAAGAAATACAAGAAAAAAGATGGAGTCATCTGCAAACTGCAGAGTGTTGGCAACTTTTCACAAGTACCAAATTGCACTGTCAATGTACAAGTTTGTAACACACTGATATTCTGGCATGTTATGAGAAAATTAAGAAAGAACACGACAAAAATCTACAAACTTCTTTGCCACACAGAAGGAGGTCACCAGTTTCCTACAAACGTTACGACAAAGAGGAAATGGATAAATGTTGTGAACCTGAAGAGAAAGGGCTGGAAATGGAAAAGAAAAGAAAGGTTTTCAATATTGTCACGAGCAGAGTTAGGGTCTTGGGGATGTTACGACTGCACGAGAGGCAGCTAACTCACACTCGGACACAACCACACAAGAAAAGTATTAAATAACTAGAGCGTATATATGTCAGGCCGGTCAGGCCATAGTTTACATAAATATTAATAACAAAACAAAAGACAATAGGGGTATATATTCAAACCAAAAAAACTCTAATTAATAACTTAACCAATGATATTCTTATCGCCCGTGCAGATGCGGGGCCCTCTTGCAGAAGAGGGACAGCAAAGAATACATCTGACGTGATACTGCGTGTCGTAAGAGGCGACTAAAGGTGCAAAGGTCCCGGTCTCCCGAGAAGAGCCAGTTGGCGGTGGGCCAACTACCCACCCTGTAAAAATAAACCAGTTACAGAAACACAAGCAAATACTTTAAATCAGTCTTTTATCTTGGGAGAAGGGGGAGCATCTGCACCTGTAGATTCAATGAAGGACAATGGACAAAGCCGAAAGGACTCCACTGGCCTGACTGCTCCTCCATCAAACAAGTCACTCCGGATTGCGTCGTGGAATGTCCGCTCCATGTATGAAGCAGGAAAGAGTGCCCAGGTTACAATGGAGATGAGGCGATACAGACTGCACATACTTGGAGTTAGCGAGACCCGCTGGATACAGTCCGGACTGAAACAACTTAATTCTGGGGAAAAGATTTTGTATTCTGGAAGGGAGGACAAAAAGCATACAGAAGGAGTAGCGATCATCTTGAGCAAGCACGCCCAGAGGTCACTAAGGGGATGGGAACCCTACGGAAGGAGAATTATATTGGCATCATTTACTACAAAGAACAAGAACATCAACATGAACATTGTGCAGATATACGCCCCAACAAATGAAGCAACCGATGAGGACAAGGACGATTTCTACAACCAGCTTCAGGAAATAGTTGACACATTGCCAAGAAAAGATGTGAACATTATAATGGGAGACGCCAATGCCAAGATAGGACAGGACAATACAGGGTATGAGGACATTATGGGGTGCAATGCTTTGGGACAAATGAATGAGAATGGAGAGCGGTTTGCAAGTTTCTGCGCATTTAACAGCTATGTGATTGGAGGTTCAGTATTCCCACACAAGAGGATCCATAAGGCCACTTGGATTTCACCGGATGGAGTAACTGAAAACCAGATTGACCACTTTTGCATCACCCGACGATTCAGACGCTCACTGGAGGATGTCATAGTACAGAGAGGAGCTGATGTTGGATCTGACCATCACATGCTGCTGGCAAGACTCAAACTCCGCCTCAAGAAACAAGGTACCAGAGCAGGAACAAAGAGGAGAAAGTTTCAAGTGAGCCTTCTGGATGGAGACAAGAAGGAAGAGTTCCAGCTGACACTGAGGAATAGATTCAAACCCCTTGTTGACCTCGAAGAGACAGTAGATTTGGAGACTCACTGGGCTAAGGTAAAAGGAGTATTTACATCGACATGTCAGGATGTTCTTGGGGAAAAGAAAGTGGAACACAAGGAATGGATCAGTCAAAAATCACTGGACTTGATAAGGATAAGAAGAGACCTAAAAGAACAGGTAAATGCAAGTCGTACAAGAAGCTCAAGAGTTGGTAACCAGGAAGAGTACCGAGCATCAGCTAAAGAGGTCAAAAAATCAATTAAAAAAGACAAAGAGGAGTTCATAGGAATGTTAGCAGAGAAAGCAGAGAAGGCAGCAACAGGAGGACACATGAGGATCCTCTACCAGACTACAAAGACTCTTGCTGGAAAATATGGAAAACCTGAAGTTCCTGTCAAGGATTACAACAGGAAGGCTATTTTTGGAAAGGAAGCTCAGGCAAAAAGATGGATAGAACATTTTAACAGCCTCTTGAACAGACCTCCACCAAGCAACCCACCTGACATTCTACCCGCAAGAAATGATTTACCGATCAGTTGCGACCCTCCGACTAAAGCAGAGATTAATGATGCCATAAAGCAGTTAAATCGAGGCAAGGCAGCTGGACCAGATCAGATCCCACCAGAGGCGCTGAAGGCAGATGCTGCTGGGGCTGCAGAGGGTCTGCACTCACTATTCTCGAGGATTTGGATCGGAGGCAAGTTTCCAAAGGACTGGAAGGAAGGACACCTCGTGAAGCTTCCAAAAAAAGGGGACCTCAGCAATTGTAGTAACTACAGAGGAATCACACTTCTCTCCATCCCAGGAAAGGTTTTCAACCGGATTATCCTCAAGCGAATACAGAATGCAACAGACCCAAAACTTCGTGAGGAGCAAGCTGGTTTCAGGAGTAATCGATCAACCACCGACCAGATCGCCACGCTGAGAATCATAGTAGAGCAGTCGCTAGAATGGAACTCCCAACTGATAGTGAACTTCCTTGACTACGAGAAGGCCTTTGATAGCATCGATAGAGAAACACTGTGGAGAATATTGAGACATTATGGAATCCCAGAGAAAATGGTGAACCTTATCAAGAGCATGTACGAGGGGACAAGTTGCAGAGTCGTACACGATGGCGAGCTTACTGACAGCTTTGATATCAAGACTGGTGTTAGGCAGGGTTGTTTGCTGTCCCCATTTCTGTTTGTCCTGGTGATTGATTGGCTTATGAAAGAAACCACCAGTGGAGGAAGAAATGGCATACAATGGACCCCATGGACACAGCTGGACGATCTAGATTTTGCAGATGACTTGGCACTATTGTCGCACACACACGACCATATGCAAGCAAAGACTACAGCTCTAAACAAAATTTCAGAATCTATTGGATTGAGGATACATCCTGCGAAGTCGAAGGTCCTAAAAATTGTTGCACCCCCAAGCTATCTTGGTAGTATCATTAACAATAAGGGAGGAACAGAGGCAGAAGTCAAAGCACGAATTGGAAAGGCACAGGCAGCTTTCACGTCCTTAAGCAAGATTTGGAGAACCAAGGATATATCTCTAAAAACAAAGCTGAGGATATTCAACTCGAACGTGAAGTCAGTCCTGTTGTATGGATGTGAGACTTGGAATGCGTTCCAGGCCTGCATAAAGAGAATCCAAGTTTTCATCAACAGATGTTTGAGGAAGCTGCTTAAGATCAGATGGACAGACAAGGTGAGCAATGAAATTGTATGGAAAAGAACAAGACAGAGCCCAGTCAGAGAGGAAATTGGTAGGAGGCGATGGAGATGGATCGGCCACACTCTCAGGAGGCCAGGAAACAGCATCACGAAGAAGGTATTGGATTGGAATCCCCAGGGCAAGAGATCAAGAGGAAGGCCGCGCGGAACGTGGAGAAGAGCCAGAGAAAATGATGTGCAACGAAGCGGAAAGACTTGGAATAATGTAAAGAGGCTGGCCCATGATAGAGAGGGATGGAAAGTGTTTGTTGGTGGCCTATACCCTGATCCAGGGTGAGAAAGGCAATGATGATGATGAATGATATTCATGTAACTATGGAGGTACTGCAATCAATAGCAAATAGGTATATTATACGAAACTAGATATCAATTTAAAGTGACAGTTGAGTCGCCACTGGCCAGTCGCCAGGCAAACTCTCCCTAAATCATATGGGCTTGAGTGTTAGGAGAGCCCAGTATGTTCAAAGCCTACAGAAGCACTCTTCGGCTTGTAGGTAATTTAAGCAGTTGCCAAAAGACTATATTTTATGCACAATCACTATTCAATTCATCAACAATGTGCTATATTATTCCAATCATACTATGGCAATAGATCTATGATACAGGACACTCGTGGTCGAGTGCCAGCTGGGGTTTCCTTAGTCTTCCTATGAGGCTGTAGTTCTCTCTCTATCTCCGATCTCTATTATGCTTGAATAAATAAGATATAGTACCATTGGTCACGCCTACTGGTAGGCGCGAACATCAATATAGCGCAGCGTGGGCTTTCAAAGGTCAGCCCACTCAGACCTTTCTTTCTAGAGCTCAGTCAGTCCGTTAGCAAGGACTTCTTGTCTTCAAAGCACACAGTTCAGGTACTGGTCAACCGGAGATACTTCACGACCCGATGCTTCTGCTCGTCTGTATTCATTAAATCTGAACGTTACACGATGTTATATACTATCTAACTACCCAGCGTGCTAGTCCGCTGGCCCAATTAGTTCAGCTATCTCATAGGTCGAAACCTCCCACCATTTTAATTGTAGTAATACGTCTGCACTATTCTACCAGCCAGTTAACGTGCAAAACTTGTCTAGTCATAATTAACAATGTCAACTAGCCCCACCTTGTTTCACCCCTAACTCCATTACTTATTAATCACGAACATTAAAACCCACAAGCGTGAATCTTACAGTTTAACTTTACATTTATTTACTCACCAACTATAATTCGCGAGGGCCGTTCAAGGCCACCAGCCAATTTCTCATGGCCCTGGTAAAACAACAACAACTCACTCTCTGCGTGAGTTTTAACAACATCTGAATCATGACAAATATGATGTGCACAAAACTTCTGGTTGTACAATATTTCCATCTCTTGTATTGTGTCTGTTTTTCAGGAATGCCGAGGAAGAACAAAATTTTTGAACGATGCAGCCGTGCTGTCGATATTTCAAGTACAAGCTAACCTGGCCAAAACCAGCAGGAGACGAAAAAGTAGGCTATTGTGTAATGAGGTAGCTGAGACCGAAATTTTGACTGAAAAAGATAATTGCATTCTCTATAATGGACTCGCATTTCACTGTTGCTGAACATCAAGAGATTAGTGATGATACCTGTTCTTCTTCTTCTGTACACAGTTGGTGGGGACCAGTGCAGTAACTGATGATATAAATACATGTATTACATTTCTTATTGATAGATGTGAGACAGTTGCGGTCAGTGATTCTGACGATGGTTTTGAAATCAGACAAGAAAATTTTTTACCAAAACCCAAACTTTTGAATGCATTTTCTAATGATGCCTCTGATAATGAGCTGAAAAATTATCTGTACAAACAGTATTTCTTTTCTCAGCCCTACCTCAGCATTGAGCATATAAAGTATTCCTGTAAAAACTGTCTTTTTTACACTGGACTTGAAAGTTATAGTAAGTTTTTGACGTGTTTCATTCCTTGGGTCCAAACGTAAATTTGCTTAAGTCAGTTGTCAATGGAAACAGTATTGATTCTGTTAATCCTGAAATTGCTTTTCAGTTAATGCTTGTTTACCTTCTACTACATTTCTCATTTTTTGAGTTATCCAATATGTTTTCATTGTCAGAATTCACTGTGCGTAATATTTGTTACATGTGGGTGCCATTTTGTGCAAGACGGTGGCAACAGATTGATTTGTGGACTCCCAGGTGTGTTGCCGACCATTATCTCCCTCGTGATTTTAAATTAAAATATCCAACACCAGACTGATTATAGATGGAACAGAAATTCCTATTCATATGCCACCAAATCCAACTGCACAAAGTACAACATTTTCCACCTAAAAACACAAACACAGTCAAAATGTTAGTTGGTGCCACACTTGGTGGTCAAGTGTCATTCATTTCTGAAGCCTATGGTGGTTCAGAAAGTGACAGGCAGATCGTTGAAAGATCTGATCTGATTGTAAAAAATGGAAAGAGGTGGTGCCATAATGGCAGATAAAGGTTTTAATGTTCAGGACATGTTTATGTCAAAAGATGTAAAAATTAACATGCCAAGCTTTTTTAAAAAAAAGAACAGAATGACATCAGATGAAGTTGCAGAAGATAGGTGTGTTTCAAGCAAATGTGTACACCTTGAAATAATAATAGGAAATACAAAATCATACAAAATTTTAAAATCAACACTGAGTGCTAGTGAAACACGATTTAGCAAGTGAGATTATATTTGTGTGTTTTATGTTGAATAACTTCAGGAATAATATTGTTTCAGCATATGCATAGGTCGAATCCACATCATTGAATTCTGTTTTAATTTTAATGTAATGTATGCTGTTATTTAAGTGTCTGAATGCTGTGTGGATGATAAAGTATAAGTTTAATTTACATCCTCCGATATCAATGCAAAGTATACCATTTGTAACAATTTTATCAGCTGATTGACTTGCCACAGGAGATTGATTTGTCCCTTACAGATGACGATCATTCTTTGGTAGGTGATCTTTTACCTTGAGTTCAGCAATGAAAGTTGCCAATTTTATTATGCACAGGTGTACTGACAGACCAACTAATGCCAGGGAGGCTTCAAACGGTGCCCACAAAATGCTCATATAAATAAGCTGTTGGATGAGATGTGATTTGGGTTCTGAAACTGACCAGCAAGACAGCCAAGTAGACAATGAAATATCATGTTATGACGGAATAGAATGCAGTGGAAAATGCTGTGAATGGTGAATGTTTGGGGGGGGGGGGGGGGGGGGGGAATTCAGTACCAATGTAGAAGAACTTCCTGCAGTGAAAGATGATGTTGTAAATATATCTCATGAAACTGTTGTAACAGGAGAGGTCAATGGATCAGTGTCTGCTCCAAGAACTGCAGTTTCAAAACTGACTAAAAAGGAAACCCAAAAAGCAAAGAAGAATGCATGGGCCGGAAAGTCTTATACAGGTAGGACATTTTGACAAAGACAATAAGAAGTATGTTGAGGTTGTCAGTTAATTTTAATTCTGATGTAGCATTGCCATAACTAGGCAGTGGGACAAAATTCGTAGCTTTCATCCGCGTGGCAACTTCAAGGATGGCTATTTTCTTTTGGTATAATTTTAAAGAGGTATAAATTGGTGATATTTTCCCGCATACTTGTACTTTAAACAATTGGATGTTTTTGCAAAAAACGTCATTAAAGTTTTTACTATAATAAAAAATAAAAGGCGAAAAATGCGAGACAAAATTTTGGGAATAGCAGCCTAAGCATAGTTACGGCCAATCAACATTCAGCATTCTGATGTGAACAAAGACGGAAGAAAGATGGGCGAACGATTTGAACTTGAGTGTATTATTCATCTAAAAGACAATTCGGAGGAAATAAAACCATGTACAGCTATTTCGTATGGTAAAATTATTGATTATGCTAATCAGTGGATAAACTTGGACAAAATCAACAAGTTGCAGCAAGCAAGTTAGATCTTAGTGCTGGTTTACAAGACCACTTTGGATACCACTACACTTGTTACGTTTTATTTACCTCTAAACGTCACATTGAACAAGCAACCAAACGTTTGGCCTTTGAAAAACCTCGCAGGATAGGATCGGAAAACTTAGAAGACCCAACACAAGTTTCTCTTGCTATTAGTTCTAAGACTTTAAGATCAACAACTAATGGTAACACCAGTTATATATGTCTGCAAAAGAAGTTGGTGAGAATGCCTTTTCTGAATTTTTTTTCTAAGAGGTTAATTGAAGGCACACAAAGTGTTTTTGATCCAATCAAAGTAGACAAAAGAAAATATATTTTAACAACATGGCATAAACCTTAAATTCCTACTCAACTCGCTGAATGGATACTTTCATAATAGCTATATAATTTGTATAAGTTTCTTGATATTATTAATTCCTAGATAAGGATATGCAGCTTAAAATAACCTTTAATTTGGTATATGGTATGTTTATTTAAGTTAACTAGAAGATGGTTTATGACAATTTGAAATTAATTACTTTTTGTGATTTTCCAGTCCCAAAATAAAAGTGGAGAAAAGCAGTTTTTGTATGTTTTGAGTGATGTTAATTTTTATGTGATTAGTTGTAGTTGCTTGACAAAAATTCGGCTGAATCTACATAAATTTTTGAAGTTGACACCAATTTCTGGGGTTCTCGGTAGGCTTTATTAAAAATTACTGGTCCTTAAACTTGGCCTATTTTATAAAATGAAAAAATTCCTGAATTTAGTTGATTTTCTGCAAACTGAAATTCCATGACTTTTTTTTTATTAATTGAGCTATTCCAATAAATAAAGTATCAAAATGCTCAGAATAAGAAGATCTATGAGCTGTAAGTCATTAAAAAACACTACAATAAAAATGAAATTTTAGTTCGGACTACCTAATTTCACATGCTAAAAAGAAATGACTCTGACACTGGCGTCAGGTGGCTAAACCGTCAAAGCGATAAAGATAGCCTACCATCATGAAATCTGCTAGATAATGAGCCAAGTCTTTACAAATAAAACAGCAAGAGCAGGAGAAAATTGTTAAGAAGAAAATATGAGATCAACTGCTCCAGAATGAGAACAAAAAAACCAGAGAAGAGGAACTGAAAGCTGATCGGATGAAAGAAGAAATGATCACCACACTCATGAGGACCCTGCCTTTCGAGCCAAGAGATCACTAAAATGGTCCTGCTAAAATGCTTGGTCCTGGCAAATAATACGTTGATGCCCTAAAAGATGAAGTAAGGTTTATCAAAACTGTTTGAGGGAATAAATGTGATGAACTAAGAATTAGAGTGACCCCATATGTACTGAAGCTCTCATTAAAGCACTTCCTGTCATCAGATATGGAGTATGCTCTACCTTCAACAACCATTGTGTCATGCACACATCAACAAGACTGCTGACACGCCTCACAAATCAAAACACTTGCATGAAAAAGTGGATGAAGACCCGATTCATAACAAAGTATCTGAAAGCGGCAAGAAAAAAAAAATAGTGCACAGAACATCTGCAGTAAAAGTACATTATTTTGAAAAAACAAGAAAGCGTTCCTGGCCACTTTGCCGCAGCTATCACCCCCAAGCAAAACAGCTGGTGGTAGGGCACACAGTGCCCCCATTCTTCCGCGGAAACGCGGAAATCCAGGGTGGAAGAGATCAGTGGTAATTTCTCCGATGTCCATTTATTACCATTATTCAAGTATTTTGATGTGTATTTCTGTGTGTAGGTGTAATGTATGGTCCATTATATCAAATTTATGCGCAAAATACTGAATATGGTCAATCATTTAAAATTTACGCTCTGCATAGGCGCCGTGCATAGATTTCAGATGTTTTGCTCTCAGTTGAGTGGGAGCCCTGGGCACAGCATTTAACTTCTAAAAAAGCTTGGCTGGAATATCAAAATGACAAGTCATAACTCAGATGATCTTAAGATCCCAGCCCCAAGCAGGCAGAATTTCCAGGCACTGACTCACCAACTAAAAGAGGCCACTTAATCTATTAAAATGCCATTTCAACCCTGGCCACCAGAAGAATAATTGCCTGCAAATTTTTTTTTTCTTAATCTTTGATTTATTTTCTACATGCAACATATGCTGAGAGTGCACGTCAAAAACTGTCAAATTTTCCTATATAATGTCACCAGACACAGATGAAATCTATTTGCTGCAACATCTAGGGGACAGTCACATCTCCTGGTCACCAGATGAAACGAAACAGAAATCTGATGAAAATACAGCCCCAGTTCTAAGTAACATGTGATAGGTAACAGGTTTATTTACTATTTTTGAAAAACACATGAAACTGAAAACAAACTGCCTTTTCTTTGCAGGGTTATAAGTGTAAGCAAAATTGGAATTTCCCCCCTTTTTTTTTCAATTACTGAAGCTAAGCTGTTCTTTCTCATATTGCAAATTCCTAATATGAAAGTTTCAGTTCAAATTTTCAGTTTTCTTCAAGTTTCTATACTGTACGCATATGATGATATGTCACAAACTGGACGTAAGACTGACTTAAAGGGTGCAACTAGTGCATATTAAATCATGATTTTCGGTGCGATGGGCTTACTACAGGGAGCCAAAACAAAGATCGTTGTATTTTACATTTTTACAACTTTTTATTTAAAAATACCTGAAATTTGAATCAACACAATCGGTCGATACAAAAGTGATTGGGCTGGATTAGCTGACACTTGGAAAATTAACTTTATAATTGTTGAAACTGTCGTTTAGGCTGTAGCATTCAGCAAAAAAAAAAAGTTAATACAACACCACAATGAATTACTCCCGCAACTATTTTTTTTAAATAATAAAATGTAGCCTACGTATCTTGTTCATGTGTGGAGTAAACTGTTAACTGTATGATTTTGCTTAGTTCTGTATCTGATGTGTAAATGAATTTGCAACTTGTTATTCTAATAAAACTTGAGTTTTGGATGATGCACTCTTTCTCACCCTTTTTCAGACTGAAGGGGTTTGCAAGTTTTGCCCTCAAATACTTACAGTCACAGAAAATAGGTTACACACTGGCCAAAGTCTGTTTAATTCATAAGCAAATTGTAATTTATCTGAAACACCTCTTTACCAGATACTATGCCCATGTCCAAAACTAACAACATGACACAATAATGCAATCCTTCAAACAATCCTCAGTCCTCTCAGAAAGGCTAAAAATAGTAAATTGGACCTGTAAGTGACCCCTGACAAAATTGTCCGAACTTTTTCACCAAACACGGCATTGGTGTTCTCATAATTATGCAACTGACACTGTTACATTACAAACAATATACATGTATAATGCAACACTACATATATCACTTACAAAGAAAGCTGTTAATATCAATCTTTCAAGTGATATACCTGAGGAAAACTGAAACATGCAACCATTTCTTGCTTTTCAAATTTTGACAAACAAGTTGATGAAAATACAGCTCTGGCCCAAGCCAGTCGAAGAGTGCATGGAGTGATGATTTTAATCCCACCTTGTACACTGTACGTAGTGAAGAAATGCTGAGATTGTGTATTTCATAATTCCTCAATCCTAAGGCCATGTGATCTTCACAATCTTTTTCTTTGGTGAACTTGTGCCTGTACCCTATATCCAAGAGAAGAGAAAATATTGGCAGGTGAGTTTTGGAAAGCAACTTTCTTTGCCCCATTTTCAGACATGACAAACACAGTAACTACAGTAGGAAGTAATATTTGTCTCCTTATTGCCAATTACACATCTGCCAACTAAGTGACCAGTTCAATAAGACAAACCTCAAGGGGCAAATAAACCCATGACATGTGCTGAGAAGTCCAGCTGAGTCTGTCAGGTAGTTATGATTTCCATATATTTCCATAGAAAGGAGGACATAAATCAAACACTAAAACACTTCACACATCACACAATGTACTCTACGTATATTTGTTTAATGTACATTATACTGTCATCCTGTCTAGTACTTTGCTGGACTGACCTTTATTCTCAAACCTCATATGAAATTCTTCTTTGTTATAAAATATTCAAACATGCAACCACTACTCTCTATGATCTATCACATGAAGTTTTGAAAATGGAGCAAAAAAAAAAAATGAAGTACAGTAGACTTTTAAGAAGGAAGGTTTACACATTGTTTCGTTTTAAACCTAATAATATATGGTCTGGAGGTATCATGATAAATGGTGGCATCATTAGTCATTTGTGAGCGTGCATGAGAAAACCCACAATAAGTCGCAAACATGACATTTTGAGTTCTGTACACATAATAAAAGACATTTCTGATAAATTGAAGTCAGTGACCTCCCTAAAACAAGTGGCAATAGCTATTTGACCCATTAATATTGGAGTGATTGCTGTTAGGAGACCGTAGTCTAATAACTAAGCCGTTATAGAGATCATACTGAGTAGTGTTCAGTGCTCATCTACAGTTTACCCTGTAACATGCCACGGTCCCCTAAACAACAGCCAAGTCGCAAGTTTTTGGATCTTGTTAGGAGACCGTAGTCTAATTACAAAGCCTTTATAGAAATCATAGTGAGTAGTGTTCACTGCTCGTCTGTAACCCTGTAACATGCCACTGTCAGAAGTGGGATTTTGGGGATGTTTGCGTTATTGTGGGTCCCCTCTAGATGTCAACGAGGGGTTGGGTGGATGTAGTAGACTCACACTCGAAACATTCATATCACAATAACTAAGCAACACAGGATTACTTATGTTCAGGCCTGACGGGCCATGTAATCATAATACAACATTCGGCTGCATAATTTTTGGTAATCATAATCATAGCTATTACATAAAAGTCATCCACTACTGAAACTCTAGCAAGTCTATCTAAAATAGGGTATAAGAAAAAGCATACTACTATGCGCTCTTCAAGTGCGCCTATCCAGGACTAGGGTTCCTAAAGGATACCGGTATAAACAAATTCAATTTGGTCGATCTCGCTTTCATACAATCCGTAATAGCACCTAATCAGATAACTGACTGACTCATAAAGTGTAGTAGCACTCTCTAGTAAATTCACAGTAATACACTTCACAAAATATCTATGCTGCACCACTCTAATAAGTATACATATAGGAAATGAGCATAGTTCAATCTCAACACAATCTAATAGCGCATTACACATCTAGTAAAACGTATATTCAATGTCCTTCTCTTCGTCACAATGGGGTGACGGAAAAAACTGTCACAATTCCTGGCACAAACACACAAGAGGGATCTCTCACCATTTCCTCGCTCGCGATGGTTTGCGAACGAGAGAGTCCAATGTAAGCGGCGTGCACACTTAAGCCTGGTGCACAGAGGTTTCGTCACTGTCTAGTCTCTTCACAGCGCGAATCTTTCTTTTGTCTGTCATCTCCACTCAGGTAGGAGGCCCCCGTGACTCGTCTTTTCGCCAAATGCTCGAAATATGAATCCGCTGATCTTAGTACGTGTGTTAGCTTTTATACCCCCCGATGGTTACTAAGGGTCTCCCTCCCGATTGGACGATCAAGGACAGCTACGACAAACACAAGTCTGTCTTTCAGTTAACCCTAACTGCTTTCTCAAAAGGGTATGGACACAACTGAAAAACCTACACTAAAACTTCTATAATCCCACTCTGTAAACAAGAAAATCCCACACGCACACCAAAATCAATGGGTTAACTTAATGTTTACAAACTTCACTCACACATCCCTCATCACGAAATCCGTGGCTCCATTAATAACTAAACGCGTTTCATATTCTCCCAAAATAAAACCCAACCCATGACTAACAGAAAAGAGCTCACGCGGCTCGTGACAGCCACGGTCCCCTAAACAACAGCCAAGTTGGAAGATTGTGTCGGACCCATATTTTCACTTCAAAGCCGTTTTTCTCAAAATCAGTTCTGTCGACATATTGTGGGTTTTCTCATGCACACTCACATTTAGGAGCAAACAATGTTTAATGGTTAACACACATGAACTCTGTCAAAATCCCAGTATAAATGGGACTAAACAAACACTTTTTCATGGTGTCCACAGTTTAAAAAATCACTCGACTGATAAATAAGAGATAAATCATTAAATGACACACAGCATTCTAGCTATAAACTTATAAACATCCTCCAATAACATGTGGGATATATGCATTTAAGGCATAAATATTTATAATAATTAGCAATGATGATTCCTTCTGCCATAAACGTCTCTTAGAAATAACTACAAACATGTATTGCAAAAATTGTAAATGTATGGCTCTCTGCTGTGATGCAGTTTCAAATGTTTGACAGAAGGGCATGAATTAGGCCAAAAAAACAAAAAATTTCACCAACACAAAACTGACCCATAAATTCAGACAGTTTTTAACACATGGGGAAATGTTACTATGAAGTTCTCATCTATCATTAGTATCAATCTCACCTTATCTGAACACGTATCTTCAGTTGTTCCAATACTGTTTGATCTTTTTCCCTGCAGCCCGTCTTTCCTTGTCTGATTTGATGATTTTGCTGCCTCTGATAAACTGTTGCTTGTTTTCAATTTGGCTGTTGTTGTTGTTTTACTAAAATCTTTAATGACAACGGATTCACCAGAATGTGCAGCACCGTCATGTTTTTTGGATGAATTAAGCTTAACCACTTTCTTCTCAAAGTTTATACATGATGGCGGAGGTTTTAAGCGCGTGCCAAAAGCATTTGGTAAGTTGAATTGGTTGATCAAGCCAGAAGTTGAACCTTCTGTCATTCCTTTCCTGAAACAGAGAAAAAAAAAAATGGAAAGATACTGATAAGTGAACCAAATTTTGAAAATTTAAGCCACTAAATCTGAATCATATGGGGGTTTGAACCAAAAACAAAAATATTCATCAATTCCTGCAACAACAATGATCATCACCACATTCTTCACTTTCAACATGTGAAGCTGTTGCTCAATAAATCTGCAATATTATCTCATTTTCTCACAGGCTGACCATCATCTAGAATTGACTGTATCTAAGAACCAATCAGAAACAAGCTCTGAAATGATCTTTACCCCAAATGCCCACATTGGTTTATTGGTACGTGTCAATCAGGATGAAACCATTTGTTTAGGGCTTGAGGGGAGTGGCTAGTTATCATGTTTTGTTCTCATGAAAAGTACAGCTGTCAGTTTAGTTTCATAAGTCAGATCATTGGTTAGAGACTTACAGACAAAGGTTTTGCTGGTAAATCCATTATCAAGCGTGATAAAGCATAGCAGCGAATGTTTTCATATCGATCAATAAAAACCGAGCTACGTGGACAGCGGTAGTGTGGTCATTGTACATCGGCAAGGGTTAGTGCCATCCAGGCATGATTCTCTGTGAGTAAGGTAAGGTCACTGATTGGACAGCGGGCTCTGAGTGTCACTGTCAGTCACGGGGTGGGCGTTAATAGTGTGCCAGCTTCCTTGTCCTGATAAAGTAATCACTGTTAATGCATTTAAATCATGTCAAGACCACAGCTCTTGGCATAGCAAAGGTGCACTGCCCAGTTACTGTGGTACTTACGACATGTGTCACACAGGAGCAACATCATTTACGTACCTTTTTACTGGTTGCTCAGCACCATCTGTTGATTCCATTCTTTTCCTCTTCTTTGCCATCAGCACTTGCTTTTTTGTCATGTCCCTGCCTCTCCTATTATTTCTATATTTTCTCTGGGGCAAAGGCAGGACATAGCAATTAAAGAGCTTCACCAGCTGCTCTTTTTCCAAATTTTCAAGGTCTGACTGGCTATGTTTGATGAAGCGCTTTTGAAGAAAAAAGAAAGAAATACTTGCTTGTTAAAGTCTGGAATAAAGAAAAATACACACATCATAATAGACCTAATTTAAATCTATGGATTCAACTGTCGAGTTTGCAGAAGGATTACCGAATCCGTCTATCTCCAAAAAACACATAAAATAAAACGTTTTAGTTTTAATGGGGCAAAAGTGAAAGGCCACGCTTATTTGCAGACGTCTGCGAATAAGATCAGAATCTTATTCACAGATGGATTTTACTTTGTGATTTCTATTTAGGAAGAGCTCCTTAAAATGGCGTTCGGTCGAGCTATCGATGAAACTTTCACCAAAACATTTTTGATGGCTAGAACTGTCTATGGGATATAAAATCGCCCAAATACCATACAAGCAGGCGAGAACCAGAGCCTTCTGAATGTTAGCGAGTGACAAAAGTCTAGAAAGATCAGATTAACTTCACATACGTACATCGAAAAGCTGAAACGAACAATTCCTTCGCTCGACGAGTGAGAGGCCAGCAGCGGCCACCCGGGCGTCCATCTCAATCACATGACCAAAACAAACGATGCGCATCACTTCTCATTCAGAAAACGGACCAGAGTAAACAAACAGCGTCAAGGGAAAATCGGAAAGCCAGAGGAGTTTCTCCTCCACTGTCGCTCATTCCTTTTTTCTATTCCAAAAACCGACGAGTAAACTCGCCTGCCGAGTTGGGGGGTGGGGGTGGGAGTTCGACTTCGAGGCTCCGCAAGATCTGACATATTTTTTTGGTCACTTTCTTCTGCGTTTTCCCCCCACTGATCATCACTGCATTGCTCCAGAGTATAAAATTTTGACTAGGATTTTTAAAATAATTTTTACAATTTTTTTTTAGATGAATTATTATTATTAGCCAATTTTGCCGGGTGTGAAATCACAGAGAAAGTCAGACAGAGCAAATAAAAATGAATTAAACTTTCCATGGAAACAAAAAAAAAAAGTAATAAAACAACACGTCAAGTAGATCCAGATTACCGTGGAGAGAGATCAGCTGTTCAGTTCACACTGACTACAAGAAATCATTTACATGTTTAAAATTGGATTTACATTTATATTTCTGTCCCCTTCAGCGAACAGGAATAGCCTCAGTCTAAATAAAATCAACAGGAATAAAGAAATCTGGAGCACACTAGATCTAGATCTACTAAGATCTAGTAACACCGATCAATTTCCCCACGACATCAATTTTGCAAAATCTTTTAAAAAACAAATTTTTTCCCCTAAAAATGAGTTTAAAAACAAAATGCTCCAGCGTGGGACTGAACCCGAGGCGGATCGGATCCATAGTCTCCGACTGATAACCGCAGATGCTAACCATTGCGCCATCGCAGATTACAGAATGCGGGAGAACTTTTCCATAGTAGACATCACAAAACCAAGAAAACCCCCATCTGCGAATTTAAGCACTTCGAAAGTGAAATCATACAGAAGATCATCATGATCCTGTACAACACTCCACTGGGGAGGTTATGATGTGACCTCAGCAACAGCGACAAAATAGTAAATCACTAAATGTTCATTATTTTGTTGTTGTTTTTTTTCTTATATAGATTTATTATGCTAAATCTACAATATGAATTTAAACTTGCAGAACAACACCTGATAATCAAAATACTTGCTGTAGCGAGAAAATTAATTCTGAGCGTCAGGTTATGATGTGACCTCAGCAACAGCGCCAAAATAGTAAATGTTCATCATTCTGTTGTTTTTTTTTTCTTATATAGATCTAGTATTATGCTAGATCTAAAATATATGAATTACCTGCAGAACAACAAGTTGAACAACTGAAAATCAAAACACTTGCTGTAGCGAGAAAATTAATTCTGAGCCTGAGGTTATGATGTCACCTCAGCAACAGCGACAAAATAGTAAGTAAATGTCCATCATTTTGTTGTTTTTTTCTTTTAATTCATTTCTCCCCAAGTAAATTTGGCCAAGTTGCTCCAGCTGGCCCAAGTAAATTTTGCAGTTTCCATGCTTTTATAGGATGCGTTAGAAAAAAATTCACTACTGGCTTATTTTTTAATATTTTTAAATTCTATTTGGTGGAAGTGTTTATAAATGAATGCTTTATATAATATTCTGTGGTTGTTTTTATTAGCCTATATGTGTGGGTATAAAGATCTAGTAATTTGTAAATTAGAACTGAAAAAAAATTTTCTTTTTTTTTAAATCTATTATGCTAGATCTAAATCTAGCTAGATCTACATAATGAATTACCTGAACAACAACAATTGATTGATAATCAAAACACTCACTGTAGCGAGAAAATTAATTCTGAGCGTGTACGATAAACGTGGGGGAGTGGCCAGTCATAGCCAGGTAGCCAGTGTTAACCCTTGTTAGTCTAGAAGTGAATTTTCAAAAGGCTTCATTTTAAGGAGTTCGTGGCCATCGTAAATCTAAAAGCAACCACCGGTTTTATACGATAGTATATAGGTCCCCAATCATATTCCAGGTGGAGGTCACTTCATTTGGGGGTGCAAGGTCACACAAGGGGTCAAATACTACTAAATTTTGAAAGTTACTCAAAAGATGCCAAAAAAACAAACTGTATTACATACACAAATTTCATTGTCGTTATGTTAAAATTGTAATTTACACAGATTTTTAAAAAACGTTATTTTAATTGATTTATATAGTGAAAAAGTGAAGGTTTTTTCATCTTTTCTTGAAAGTTAGAAAATATCGGTATGGAGCCCTTTATTATGAGTATTTTTTTACCTAAAACGCTTGGTTTTGTCTAAGGTTGCTTAACTCAGCATAAATAAGTATTAGTTTGACATTTAAAGAGTATATTAGGGTTAATTTAATACAAGAACATATCATATTACATGTATGAGTAGTCAACGCATAAATATTGTTTGAACTCAGAGTTTCTGATCTTTCCCACTGACAAGTCTGTCACACTTCATCCGTTATTGTGTATAACTACTCTCACCATAAACAGTACTATGGTTCAGGTAAGCATGGACATACACGTATGAGAGATCAAATGATCTAAACAATATAGGTATGAATATGATGACACTTGACAGTGTTTCTTTGCCCTAGTCTTTCCGCCACTGCCTTGCACTGCCACATAGCCGTCCACACAGTGTCATATTCTATTGCTGGTTCTGGTATTATCGGCATGTATCCAATGGTCGTAACGTTATGATTTGTCGTTGGAGTTTATGCCTTAAAAGCAGTCCAAGCTGGAACATTCTGACACTTCTCTGGAGAGAATGCTTTACTGATCGCCCAAGCTAGATATTTAGAGTTGGCAGCGTGTGTGTCCTCGGGTATCATCTCTTTACTATCAGGGGTTCTTGAAAAGACTGCCTTTGGTCATTGGCTTGGGTGTAATGAAGAAACTAGCTTATTGAAATTGGCTAGTATTTCAGTAACGTCTCTTGAGCTGCTTATTTCAGACTGCCCATGGTTGACCGAAGCAGAAGGGCCTCCCTGGAATGCTGCTAATTGGGTGCCGTGAAATGTCCCTTGCCCGTCAATGGTTTCTTCTAGAATAACAATATTGTCTCCAGCAAACTGAACAAATCAAGACGGGCATATTAAGTTTTCCGGAATGAAAGTGAAATCGTTGTTGCAGTATTTGTTTATTTGATACTGTGTGATGCTTGTGTCAATTTGGTTCACTGTATCATAACTAATGGAATAGCCACTGCGATGTAAGAGCTGGATAAGTGATTTAAAACGAATTGCTTGATGCACTGTGAGGCCAAGCCCTGTGTGTTTGGGTGTTAACTTCCGCCCTTTTGACGCTGCAAAGACGATGTCTTGGGCAATGCTAAGCAATCTTGTGTTGTGTAACTCACTAGTTTTCTCTAGATTTTCTGTTGGCCCCAAAAATATTACATGTAGTTCCAAAAGTAGGTACAAGCTATCTAGAATAACTTGACGGGCGTTTGTATTATCTAGATTCTATGCCTTCATAAGAGTGGTGTCTTTTTTGTTTTTGTATACGTCTTCCCGTATAGCTGCAGCAACATGGTCAATTTGTCAGCAATGTTTCTTCTGCATTTGTGAAACTAGATATAAGCTCTTCTTCAATGCAGTTATTTTCAGCCTCTCTTGCTATCACATCCAAAGCTATAACTGCGGAGCTGTCTGGAACGGAAAGGAAAACCAGCATCGACTGCCTTTGGTCTAGAGGCCTTACAAAATTGATGCCACTTTTGTAATGGTCGGACAGCTTTTTCTTCAAACAATGCGTTGTTAATGGGGTTACTTGACCTCTTTTCCTTAGATGATGGTTCAAATGAGAAAGAAGACCTGTTAAGGTGTAAATTACATGCCCATCTTCGAACCCGATATCTATTTCTTGAACTAAAATATCAAGAAAGGCGCCGCCTATGTTTTCCTCATTATTTGTTCCGCTTAAACCACTCTGTTTTGTTACTTTCGAAAAGTACTTTAAATGGTACTTTGCTTCGTAGGCTATCAGACCAAGTCCTGCTGTTCTACACCTTAATACTTCATTCCCTTCAGCAGAAGTTCTAATTTTGTGTTCAACATTCAGTGTCAAGACTTGGTGGAGTGGTTGGTTATGCTTCGTCCTCACTTGGCAGAAAATACATTTCCCCCAATCCACCTTCGGAACCTTTGTTCTGGAAATGGGCGTGGTGAAGGAAGTGGACGATGTTGCATCCGATGGTTTTTCAAGAGATTGCTCTCTTATCTGCCCCTTTTCTAGCTTCTTTCTCAGTCTTTCTTTGTTCGTTTTGCTGTTTGCTGCAAAATGCAGCATAGCACGATTTCGAATGCCACATTAGTTGTTTTGTTGGCAAAGTCGTGTATGTCCTGTTCAAGTCTTTCGAGGGTTTCTCCATAATGTGTGTCCTTATAAAGGACTCGTTGGTGAAAAGCTGATTGCACTCGAAGAGTCTTGTCTCTTACTTGACAAAACAAGCATGCAGTCCACCCTTATTGTTTTAGAACTAGAAGGGTATTTTCTTTTCAGTGACAAAGTAGCTACAGGAGCTGGACCCTCTTCTTCCATTCTGCACGGGTTTCAGGCCGACGTCTTCAATCTATAAATAATAATGATAATAACTGCGATTCATTGACGACTTGCAAAAGACGGGAATTCTCTTTATACCCCTAATCAACCCCTTCTTAATTTGTTTTTCTGCCCACCCCCCCCGGATCATTTCTGTTTCCTTTCCAATTCGGGTATGCGGGTTTCCATAGTTTTGCCCGACTACAATCACGAAAACTATCTCCGAAATAACGAATGCACGCATTTTTTTTTTTTTTTAATCTGAGGGCATGCAGTGTTTTGAACTTTAAAAAGAGTTCAGGAAACATATTATTTGCCTTTTATGAAACACAAAAATATGTAATTTCTTTTAACGATTTTAAAAACCCAGATCTAATAATGCTCAAAGCGTTTTCTCCTACTCGCTGTTTCGCCATACTACGCCGGGCGGTAAGATAAATTTGAAATGCTGACGCATCATCCATCGTCGTTCTCCCCGCCTCATAGTGCTATCGGCTGACTTCGCCGACAAGTATGGAACTCGGCAAGGGCCAGAATTACATTTGCCTTGGGGGTATCTTATATGCGCCCCCGCCAAGCCCTGCGCCCCTTTGAAAAGTGACCTCCACCCCAGGGGTGTTCTAAAACCACTAAGGAACATATTCCACATGGTGGTTGCTTTTAGATTTGAGATGACCACGAAGACATAAAGAAAAATAAGAGAACATCCGGACTATGTCCCGCGTTGAGTGAACTCGTCCACGTAACGCCCCGTGCGGGGATAGCCAGCAGCCAGTCAGCCGATCGTTCGCGTGTTGCCGATGACCTCGGCGGTCGGGTCAATCGGGTCCTTGTGAACACGTGTATCGTATATTATATACTTCAAGACGCAATAACAACAATAGTGGTGGATAAATCGTAAGGGACCCCTATGATATTTGCATAAAGTACTTGTGATGATATATATACTAGTACAGTAGGTTTTATTGTGAAATGGAAGGCCCAATATCAAGAATTTTCTGCATTATATTTGATATTTGCATAAAGTACTTGTGATGATATACAGTAGGTTTTATTGTGAAATGGAAGGCCCAATATCAAGAATTTTCTGCATATATTTACATGCCGTTTAACACACGTTTTATCATTTTCCCAAGACCTCTGCGCTTTTTCTGTCCCTAAGTCAGGCCATTCAGGGGAACAATTATTTTTTAAGCCATCGCTTAATTTACTAACCACATGTATCGTGACATTGCCTTCTCCCTCCTCTACTATGTAAAGCGTCCACTTACTATAATGTTAGTTTTAGCGAGAGATTTGATTTCCAGTTCCAGGTCGTAGAGCACATGTATACATGTACTGAAAAGCGGTTTAACCAAAGGAACACAATATCTCTCTAGTTACCACATCAAATAAAGACAACGACCAACAACAAAGTCGGTCATTTTCTCCCAGTTTTCACTGATGAAAAACCTACTGACAGACGCCCTTCTGCAGCATGCCCTAATATTACATCGGAATTCATTTAATTACAGACGTAGAACGGCGCCTCAAATACGCACATGGCCCCTTTCTTCTCATTTCATATGTAGACGACAACAAGCATCAAAGTAAAAGTTTCCCCAAGATTTTCCCCGGTTCAAACTTCAGACCGTCAGTACTATTACACGAGTATGACGAATAGTTGCATCGTAATAAACGTAATCGGACGATACCATTTTGTTAGATATAGCAGGGGTGACAGGATAGATAAACACGCTAAAATAGTGTGGAAAAAAAACAACAACAACGACAGCCCTGTCAACCGAATAAACAAAGCGTGAGGCGCACCGTTGCTATACAAAAAATGTGGCCTCCCGCAGTTAAGCGTGTCGGACAAAATAATGGCCTCCCAGTCCCACAGGACTAGGGTTAGTAACATCTCCCCCCCCCCCCCCCCATTGCGCGCTGCCAACCATTCTCGCCCATAGGTCTTCTTCTTCTTCTTATGAAGTTGATCAGGGTTGGCATGATTTAAATCAAATGATTTTTTTTTATTTAAATCACTTTGATTTTTTAAATTAAAATCAGTGATTTAAATCACTTTTTGATTTTTTTACTTTTTAAGGATTTTTTTTTTTCAAACTGCTTGTTTTTGATGTTTTTATTGTTCAAAAGCACTAGACTTAAAGGCACTGATAAGTAGGAGTGCTTCTCTATTATTATTATTATTATGCATCATTCAATAATTTCTGATTTTGGCTGATTCATACAACAGTTGGAGACTTGAATGTGTCGCAGGACACAATTCAAATATAACACCTTGAACAAAAATGTAAGTCTGAATTTGAATTTTGTGTACCTGTGTAAGACATTAAGACAGTCAAGTAAGTGAAAAAGGCCTATATTTTATTTCAAATAAACATCTTTATTTTTATAAAACAGTTAGTGAAATCCAGGCATACAGATCAGATCCAGAAAATTCTGATAATATATAAGAAAGGAAAACTTTCTACTCATTTTCAGTTTCAGTTGTCTCCAATTCTTTACTATTGAAGGCCCTGAACAGAAACACCAGTTTTGACGCTTTCTCATTCCCCAAGCGATTTCTCAACTTGGATTGAACAAGTCTGTCACGAGTGGAGTGAGTGCAATTAAGGGGATTGCTACAGAGCGGGTGTAGAGTAAGAAGGACTCACAGTAGACAGCAAGTTAAGCGTGCTGTTGTGAGTAGTGGGGGGGGTCTGAATGAGGCGAAAGCGCTGTATAACTATCACTGCAAGTTAGAAGGTCCTACGGAGCGGACCTGTGAATAAGAGCCCATCGGGCGGACATAAAGGGAGCAGTCGAGAAGACTAGTGGAAGAGTCTTTCCAGTAATGACTGGTATGTAGAACGTTGATTGATTATTATGATTGATGTATTATATTATATTCGTCTATTACCATGGTGTGAATAAGTATATGTGAGGAATGTGGAAGTCCTTGATATTGGATATAGCAATGTGCGCCATGAGCGATAGATGAAAGTGAGTTCATGGATTTGTAGCGCGAGGGAGTAGTGTGTACTCCGATGGAGGTGTGTTACCGTAAGATGTGTGGTGAGTGAAAGGTGAACTAGGGTGTGTACGCTTCATGGATTGTAAGGAGAGGTGGAGTGAATAGAAATGGTAGGGTATTATACCAATGTAATGTTATTCTTGTAGGTGTCGAGGACGGGCCGCAGAGCCACCTCGATGAGCACAGGGGATAGGCCAGCATAGGGCCGGAGGCCACACATAGGCCAGAAGTGAGGCTGTCAGTGCAGGACAGTAGAAGCACATAAAGTCGTGGCAGTCAGGCCACGGACAGGGACGTAGATATGAGAGTGAATGAGATACTATATTATTGCCATGATGATGGGCAAGTGAACTGATAAGTTGTATGACGATAGGAAGGTGATATTGAGAGACTGCGGTGCCAGTAAATTATTAATGTGCTATTAAGACCCTGAGGGGAGAGGCTGAGGCCGAAGTGCCTTTAGGAGTAACTACCGGATTGTGGATCCGAGGGAGAGTGTGTGTGAGAATAAGGCCGTTGTACGGCAGTTCATTTCAATAATATAATGTATGTAATTGCGCTATTATATGTATAATTATGTTTAATAAATGTGTGAGTCTGATGGGTTGTTTTGTTAAGTGTTAAACTTGTTTGTTCGTGATTGTCGTCCTGTCATAAACTATTACATCTCCCAGTCTGGGATTTGTGACACTGGGGGCTCGTCCGTTGTGACACTGGGGGCTCGTCCGTTGTGACACTGGGGGCTCGTCCTGTTTACCTGTGGTCATTTTGACATTGTGTAGTCGTTATATCTAGTTGTTTTTCTGTTGTGCTAGGAATTCGTGCTGTTGTCTTTGTTCGTGGGATGAATGGAAATTTCATGATGGTATGATTTATGTATATTTATGAATATGTATTAATGTGTACTTAAATTTCTGCAGAGTGTGCGTGCAGCCTGGGGAGACAAGCAGCCAGAGCTCCGAGACAAGGGGAGAGGTTATAGTCAGAAAAGTTAAGTGAAAATTTTGTGCCCTGGATTGTGGGCTGTTCCTTTAATCTGTCTTTTTCCCTGTTTTTGCTGTTTTTGTTGTCGTTATAGGTTATACGGGCGGTGGCGCGGGTTTGCTGTGGTGAGCGTAGTTTGTCCTCTTCGGGAGGTGGGCTAATCTAGGAACTTCGTTCATCACAGTGAACAGTTCTGTAGGGACCTGTATTTTTGTTTAGATTGTAGCGTTCTATCTTCCTCGTTGTTTTAGGAAGACGTTTCTCTTGTCCCTCTTCCCTATTTGTAGATACGTTCTTTTTTTTCAGACTCTGTTCTTGTTCGTACCGTGTTGTGTAATCGGCGTAGTAGGTTGCATTTTTTTTTTCCATTATAGTTTTTTTTTGTAGAAGCTTTGTCCTAGTCTGGTTCGTTGTCCTTGACGTACTTGTGGTCCTTCTACTGTATTTCTTCATTCTTGTCGTTTCTATTTTCTTTTATAATTAATAGTGCTATACATTTTATAGATATAGAATTAGTTGTGCTGTAAAGGTAAATTTCTGAATTGTATTTGAGACAACTGGGTATTGTTATATCTGGTGTGATCTCAGGTCTCTGGTCGTATCGTTAGTGATCATACCGACAGGTTGGTCGTCTTATAATAGATACCATAACCATAAATCTGTGAAATGGCGGAACTCCAACAACTAATGAAGTTGGGTAAGGAACTTGGCCTGGAGGGAGACGAGCTACGCGGCTGGATTAAAGAACAGCAGGCAGAAATGCGCGATGAGCGTGCTAAGGATAGAGAGCGAGAGGAGCAGGAGAGACAGGTTAAGGAAAGGGAGCAGGAGATAAGGTTAAAGGAGATAGAGGCGCAAGTAAAGATCGCCGAGTTGGAAATCAAAAAGAATGCGCCAACAGAAACAGTTGAGCGGCAGGTACACAATAAAGGTGGCGTCAGGATTAAGCTCCCTACGTTCGACGACCGGAAGGACGACATAGACGCCTTCCTTTACAGGTTCGAGCTGAACGCACAATTGCAATGGGGGGAAAATAAGGAATTATGGGCCACGTACCTGGCCTCGCTTTTGCAGGGGCGAGCGTTAACCTACTTTAAAGAGCTACAGCGCGAAGACGTGCAAGATTACGATAAGCTGAAGGCTTTGCTGCTTCGCCGATTTGCGCGTACCGAGGAATATTTCCGGGAGCAGTTTAGGCGAGCACGTGCAGATACCAGGGAGGACTTTGCTGCCTTCGTCGCGAGACTAACGGAGTATTTCGCGAACTGGGTAGACTTGGCGCATGTGGGCACGGATTTTGCTAAACTGAAAGACCTAATGATCCGTGACCAGCTGTACGCGTCGTGCCACAAAGATCTGGTGGCTTTCCTGAAAGAGAACGAACCCGCGACGGTGCAGGAGGCGTCTAAGTTGGCGGAGGCATACCGTACGGCACATCCGTCCAAACCAGTCGCCAGGGCGTACGTCCAAGATGCTGGGTACGTCGCCGTTGTCGAGGGGTCGCCGGCAGGACTTAGGGACAGGTCGCGTCAGCGTGGTGCCTATAGCGGGCAAGCTCAGGGGCAGCGTAGGGGCTATCACCAATCACCGGCATATGGATCCGGTAAGTTTGACCGAGCAGGAGGGCTAGGTCGCGGTAATGGCCGGGGGCGAATTGTGACCTTTGCCGATGACCGACGGCATAGGGGCTCTAGTTCCGGTCGCGATGGGTCACGGGGACCCAGGCCTAGTACAGCACAGGGAGCGGAGTGTTGGACTTGCGGACGCGTGGGTCACTTTTCACGCGAGTGTAGGGCCGCGAAGTGTTGGAACTGCGGAAGAGCAGATCACATCAGCGTGAACTGCCCTGCAGGTAGGATAGCGGCGAACGTGGACAGTAGCTCCAGTCCATGTTCCCCAAATAAATTTCACCATGCGGCTGCGTGTGTTACATCGGACAACGGAGGCGGACAGTATTCTAAGTGTCCCAGTTGTGAGAAGTTATTATCTTCCGGTGTTTTACCTTGTGGGAGAAAGATCCCCGTTATAAATTCATGTCATACAGGAGGTGGTCTTAGGGTTTATCCGGGGTTTGTTGGGGACGAACCGGTCTCGGTTTTACGAGATACAGGATCTACCGTTGTGGGAGTGCATAGGGATTGCATTCGGGATTCACAGCTTACAGGTGAGACTGTCCCGTGCATCCAATTTTCGGGGGCCATTGAGAAATTACCCATGGCAAGAATAATGATAGATACACCTTTCCTTAGCGGGGAAGTCGAGGCAGTCGTTGGTTGTTTTCCAGGCGCCCGGCTCATCATTGGGAATGTATCACGGGTGGTTTCCCCTTCCGATGAGAACGTGCAAGCATGGTCGCAATCAAAAGGTATTGACTTTTGCGCCGCGGTCGAAACACGTCGACGGGTAGCTGATAAAGATAAGATTAGACCTTTGGCAACGCCAGCGGTCAACCTAGATATCACGCCAGAGCGCTTGGCGAGATTACAAAGGGAGGACCCATCATTAAACCCATGTTTTGGGGAAGCGCGAACCGAGAAAACGAGGAAATATAAAAACGGGTCATCTTCTTTTTTTGTCCAGGGGGGCATTCTGTTCCGTATGTACGTCACGGTGGCTTCCGTTCAAAAGCAGGTCGTCGTGCCACGGTCGTTAATTGCTACAGTATTGCGTCTGGCCCATGATGTTCCATTAGCGGGTCATATGGGAAGTACTAGAACCAAGCAGAGAGTTCTGAAAGATTTTTATTGGCCGTCAGTATACAGAGATGTACGTTTATATTGTAAGACGTGCAGTGCGTGCCAAAAGACGACGCATAAGGGTCGTTCACCCCAGGCTCCTCTTCAGAAGATCCCCACGGTCTCGGAACCGTTTAAAAAGGTTTCGATAGACCTTGTTGATTTAAGAGAAGGATTATCTTCAGCGCGCACTATAGCAGAAGAAGCGTCTAGTATCGCTTCAGCAAGAGCAAAGAACTATAGAGATAGAGGGTCCAAACTGAGAATTTTTAAGCCAGGAGACAAGGTCCTATTGTTGTTACCTACGGACCATAATAAGTTATTGATGACATGGAAAGGTCCTTATGTTATTGAGCGAATTGTTTCGAAGGTAGATTACGCTATCCACATTGATGGATCAGTAAAGGTTTTCCACGTTGATATGCTGCAGAGGTTTCATGAGAGACCAAAGTATCTGTATTCTCATACTGGTGTTGAAGGACATACCTAATGTCGTGTCATTCTTTGATGATATAGCATGCCATACGTCGACATGGTCTGAGCATATTCAGACACTAACAGTAATTTTTCAACGATTACGTCATTTTGGGTTAACGGCTAAACCCGCAAAGATGGATTTGGCATGTCCAGAGATAGTATTCTTAGGACATATTGTGGGTAGAGGTGTTCAGAGACCTGAAGTAACAAAAATTGACAAATTAGTAGGGTTGCAAATCCCTAAAACAAAGAAACAAGTCAGAAGCTTAGTGGGAATTTTAAATTATTACAGAAAGTTCATTCCAAATTTTTCCTCCTTGTCATCTTCTCTTACTGACCTTACTAAGAAGGGACAACCCGATAAGGTCCAGTGGACGTCTGAATGTCAGACAGCATTTGATAATTTGGTGACAGCATTATCATCGTCACCCATTCTGATATTACCCGATTTTCGATCTAATTTTATCCTCAGAACGGATGCGTCGGACTCTGGTGTCGGCGCTTGTCTTCTACAGGAGAAGAACGAATGTCTCCATCCTGTATGTTATGTCAGTAGGAAGTTATTGCAGAGAGAAAGAAAGTATTCTGTGATAGAGCGTGAGTGTCTTGCCATTGTGTGGTCCGTCCAGAAACTAGGACGTTATCTCAGGGGACGAGAATTTTGTATCCAGACAGACCACAAGCCACTGACATTTTTGTCGAAGAATCGTTCGTCCAGCCCACGCTTGTCTAGATGGGCATTGGCTTTGCAGCCGTATACCTTCGTTATTCAACCAATTCCAGGAACCAGCAATCATATCGCCGACTACCTTAGTCGAGCCTAGGGCAAGATTTCAGGAGCTTATACATCGGAGGACAGGAACATTGACAGGATCTGTGTGAATAAGTCGACTTTAAAATATTGACATTACAAATATGATATGAAGAATGGTTGATAGGTTGATTGGTTTTTGATTTTGTATTAAGTATTGTGGTTAGTTAGCTATTCATGATGTGACACATATATGCATATTGCAGGCCATATTGATCCCCATATTTTCCCCTGATTTCGGTATTTTATATACTAGGGGAACTGCTAGGTCAGTTTTTTTAGTGTAGGTATTGCTCACGCTCACTCGTTGACAGTCATCTTGATGCGATTTGAAATTAATTGCATTAATTTTTTTGGGGTGGGGGATGATGTCACGAGTGGAGTGAGTGCAATTAAGGGGATTGCTACAGAGCGGGTGTAGAGTAAGAAGGGCTCACAGTAGACAGCAAGTTAAGCGTGCTGTTGTGAGTAGTGGGGGGGGGGTCTGAATGAGGCGAAAGCGCTGTATAACTATCACTGCAAGTTAGAAGGTCCTACGGAGCGGACCTGTGAATAAGAGCCCATCGGGCGGACATAAAGGGAGCAGTCGAGAAGACTAGTGGAAGAGTCTTTCCAGTAATGACTGGTATGTAGAACGTTGATTGATTATTATGATTGATGTATTATATTATATTCGTCTATTACCATGGTGTGAATAAGTATATGTGAGGAATGTGGAAGTCCTTGATATTGGATATAGCAATGTGCGCCATGAGCGATAGATGAAAGTGAGTTCATGGATTTGTAGCGCGAGGGAGTAGTGTGTACTCCGATGGAGGTGTGTTACCGTAAGATGTGTGGTGAGTGAAAGATGAACTAGTGTGTGTACGCTTCATGGATTGTAAGGAGAGGTGGAGTGAATAGAAATGGTAGGGTATTATACCAATGTAATGTTATTCTTGTAGGTGTCGAGGACGGGCCGCAGAGCCACCTCGATGAGCACAGGGGATAGGCCAGCATAGGGCCGGAGGCCACACATAGGCCAGAAGTGAGGCTGTCAGTGCAGGACAGTAGAAGCACATAAAGTCGTGGCAGTCAGGCCACGGACAGGGACGTAGATATGAGAGTGAATGAGATACTATATTATTGCCATGATGATGGGCAAGTGAACTGATAAGTTGTATGACGATAGGAAGGTGATATTGAGAGACTGCGGTGCCAGTAAATTATTAATGTGCTATTAAGACCCTGAGGGGAGAGGCTGAGGCCGAAGTGCCTTTAGGAGTAACTACCGGATTGTGGATCCGAGGGAGAGTGTGTGTGAGAATAAGGCCGTTGTACGGCAGTTCATTTCAATAATATAATGTATGTAATTGCGCTATTATATGTATAATTATGTTTAATAAATGTGTGAGTCTGATGGGTTGTTTTGTTAAGTGTTAAACTTGTTTGTTCGTGATTGTCGTCCTGTCATAAACTATTACATCTCCCAGTCTGGGATTTGTGACAAAGTCCATACGAGGAGAAAATTCTCTCCACTCCAGCTGAGGAAGCTTTGTCGACAAAATATTGAATGTATTATGTATTTTTTTAAAAATCAAAAAAATCTGATTTAAAAATCAAAAAAATCGATTTTTTTTATTTTTTTGAAAAAAATCTGATTTTTTTCCAACCCTGAAGTTGATACGTCTATAAAAAGACGATCCCTCAACTGCACCATATGCGACTCGACGTTACTCCTCTGAGGCTAAAACAGGGTAAAAGCCTTGCATATGTTAGGACCATTTAAAATACTAGTGTAAGGGCCCGTTCAAAGAACGGGTTGCAAACAACACGCACAATCAGCATACAGATTAGATCTAGGAAGAAAACAACTCACAAATTGCACAGTAACACCCGCATGGCCCGTACCGTGCATAAGGCAGACGGCACAGAACTCATGCCTTCAAACTTTGAAACGCAACCGGAAGTTTAAAGTCGAAACAACCATTGTTGAGGAGAAAGCCTTATTCGATGACGTACTCTCTCTCGCGCTCTCTCTTACAATAAAAGTAGTAATCTGCAGTCCTGCTTCAGAACTCATGCGCGCCAGGACACTGCGCACCAAGCTTGATATGGTTATTTTTTATGACATGCACGGTACTAAAGACGAAACAAAACAAAGGCAGGAGGGAGGCCATCATTGTTGAGGAGAAAGCATTATTTATGCGATGTTTTTAGGCCTATTTTCATTTATTACAAAATTATGATACTTCGCTTTCATGTCAAAGGAATAGACAAAGTAGGAAAAAGAACTATCTTTCACATGTAATTTTTTCAGGTCTGGGCATTTCTTCCTCGCAGCAGTGAATTTTTTTTCCTTGCTTTTTTTTTATAGATCTAGAAAATCTAGATAGGTCTAGATCTACTCTAGACTCTATAGCCTACCTGGAAGGTCTTCCGCCCGTCCGCGCCAGTCAAGAAAACACAACTACCGCAGCCCCTTTTCGCCTGATTAGTCAATCTGACTACCGCCCATTGATACAAACTGACTAGACCCTCACGCCCCCAGGTCCATCTGACCATTCCAATGCAGGTTGTTTAAGCTTATATCTTAATCATATTATGTTTGTTAACTTTTTGGTAAGTGGCGCGGACGGGGGGAAGACCTCCCGCCTACCTAGATCTAGATCTAGATCTAGAATCTAGATCTATTAATTATTCATTTGTAAAAATAAATTCTTTTGTAAGCACACTTTCTCTCCGTAAGGACCACTATGCCGTAACACTAGTAACAGCATACTACAGTGATGGCTCATTTTATTGTCTTATATTTGCCCGATAATGTTGGCGGATAATCATATCTATAGGCCAAGGACTACTATATGATATAGATCTAGATCTAGTAGTCCTTGCGCCTATAGGCTAAGCCTAATGCCAACCCAATGGCAGCCTTTCTTCGAGTTCGATGCTTGTCCGCACCACTCTGGAGATGTCCGAGCGCGGGGACAAACCTAATAGAAATCCTCTAGATCTATACGTTCGCAGACTTACTGTTTTGTAAGCGATCTAAACTAAAAGTCTCACCTGTTTCAAAATATGAATAAGGCCTTCTTTTGACAGCATGTCTGGATACAGCCAGTCGATATCCGGAGGCACCATGGCGTCCGCCATTTTGAAAGCCAAACTTTGGGAACGCAGATAATGTGGCGTTAGACAAGCTGGCTTGTCTTTGATAATACAAATCTAAATTATAAATTCATTCACATGTTTTTTCACTCTATTTCCGAATAAAAATATTTTAAATGTTATATTTGTACCATTTCAAATCCCAGTATTATCGTTATAGTCCGCAGTAACGTTATGTAGCAGACGACGTACGACTATTTCAGCAACAGTATCAACAGGCCTATTAGATCTAACCTAGCCTACTTTACTAGAATTACATTGTCTAGACGATCCCCAGCTTTTTGGCTAGCTTTTAACCATTAGGTATAGTGGTAAACGTGCAGTATCGCGACATATGTTGTTTACATCCATGGCGGCCGTTCCATAGTCCGAGTGAAAACAATACATAGCTACCCCGGCGGCTCACCCTGATATGTCAATCTGACTACTGCCCAGACGAACATCGGCCTACGGCCTCGATGATACAAACTGACTAGACCCTCACGTCGTTACATATCAATCTGACAATGGACTAATATAGCCTAGGTAAGTGCGCCTGGGCAGTAGTCAGATTGACATCAGGCCACTCAGGGTGAGCCGCCGGGGTAGCTATGTATTGTTTTCACTCGGACTATGGAACGGCCGCCATGAATGTAAACAACATATGTCGCGATACTGCACGTTTACCAGGTATAGTCTCGGGGATGAGAAACAGATGTACAGATTTGACCAATAACACAATTTAAACCTAGAGATACAGTAGATCTAGATCTAGATTATATCTAGAATCGAGATCTAGATCTAGATCTAGATTCTAGATGAATTTTCATAATCGCACAGGACAGAATGATACCCGATCTAACCCCTAATTTAGATTTTAGACAGAGTTTACCTAAATATATCTCTAGCCTAGGCCTAGTCGATCTAAAATGAGATTGAACCAAAGACATGCATATTGATAGATTACACAGTGAAGAAAATTGTAATGTGAGAATAACATTTCTTTACTGTTTTAGTTTTTCAGATCTTGCTATGAGCAGACAGCATTTGATCCATTTGCAGTCATCAAACAAAGTGCACCTACAAAATGTGAGTTATGATCTTGATCTAGGCACTTCAAGATCTAGATCTCTAGACCTTCTTCTAAATTTTTTAGGATTTTCAAGGATCAAATTTATCAATATCAGGCTACTGCATGACTTTTTAAAAGCCTAACTGGTGCATGCACAGAGTGCAGTGCAGGCATGTTGGAAATTGGGATTTTTCTCATATTTTCAAGTCCCTGATCCTATTGGGGGGGGGGGGTGGGTAGGATCGAGTATCTAGTCTTCTCGGATAAGGACGAAAATTCGGAGGGCCCGTGTGCACGTTGCGCACGTTAAAGACACCTTGGCAGTTGGAAATCGTAAAGAGCAGGCTGAACACGCCGCTGCCCTGGCAAAATTGAAATTAATAGATTAAAATTTATCCATATCATCCCCCCACCAGCAGCAACAAAATTTATTCTTCATTATTAAATATATATTATTATTAATAAATATTCAAATATTATTTGAGTTGTGAGTTGTGAACTGCGCCTAACAGGCTGCGTTACAATTTGCTCTGAGATAGAGAGAGAGAGTGAGCGAGTCAGGGAGAGAGAAAGAAGCAGTGTAGTGAGTTGAGCGCTTCGCAGGCGCTCCATTCTGCTCTGTGGTTGACATGTTGCTTTTGTAAAGTGCATCAGAGCATTTTAAATGGATATATATATATGCGCCATATAAATGCCATCCTATTATTATTATTATTAAATATTAAGAAGAACCATTCTTGTTGAATTTCTATCATAATATTCTTAACTATTGAAAGAATTAAGGGACCGGTGCTTAATGAGCAGAGTTTTGTGGGAATTATGAATTTATTCCACTGGACTTTTTGGTCATATTGTTCTGGTTTGGGAGTGAAACCATTACCAATCCTTCATGAACATTTATAGTGACATTGACAGTCAAGCCGGATATACCAGTACATACTTCTTGTTATGAATGTGCATCATGATGAAGCCAAAAGAGAACAGTTTTCTTGAACATATTTAGATTGTAACTGACTTGCTATGAAGGCAAAATTTAATGCTGTTGGGCATTATTTTCATTTTCTGTGAATTCTTAGGAAATCAGAAAAACGGGAAAGACTCTTGTATGTATCTCAAGCCAGTATTGCCAGAATGCACCTGTTAAGGTATATAATCAGCATTTCATTTGCCAAGCTGTAACTATAACAACATCCCTAAGGCAGATTACAAACTTTGCCATGGGGAGAGAGCTCCCCGCAGAACACACTGCGCACAGCTGCTCCTAAAGTAGCGCCCTTGTGGGTATCCATATCCCCCTGCAGTTTGTCCACAATTAAGAATTACATTTCCTTATCATAAGAAAATCTGGCCATGAGATGCATTTGGAAGTCCTCCTGAAAAATGTATACGAAAAAAATTGTTCACATTATAGTTGAATTCAAGACTTAGCAATTCTGTGGAAGAGCACCAGCTATTAAGAGGTCTGTGGTTGACTCCCAAATTTTTGCCTTCCTTGCACTTTTCACTCTCAGTCTCACCTTCTTTCCAAATTTTGTCTGTTCTTATTTTTTTGCTGGAACTACTGTTGACTGTTTAAGTTTCAACACTTTCTTAATCTCTTCCCCACTACATAGGCAGATTTGAAGATGTCAGCTGCAGGAACAGCAAAGAAAGTCCATGGTAATTTTTTCTTTGCTTTGTTTTTGTGAATTGCCAGTCAGCTAGTGGCAGAATTTGACTTCAATTGGATTATAAGGCAGGTCCGTCTTAACATCTTATAGCCCCCTGGGCAAAGCAATGCTGCAACTCACCCCTTGTGAAACCACTCAGACACTCCTCCACACTGCTCATGAATGTAGCCATCTTTCCACCCCCTGCTGTGAACCATAAAAACTCTCCAAGCTCATTTATGCAACTTTGCAAAAACAGTAAAATCAGTGAACGCTGTACAACAACTCAAATTTCTTAACAGTGTGAAAAACATATCACCTTTTCAAATCTGTAGTACAATGTACACTATTGGTACAGAAAGGCTACACGTACATGGTTCTAACATATATGTGGGACGAATTGATTTAAAGCATGTTTTCACATGAAGCATAATTTGTGCAGTAGCCTGGAGAATAAGTATATACTGCTAGACAAGGCAGCAGCAATAGGTAAACCCCAAACACTGGCAGCATGTGGGCTTTGCTTGTTACTTGTCTGGAGTGTGTTTGACACTGCCTGGCAACGCCTGTATGCATTGCCTGTTTAGCAATTCTTTTGTAATGGGTGGGATTTTCTTCTCCATTTCAAAAACCAATGTAAATTTGCATGAATGGGCCCCCTGAAGCCTAGCCCAATGTGATCAAGCATTAAGACAGCTCTGTTATAAGGTTTTGTTTGTTTCTTATTTGTAATACAGTGCTATCTGCAAAGAATTACACTGACAGACCTGCTAGCTAGAAAAACTGTACTGAGCAGCTAGTTTTTATTACTTCTGTGTTCATGAAAGGTCAAAGAGATGGTTCATGACCTTGTTCTACCAATTCTATATTTATTATCTCAATTATAGAGTAGGCCCTATATTTGCCTTGCAAACAAGTAAGAGGTATTAGATTCAGTTATTTGCATGCTGTTTTTTCTATCTCTGATCTTTTATTATGTTTCAAAGAATTCCTACCAACTGTGATCAAGGGGCAAATTTGATATACATAAAGATTGTTGTTACTTCTAAGCACGGTCCCCAAGTTTTTTGCGATAGGGGTACATATTTTAAAATCTTCTGTTACTCCAGAGCTATGGAACTCGTCCTGAAATACTCCTAACAACAGCCTTAATTAATTATTCTTTCTGATTTTCTTTTTGTTTTCCACCTGTTTTTTGGTTGAAAGGGTAAGGGACAGGGTTGGGGATTTGATAAGATTTAGGGTTGAAGATAAGGACGTGGTTAGGGATAGGTATGTACACGTATGCGCCCCTAGCGCAAAACGCTTGGTAAACCGTACGTACAAGTAACAGTAACCATGCATAAAGGAGACAAAGTGTGATATGAAAGGGAGAACTGCATATTCTTTTTCTGTGACTATTCTTCGCAGTTCAACAATGTCATGCTTGAAAGAGTTTACATAATATACTGAAATAAGACTATGACTTCTAGATTCACAGATTCTCACAGCAAGTGGTAAACAGATCAATTTCCAAAGGCAATTATCAGTACAACAGCAACATGAAAGTGAGCAAATGGGCACCCTTCATGCAAGACTTCACCAGGAGGCAGACAAAATTAGAAAATGGAAGATACAAACAGAGCTGGATCTCAAGGAGAAAGTAAGCAGTGCAGCACTGCTGCAGAGATTTATTTAATATTTATAAGAATAATTGACATTGTAGATTTGTAGGTGTTTTATTTTCACAGTTTCTTTGCTGATCAAACACATCCTCCTATCCCATTATGAATGCCCTTACAATAACCTGGCTTACACCATTTAAAATGCTTTAGCCACAATTGCCTAATTGCTTAGCTATCAAAGATATATCCAGTAGATATATCCCAGTTTTAGACAGTCAACTATTGATCTATCGGCCTAGCATTTGGCAACAGAAAGAAAACATTTAATGGCCAGCAATGTGATGTATGGATGTATATGATGTATATGTGATATTTGGAGTCATATTGGATTCATTTAGGCATTTGATTCACGAAAAACATTATGTGCACACAAAGAAGAGATATTGAGGAATCATAATCAGACAAAACTTTATTTTTGTCCAAAATCACTTTTTGGCCTATAGAAGTGTTGTTCGCCCCACCTCGGACTTACACTTAATTGTCAGTGCGAGAAACTGGTCACATTTGTATTTTTAACCTTCATTCCTGAAGATAATTGTTTTAATACAGAACCAGGATATTAAAGTGGTTTGCAATATTAAATGAACTGTTAATACATGATCCATGCCATTTATCAGTTAATAAGTTAAAATTTCATTATGATTTGGATCCCACAGGAGAAAAAACTGTCAGAGGCATCTTCACAGATAGAAACTTTGAAAAAATCACTTCTAGAATCACAGGTTAGTGTCCATTATTATCTTTTCCTCCTTTTTCATTCATGTTACTTTTTTCTCTCTCACTGGTTGTTACATGTATGTACTTTTAAATGATATGAGGATAAGTTTGAAGGTGATGTTGAAGTTTCTGATTAAATGATCAAGTCTGTTTTTGGTAGCTGTTATGATTTGCTCATTCATATGTACTCATCAAATGTTTCTACTCTGCAGTTACAGAATGAGAAAACCAGCACCCGGCTTCAGGATGAACTAGGGTACCGGGAGGACATACTCCAACGGTAAAATGAAGAACAAGATGATGTCATCTGTAATGTTTTTACACATGTAAACTGTCAGTGGACTTTATGAACCTCTCCACTGAAACTGTGTATATAGATGAAAGAACCGAGGATGTAAGGTTGTGGATTTAAGCAAGCCATTTTTGTGCAGTTGCAGTTTTTGTTATGTCCTGCTGTTATTTATAAATGTCTGATGAAAGAGATTCAGTTCTGGCCAGTTTAAAATGATAACCATGTTGATTTAAACAAATGTGTCATTTACAATGTAAAGTTATTTGAGATTGAGGTCCATGGTATTAAGAGAGAAAAGAAAGACTATAAGAAGAGATAACATTATACAAAATGTGAGACAGCCTGAGAAAACGTCGGTTTGCGAAAATGATAGTATTGAGTTATCAGCTTCCAAAGGTCATCTGAGTGACCCTAAGTCCAAATTAAGCAAGGTCAGAACCTCATTCTCCATTCATTCCTACATCTTGTGTGTTAGCTTTAGCATGAAATGAAGCTTCTAAATACTTTAATTTCATTTTTTTAGAACATAGTATTGCGAACCAAATTTGTTGATATTACATAATTTTATCATGCCAAAAACTTTGTCCTCTTTTGGATACTCACTCATATTTTCCCACCCAATCACGCCAGATTCCAATGGAATGGGCAAATCCATGGCTCTTCACTCATAACTAGTACATATGAATACACTGGCTTTGTAGTATCTTGTAAGGGTTGTGCATTTTTGTAAATAAAAGAACATTTTTTTATCTGACAAGTAATGTATGCGTTGTGCAGGAAAACTTTCTTTAGATATATTATAAGTGCAGAAGAATTTTATTCTGATTAATATCTGCACAAATTGCGGTTCCTGTCAACAAGGTGGCGGACAGAGAGATAGCAAAACATCTATTTTGGCTTGATTTTATGCAAAAAAAAGTTCTGGGTCGCGTGAAATATTGCCCTTTACTCAGTATTTTAGTTTTGTGATGGTCATGAACTCAAATAATGGCATTATTTTTCTTTCTTGGTGAGAAAAACACATCAAAATGTATGAAAATAATGTGCTACCTTTAAAAACAATTTTGTCATTTTGTTATGTGTTTTGTACCTTTAAAATGTCATAGCGTTGATTCTGGTGAAGATATTATAAAATTTAAAAAGCAAAATGCTGTGCAAAACCTCTGCTACATGATGGTGCAAATAACTCCAATTGTGAAATTTTCACATCATGACCGGCTGCCTTACAAATGTGACAAATGCCTTAACCCTTTTGCTGCCAAGCCCAAATGCCCTTTCTCCTTTGAACCACCAGAATAATGGATTATCGGATAAGTGGCATAAATTAGGAGTACAGAACGTTGACTGTTTTAGCATGAAATGGTAGGCCATGCGACATGTAACAAATCCCAGACTGGGAGATGTAATAATTATGACAGGACAACAATCACGAACGAACAAGTATAACACTTAACAGAACAACCAAACAGACTCACACATTTATTATATATAAAAATAAGATATCTAGGCAATTACATACATTACATTAACTCAATTCAAATACCAGTCAATGGTCAGTATTCCCAACATTCATTCTTCTCCGGGTCCACAACCCGATAGTGACTTTCTAACTATGCTCTGGCCTCAGCCTCACATCCATATATATATTACGTGCTGGCCTCTCTTATTGGCTCCTGCTCAACCTAATCTCCGTATCTCAATCTCCCCTCGATGTCTTAATAGCACATTAATATTTCAATAGCACATTAGCATCTCAATAGCACATTAACATATTAATAGCAACAAGGACAATAACAACGTCCCTGTCTGTGGCCAGACTGCCATGACTCATGTGCTCCCGCTGTCCTGCGCGACAGCTTCACTCAGGTAGGCCTGTGGGTAGCCTTCTGCCCAACCCTGGCACAAGTCCGCTCACCGCGGGTGGCTTCTCTGCCCGACCCCGGCACCTATAAGAATAACATTACATTTCTATAACACCATACAATTACTATCCACTTCACCACTCATTACGAACTATCAAGCGTACACACAATAGTCCACCTTCCACTCACCACACCTCTTACGGTAACACACCTCTACCATACCACACAGCACTCAGACTCGCTACAAATCCATGATACGAACTTACATCTATCGCTCATTGCGCACATCTCTATACACAGTAATCAATGACTTTCACATTCCTCACATATAACTTATTTACATCATGGTCATAGGAGAATATAGTACATCAATCATCATCATTATAAATCATAGTTTAACCTACCAGTCATCACTGGAAAACACACAATCTCCCGACTGCTCTCTCACGTCTATCCCCTTGGGCTTCTTAACTTGCAGTGATCTGACTATTCAGATTTTGCCTCTACTACGCCTCAACTTCACTCACAACATGCACGCTTCAATTCACTTCCCCGCACTCACTGACCCCCGCTCACTCGCTCGTGACACGACAGTTTTACGTAACATGTGATGGGCCAATATATAGATCCTGAGGCAGCAAGAGGGTTCAAGGACAGAGTTACTCCTGTTCACTAGCAACAGATTGTTGGTTGTGGAGTTACCTTAAAAACGGGCCACAGTTGAAATAATTTACAACAACATAATCAATCAAATTGAAGGACATTTCACAATCTGAAAAAAAAAAATTCACTTGTGAAATAATGTTGGGGCAAAAATTACATTTGGTGGTGGTGTTGGGGGGAGGAGGGGGATGTGTTACGCAAGAGTGAAACTGTGAAGGGATGCTGGTGTAAGGAGGAGTGCACCAGTTGTTTGCAAATTTTCAGATATTAAAATCAGTAGAATTCTTCAGCAAGAGAAACTATAGTAAACTAGATACTTTTTCCTTTTTTTTTTTTTTCCAGAATCAACGGAACAAGAGAAATGTGTAATTTGCTTCAAGCTCTTGCATCTAAAATGGAAGACAGATTGACAAAATGTAAGACAATGTGATTGCCTAGATGTTTCTACCCCTATCCTTTGGACCATGTATGATTAAATATTATTGGTGTTAAGACAATGTGATTACCTAGATGTTTCTACTCCTATCCCTTGGACCATGTATAATTAAATATTATTGGTGTTAAGACAATGTGATTACCCAGATGTTTCTACTCCTATCCTTTGGACCATGTATAATTAAATATTATCTTTCATGAAAATAAGTTCTCCTGAAATTTGACATGCCTATTGAATCATCACATGATTTAAGTGGGATGTTTATCTCTGAAGAGTTTTTATAGCCATTGTTTTTATTTATTTGAGAGAGATCCATATGGCATCTTCTTTCATTTCAACCACAGCACTGTGGAAAGACCATATTTCAGTCAAGCAGTAACTCAACAGTTTATTTAACACAGCTTATGTTGAGAGAGAAAGATGTTATGCAGAAAATCAAACATCAAACAGATTTCAGTTTACCCATAAAGTGCTTTTCACACCAATGACAAAAACTGTTGATAAAAGGGCATTAATTCTTTGCTTTAACAGGTGAGACAGAGAGGACAGAACTTAAATATGTTGGGAAAGAAAATTTGCAGCATATTGAGGTATCTTGTCACATTGTATTGTTCTCTGTAGTAATTCAATATTTCTGATACAGAGTACCTGGCTAATTTTGCAGGTAGGACTGAGATTTTTAAATGTGCATCCTGTACATATAAATCTCCCTCTTTTATAAAACTGCACATTTTAAAATTCTGTTTTTAAAACAGTTGTGAACAAAACATCATTATTTTTACACAAAATGCACTGAGAATAAGTCTTCATATATTACATGTTGGAATTGTCAGTTTGAGCTACTGCTGCACAATATTTGCTTGGAACACTTTTTCATGAATAACTTTATGCCAAGGAATTAGAAGAAAATGGATCTCTACGTCAAGAGTGTGGCTAATGATAAAATTAATCTCACCTCCTTATGACTTTTATGTCATGCACATTTGAAATGACATACTTTAAATTTAAGGAGAAACCAGATGGGAACAGTTAGGTGTCATTGATCCCTGTCTGTCACAGATGACAATTATGAATTCTTATATGTTCAGCTTGTGACCTGAAATTTGTGATCAGCTTTTATGGTAATTAAAAGCGAATTTTAAAAAATAATTGAATAGCGTTATCATAATTTCCCTTGAACATTATGTCAAAAAATTTGTGTCCAAAGTTTCAGGCAATTCAGACAATAAAAAAAAGTCAAAGCGTTTTGAAGTTACCCTATTTTGATAACAAAATTCAATTTCAGCACAGCAATTTTCCTATGGTTCCCCTAATTTGACTATGTTGAATTCAGTGGTGATAGATAAAATTCCCCCCCCCCCCCCCCTCGTAAAAAATTGTTATCTGCTTTAATGCAAATACAGTTGTGTGGTTTCATGATGAGGTCAGCAGTTTAGTGTGCTGAAACTGTTTGTAAATGGGGTTTATTGCTGTATAATATGGTGGTAATATTTTTTTTCTATCCACAGGAAATAACCATGCAGTTGCAAGATTTACAGCTGGCTGCAACAGAGAGTAAGAAGAAAATTCAAAGCCAAGGTAAGTTTTAACACAACTGCTGTGTTAGGTCATAATCTCATTATGTACGTTATCTGACAGGAATATGGACCTTGATTTGCATCATTCTTGGAAATAAACGATGGTCATGCAGAGGCAAAGTCTTTAAGAATGTGTTTGTAGACTTGTTGATCATATATTATATGGACAGTGCAGAAAAATTAATTCATTCAACAACAACTGCAAACCAAAACCAAATACCATCAGTTCTGCAAGGGAGCTAGTTCTGCAAAAAGTAGATAATATACTGTCTACGGTGTTCCCGTTTCCCTGGATAAACTGCATTGAAGAATCTGTGCATTTGTGATCCTGTTTGATTAACTGTACAGTGCCCATTTAAAAAAATTTTTCTTTGCAGCCAATATTGACAATTGTGACAGACTGCAAAAAGAGGAAGCCATGAGATCAAGGATGGATGCAACAGCAAGTGAGGTTCGTTAACTACGATCATTCAAGTCACTTTCAGTTTTCACATAGACACTGTGTCCACAGAAAAGTAATGTTACAGAGTGTTATTACAACACTCATAATGCAACATTGATGGAGTAAGACAACATTATTATGAGCCACAAGATCAAAATTCTCACACTATTAATTTCATCATTTTTCTCTGAGAAGGAAAAAGATGGTCAATGTCTCAGAGCTCTGTCTCCTCCCCTGGTAGTGAAGGAGTGAAGGAAAAAATGATAAGATGTTTTAATTGGGCACTTTAACTCTTTTGGGGACAAGGTGGTCATGCCAAGGGTACCATCTCTACCACTCCCTTCATCCCCCCCCCCCCCCCGGAAAAAAAACCCACAAACCGTCACTGTATTGTGGCGATGACATGCCTGCTCCAGTTGTAACTGGGTGCAATGACACAAAGGCAAATTTCCCAAACGGCATTAAAGTAGTATACAAATACAAAATACAAAAATCCCCGATTTATCAGTGCCAGTGAAAAACGTGTTTGGACCTATCACTGATCTATATTGTATTCTACTTTCAGGTCACTTTTATTTGATGTATAATATTTTACTTTATATCAATACTTTCTATTCTGTAAGCGTTTTTCTGAACCATCCTGTTTTTTCCCAAAGTGGGAAAAAATTAATTACGTCCAGACTTGACCGACTGACATGACTGACGTCCTGAAAGAGTTAAAAAGTTAACAAGTTACACATGTCACTCTTTTCTTATATATCATTTGTTTTTCCTAGATAGAGAAATTGCAAGGTCTACTTGAAGAAAAGGACAGGATGATTTTGGATCTGCAAAGTAGTCTTCATGAAGATGAATGCAAACTCAAGGGCATGAAAGAAACTGTTGGTAAATGGTTTATTGTTATAAGCCAGTTTAATATTTAAGTTACAATGCGGTCCACTTCATTCAACGTCGCCGGGAAATGGACTAGAATTTGGTTTATCAGAGTTAAATTATCACTGAATAACATAGATAACCACTGTTATGCAGTTTGCTTCAAACAGTAATTACATTTTTGCTCCAGATGTGGAACCCCCAAACCCCCCACGTTTGACATTTGCCTTCGACCCGAAATATAGTAGATTAGAACAATAAAAGTTTATGATAGTGTTCATTTTTACGAACAGACTGTATCAGAATCCACATAAAAAACAGTTGTGTGTCAGACCAGCAGAGAGAATGAACCTTACATCCATAAGTTTGCAACAGTTTCAATGCAAGTCGATGCAAGTAAGGGTTTATCTCATTTTTTTATTGTTATAAACTGAACATAACGGCACTCATATCAACTAAAGTGAGGAGTGTAGTGATAGACAAATATTTTTTTCAGTGAAGCACAATTAACTATCCATGTTCACAGATGAAATGCAGAAGAAGGACGCCTCTTTGTCTGAAGAACTACTTGCCAGAGAAGAAGAACTCAAGGAATCATCACTGAGGATATCTAATATTCAGGTACTTTAAAACTTTATCTGTACTATTTGTGGAATGGCATGTGATTCTTTTTTTCTTTTTATGAGCAGCTGAAAAAAAGATTAAGGTAGTTTGTAAGTAAATTTAGCTTTGAATTGACAGTAATGGTGTAAAAAGGATGTTTACAGTATATCACAGCAGAGCATTATTTTGTGGAAAGTCAGGATCTTGATCTCAGTCTTTGATGCTGACAAAAACTTTTGCTAATCTTTGATTAAGTATAACATGCTGTCTAATTTAGTAATATTTGTAATCTTTTCTTCTTCAGTGGTGTTTGTGTTATTCAGCACTTGATCATAGGAGAGAAAAAAATGGTGTGTCTTTTGGATATTGTTTGTATATATATCAGGTTAAGAATAATGACTGTATCACATTACATTTATGGTAATAAAACAACATCCTGAAAACATGTGATCCATTCATAATAGTGGATGGCAAAGACAGTAGAAAATTTCATTGAAGGAAAAACACGACTATTTTTGGCACATTTTCTGTTACAAGAGCAAGAGCAGCTTCAACTAGGGTGTTAATTGAAAATGAAAACACTTCCCTGTGCCTCAAGAAACATGAAAAAGAGCTATTTCAAGAATAAATGTAGTTAGCAAAATATTCAAATATCAATTGTCCCAAAATGGATTTGTATCTTTGCTAGCTTCATGTACAGCATGTGTTGTGTAGCCATAAACTGTTTTATATAACATAGAAATGTAGTAAATTTGTTGTTCAACTGGGGTTTCTTGGGAATCATTTCAATCCTGAGGTGAGCTTGGTGAACTGGCAGACATTTTGGTATAAAACTTCTGGAACATGATTTAAGGAACAACAGTTCTGGTGACTGACTATTTTGGGGCAATTAATGAGAATTAATTCTTTAGCCCACCAATGTTTTGATGCTTGTCTTCAATTTTCAGCAGGTCTTGCAACAGAGTATTTCAGTTAGCTGTTGAAACATTTTGTGGAATACAAAATCTAAAGAAAAGGATAGAAATTGCTGGTTATTTTTTAAAGAGAAACCATTCTTTGACACAAATTCAGACAGGAAACAGGCACACCTAAATTACCCTGAACACCAATAAGTCTGCATACTCTGTCCAATGTTCCATTCCCATTCAAGGAAGTAAATGATTAAGCTTTTCTGTGATGTCTGAAAGTAAGTTTTGGCTATTTCAACATTACGTCTGCAAGTCATCTGAAATCACCACTAACAAAACATGTGTAGTCTTTGTGATCATTATTTTTCTTTCCACAAGGATGACAAAAATAGATTGGAGAAAAAGGTAAAAGGACTTGAGAAAGAGTTTAACTCTCTTCAAATGAGTAAGGATAGCATAGTTTTGGATATGACCGAAAGCAGAAGAAGACTGGAAGAAGAACTGCAGAATGCTTTGCAAGAGGCAGAGAAAACCAAAACTGAGTTAGAAGAGGAAAAGGATGGGTAAGCAAATAATTATTGCAGTCATAGCAACTTTCATTCAACAAATGCTCTGATGGACAAATTAAGATTTCACTGTAAAGTCTTCATATTATTTCTGCTTTAGGAATCTTTTTAAATCTATGATTGTAATTGCTCATAAACAAAGTAATGACTCCCACAATCTCCAATAGAAGATACAGAGAGATGTCACTATTACTGTATTATGCTGACATATTTTATCTTCACCAAAACCTATGAAGATTATTTAACCCTCAGAAGAAAAGCATGTGAGGCTTCACTGGCAGATGCAAAAGCAAATGCAGACAACTTCAAGAACTCAAGAGGTATGGTTTTGCTGACGATGATATGTGCTTTGATGCGATGAGTGAGCTGGGTTTTTGAATTGTGTAATCTACAAACAGTGACATATGACATGCAAAAAGCTTACCTCTGTGTCTACCAGAGTTTGGTATTTAGTGCATGATATAGGTTATATTGTCCATAATACAATTTATGGGGTCTGATTGTCAAAAATATGAAATCTTTAATTGTTTGCAGATGAGATGCAAAAAAAAAAAAAACTATATCATGTCAGCTATATTAACAGTTCTGGTAAGATGAGGAAGCATGTCAGAAAGAAACTGTTTTTTGGTCAGCTGTGTACCCAGTACGATTTGGATATTATTTGTGGTGGTTTCTTATGGAAAACCATCGTTAGATTTTTAAATTTTTTAGTATGGACATTTTAGCAGTTGCAAATTTGTAGGGTACAGATAAAAATTTCTTTCCACCATGAAGTGAAGGCACATCATCAGCATGCTTGGGCAATGGAGAAATCAAAGTACATAGTGTATAGGCATGCAAGCTTATTTTCAGAGGATGCAAATGTACTATGTCATTCCATTTCCAAACATTTGCTTAAAATGTCATTGATTAATTCTGGACAACAATGTAAGGCTTTGAATTGCCCTTCACTTTATGCCATGGCACTTGTCCATCTCACTCAAGACTTTACATTTCCTATTAGTATTTTTCATACAGCATGACTTCATTCTCAGGGTAAGAGTTGTGTCAATGTGGGATGAGGCTATTTCATAATGTAGCATCTCTCTCTTGCTGGAATATTAAAACTGATATGCTTTCTGTGGGAATGAGACTGAATCAACCAGAACAATTTTAATGCAGAAAGGCAATTTATATTAATGCACTATATTTATGCAGTACATCGTCCACTACAACAAATATGGATTCAGGGGTATTTCAAGTTCAGCAATGATGCTCAAGAAAACCTTAAGCAGAAATCTTAGTTAGCTTTGCAGAAACTGAGTTGGCAGATGGCAGATGCACTGTGATGCATTAAAATTATATCCATACAATTATTTTTACAGTTTCTGTTTACTTACAGATATTTTAATGCTGGAGAAAACTGATTTGGAAATGCATCTTAATGCACACAAGTTTCAGTTGGTGAGCATTTTTCCTATCATGAAGTTAAACATTTTTTTGTGTAAAATGGGTTTCATCACCACAACCTCCCCCCGCCCCCCCCCCCCCTCCCTTTTTTCACATTATTGTTTTTGGTCTATGATTTATTATTGCTATTAAGTATTACAGCACTTTCAAGCATTGTGAGAAAAGTTATTTGCCAGCCTGCTTTCGTCAAGAACTGAGTGATGATTGCTCTGATTACAATGTTGATAACAAATAGAATAACAGGGTGTTCCTTATCAATCATCAGAATTAATTTGGAAACTATCTACGTGCTGTCAGAAGTTTACAGGAGTTATGGCTAGGTGTTGCTGTGAATCAGGCAGTTGTCTTCACATGAATATTCCTAATATTTCCATGAGGTCAGAGCAATGAAACAAACTGAAGAAAATTGCTTGAAAGATAGTGCATTGTAAAATTTTTACAAAACACAAATTAAATGACAAGGAGGGCAAGAACAAGGTTTATTGCAGTTTAGAGTATTGGCAAGAAAGAGGTTTAAATAACTCCATCAATAAATATATTGTGTCCTAGAAAATAAACATTCTTGGCCTTACAGGACAGCTAAATATCAAAAGCAAATCATCGCGGTCATTTCACAATTGCCTAAGTCATGTTTTGGTGTTTTTTGAAAATCATAGAAAACTGCCTGTTTACTTCGAATATAGTGGTAGCTGTTGTCCGGGGAGCATAGAACAGTGAACCCAACTCAGTATTTTCTCTATTTGGCTTTGTAGTTAAACAATGTTCCCCTAACAACAGTCTGAAATGGTGTTTTAGGTGGATGTAGGTTTTCATTTGAAAACTCATAGGTCAAAGAAACAAAACAATGTAGATCTAACTGTTGAACAGTCAATGTGATTGTCTGATTAAGGTATGCATTTCATCTCAAAACACAAAAAAATGATCTAGGCAATTGTGACATGGCCACGACAAAAAGCAGATTTTCACATTAAATAAATAATAAACTGAACTTTCTTAATTAACAAATAGTTAAAAGTTAGTAAAAGTCATTATGATGTAGCGTGGTAGAAAACTATCTTTTTCTGAATGTATTTATTCAGCTTCTCTAACACACCAAAAGTATACTTCATTTGAAAAAGTGGAGGCAAAAAATATGGAAAGGTAGCAATGCGAAATTGATACTGTGTGCAGAATTATTACAACTCACCATCTGCTAGTGGCTGCACCAAAGATACTAGAAACATTGTTTCTTGTGTCTTTTGTTGGACTCCCAAATTCTGTGTAGGGCAAATCTGTATGGGGTACACATTGACAGCAGTGAGACTATGACACAAATATGTCAGTTTTGCTGAACTGCTCAGTCAAAAGGTAGAGGTTTTGGTTATTATCCTTTTCTGCAGCTGTACTTCCATAATTTGACATTTATATGTTATAGAAGATTTCTTGTTTTTCTTTTTCCTGTCCCCTCACAGAATAATCTCATGAGTGAGAGAGATGAGGACAAAGAAGAAATCAAGAAACTAAATATAGAGATTGGAATACTGAATACAAAATTGGAGAGAGAAAATAATGGCAAGCTGCAAGCACAGGTAATATTTAATATCAGTTTATTCTAATTACAAAATCCATTACCCTCGGCAGTATCACCCGAAACAAGGAGATTATTCAGTAAGGGCTATAAGTTTAGGTTGTCATTGATAAGCTCTAATACCAGTGCATTGATGTTACATGCCTCATAAATTGATACACACTGCCAAATTTATAAAATGGTGCACAAAATTATGACAATTGTTGCACAGTAAAATCATTCTAACTAGAGTCACTAACAGAGATGAAAGACATTGCAGAGGAGTGCTAAATCAATTTGTTTTAACTCATTTAATCAATAACAGATTGAAACATTAATCATGGCTACAGTTAATCTGTCTGTGTGAATATGAATGTCAGCTACCTTAATTTAGTATTATTATGTGCTGAATAGCATTGTAGTTTATTGTAATTGTTGTTGTGTTGGATATAATTATGAATATTGTACATTTTTATTTGCAGTATGATGTTGAGGCTTTGCAAGGCAAACTTTCAGCACTTGAACTGGAACATACTGATCTCAGGGAATATACTGTCAAACTAAAAAATGATTGTTTTAATAAACAGGTTCGAACTGTTTGTAAAACTGCCAAACTGGCAATATGATGCCCAGTAACCTCCGTAGTGTTCGGTCACAGTGCTTATTTCCGAGGCCATATTCTGTCCATTACATGTACATAACTTTCAAGAAACCTTTTAATTTGAATAAGTACATAATTCTAAACAGTAAAGAAAAAATTCAGAAGTTTCATGTGTATTAACATCCTTTGGTAGCAGTGCTGGTTTTTTTCATGGAAAAAAACAACAGCATGTTGATAAAAGAAAAAATAATAAAAGATGAAGCAAGTATGTAGGAAGCAATGTGTGATTAATAATGACTTGTGCAATGAAGTTGATATGCTAAGATGGTTGCTTACCCCTTTTTCATCCAAAACCAGAACAAAATTGAATCTTTGGAGAATCTTCTATCAGAAGAAGAAAATAAAACCATTAAACTTCAGTCCACCCTTGATACTATGGAACAGAAAGTTACTAAAGAAAGGTTTCAGTGTTGGTCTTGTCAAATTTTTGGAATTTATTTGCTTAAGTTTCAGTATATATATTCTTTGGGCAAGAACTTGTTTAGTTTGGTTATTTTCACATTCTGTTTCCATTTAGGTTTTCCAGTTTTGTGTTTTTAATGAGTTTGGTGTTTGCAAAATCCATAGTTGATCTTAAATATTTTCATAAATTCATAGTTCCAGCTTATGTCCCTGTGAAATTTGAAGATACAGTTAAGAAATTTTTTTAGGCAAAACTGAACATGTAGGATTTGACTGTTTGTTTGTTGTGGGAGGTGGCTGCAAGGACACTTTGCCTAAGTCAGGTGACATAATATCATTTAATATTTAATGTTCTAGTCATATTATTTTGATTTGGCTGTAGTAGCCTACAGTGTCACAAATCCCAGACCCGTAATCCTTGAATCTCGCTCACTCCACTCGTGACATACAGTATAGGCTACTAATTTTAGTCAGGGAGATGTTCATGCTGAGTATGCTATTTTTCAATATAGGTTCTTAAATTTGTCTTTCATTATGAGTTACCATGTTATCATACAACATTTTTACAGCAATCAGAGGATCAAAGAAACAGTTGTATATATGACATATAGGAACCTAATTGTGTGAAAAGAATTAACAGGTTAAAATAGTAGGCTACTGAGGTCATTTTTACATTGCAGGGAGCATGTAAGAGAAGCACAGGATCGCGTGTCGGAATTGAAACAGGATGTGAATATGAAAGATGAGGTGATAAATCAAAAGAATGAGGAAATTGAAAAGCTTGAACAAAAATTGAAGGTTAGACAAGTTGAGATTCAATCATATTTTTGTGAATATCTTTTGATGAAAAGCCTTATAGTTGTTTTTTTTTCCATATTATGTACATTTTGTGTGGAGATCAAGTGTACAAAAGAAAGGCACTGTTTCACAGCCACACTGTGAGAATCAGGGGTGCAGTACATCATCAGCCAGTTCAGTGACACTATATTATGTCCCCTCCTCCCCCAACCCCTGTCAAGTAAGCCTGCAGAATCGTGCATGAAATTAACAAGACAGAATTGTTTTATTTCACATCAAAGGCATTGAACTTTTGAGACATCACTGTTGCTCAACCTACTAGGGGAAAGAGAGTTTCTCAATTGAAAAGGAGTTACATAATTTTTTTTACTTGTAAAGAGGTGTACACATTTAAGGATTACAGAAGGATTACTGCTGGACCACGGAAATCTTTCAGATAAAGAGAAGTTTTGTATTACATGTATCTGCTTTTGATTTATGCAGGTTCCACTGTGTTGGGGTTATTGTTTTTTTTTTTGTGTGTGTTGTTTTTTTTTTTGCTTTGAAAATGGATTGATATCAGACATATAATTTAAACATTTTAAAATTATTACCTTTACCATAGCTTGTAAATCATAAAAACCACAGAATGAGGAAATTGAAAAGCTTGAACAAAAATTGAAGGTTAGACAAGTTGAGATTCAATCATATTTTTTTGAATATCTTTTGATGAAAAGCCTTATAGTTGTTTTTTTTTCCATATTATGTACATTTTGTGTGGAGATCAAGTGTATAAAAGAAAGACACTGTTTCACAGCTACACTATGAGAATCAGGGGTGCAGTACATCATCAGCCAGTTCAGTGACACTATATTATGTCCCCTCCTCCCCCAACCCCTGTCAGATAACAGAAATGAAAGCACTTACACTGCAGTCTTCAGCATTATGAGAGTGTGGTCAACAATCTATGGCTATCTTTTATCCAAATGTTCCCAGGGGTTAGCATGAGAAATTGTTGTCGTTAATACAATTTACCACTACTAATATGTAATGACAAGCCTACAGTCGGCAACGAAAAGCTTTGTGATGATTTCTTTCTATCTTACATGAAGGATTTGCAGTTGGTCAACCGAAGATTAGAGGACAAATTGAATTCATCACTGCATGAACTGGAGTATTTCAGGTAAATCCTGTATTCCAAATGAAGTCAGTTCCAGAAGAGGGAAGAATTTTACTGGTGTCTTTTAAAGCTGATGAGGGGATTTAACTCTGGTACTGGACTTGTGTGACTCCTACTTAATACAGGGGGCACTCATGGCCACTTTTGTGCTCAAACTATCACAACCGGCTTTGTCCGGCCAGAGACCATTAATTCGTGCATAGCAAAGCAGCATGGCCTGTTACCCCTACTGATTGTTTTCTCAAGTTCATTTTGCTTGTTTATATGCCCAGTAACCCCTGCTATATTGAACATAATAGTATTGTCTAATTAAGCTTATTACGATTAAATGTAATTTAAATTATTTGCATGCTCATATAATGGTCTGACGGTCACAAGTTTGATAGGGGAAAATTTAAGGAACTCTTCGGACTTTGATGCTGGTCATTGTTTACGTGGAAATAATGAGAAAGGGGCATTTGATTATTTCATAAGCTGCTCTATGCATAACAATTAACTCTGATGTTATACTAGAGGAAATGCTGCATAAGAGTGTATGTCATTAGCTTTTTCATCACGGAAAACTTGGAAGAAATGACCAGCTTTGTTATTGGTTATTGTCTTTATTTGATAAGGTAGGTAGAGAGATACTTGGTTGAATATCATTAATTAAGGACTGTACAAGGAGGAAATCAAAGCTAGTCATTTGAGAAAGAAAGGTTTTGTGCTTAGAAAACAAAATTTATATGATGGAGGAGATGTGAATATCATGATACATGTAGTTAATGCAAATTAAGTGGCTGGCTTTAAAAATATTTTGTTCACTTACACTATGGCCTAACTGAGGGACAAAAAATGTGAGCAAGCCCCAGTAACCTCAGCGGAAGTCGCACTGGACCAAACGGAGAAAATCACGATGAAACAAATATCCAATTTTTTGACAATTTTTTAAAAATTTGGTTGATACTCGAAGTTCAACCATTTTTCTGCCTTCTGTGAAAATATTAGGTCTCAAATCAGCCTCTAAATATGATTAATATTGCTTTTATTTAATGCCTTTAATTTTGCTTTTGACATCGAATATCACAGCAATAATGGGATTCATTAAACTCCCGATAACTTCAAAATGAATAAACCTATTGTCACAAAATTTTCACAAGGAGTGTATCATTTATATTGGCATAGACACGCAAAATTTCAAAGCCATAGGTTAATTACAAGTACCCGCTGCTAGGGAGATAGTAAGGCCACCCATCTCACTGAGAGTGAAAATTGTTCCTCCATCTTGAGTGGTGATTTTCTTGGAAATTGCTTCCGTTTTTGACCGGGAGGTAGATGTCTTTAAAAAGCCATAACTTTGCAATAAAAAGGAGCATCACACTGCAATAATTTTTACACTAAATTAAAGATGAGATTTCATACTTTATGGTGATATTCATAACTCAAAACTGAAAAACTGCAACTCCCGTTGAGGTTAGTGAGGCTCGCTCACAATGTACAAACTTGTAGGAAAGAGGTCAAAACATGTGTTATAAGTCTTCTGTTTAACAATTTCATTTACCAACTATATTGACCTGCTCTAAACTTTTCCCTTTATAGAAAATTTTTTTGATGAGTCCATAATTATGTTTGCGAAGTTAGTTTTCTTAGAAACATATTAAATTTTGTTTTTCTTACAATGTTTTTGTCTAGATGGCAATCTATATAAATCAGTGACATGCATTTTGCTTGTCCTCTTCTATGTTACAAGATTCGGTCTCAACGAAAAAGACTCAAAAGTAAAGGAACTCACTGCGGAACTGAGCAACTTGTCGATGCAAAGAGCTGAAACTGTGAGTATTTTTCATTAATTTGTTGTTTGTTTTTTTTCATTTTGAGGTCTTTATTTTAGGAGGTTCGCTGCCCTTGGCATTTACACCTCACTTTACTTGTTTTATTATTTCTTGTTCTGGCGGGAGGGGGGAGATGATATGGATAAATTTTAATCTATTAATTTCAATTTTGCCCGGGCAGCGGCCTTTCGGCCTGCTCTTTACGATTTCCAACTGCCAAGGTATCTTCAACGTGCACACGGGCCCTCCGAATTTTTTCGTCCTTATCCGAGAAGACTAGGTACTCGATCCTACCCCCCAATAGGACCAGGGACTTGAAAATATGAGAAAAATCCAATTTCCAAGAACTACTCGATCCTACCCCCCAATAGGACCAGGGACTTGAAAACACGAGAAAAATCCAATTTCCAACATGCCTGCACTGCCCGGGTTTAGAACCCGGGACCCTTGGCATGAGAGGCGAGCACCTTGCCTCTAGACCACCTTGTCCACATATTTGTTGTGTGGCATGTCTTGTTTTTTATTCTGAATTAACAAATCTTTTCAAAGTTCAGCCAGATTCTTTGAGACCAAGTTGCCATGATATAGCCAGATGTAATGGCTCTGCATTACAGGTCTAGATGCTTTGCTGGTTGGGGCACAATTCAAATGCTTCAAGTTGAAAATTTGATCTCTCATTGTTTTAGATCTTGAATTTAATTTCTGTAATATTTTAAAGCCACAATTGATGTTCCTGTAGTTGACCTCTGAAAAACATAATAATTCAAGAATAAAATGATTCTTTCTTGAGGGAAAGTCACTGACATCACAACAGAGGAAAATGGCAGCTACACTGAAAGAAAATGAGGATTTGGAAAGAGAGGTAAAGAAACAGCTATTTTCTCTCTCAGTGGAGCTCTATTGGCATTTTTTTGGGGGGTGTAGCAGGCATACATCTATGATCAGTCCTGCACAAGTGGTGGATTTGATTTGTTTCAGATGATTTGAAATAACATCACCAAATTTTATGAGATGATTAATTATGACAGAAATAATGCAGTTCAGCCTAGATATTTAGTATTCGCCATTGTAATGCACTGTGAAAGAACTGCCTAGACTGATCTTTGTGTAATTGTCCCTAAGAGCAGCTTCTGACATATTAGTATTTGGTATCAGTATAATACCCATGATATATTCATGAGACCTACTCCTATTTTAAAAGCAGCATGCCAACATAAGGCTTATTTGCATGGCCGGCCATGTAAGTCATCCTAGTTTGAATTTGTGAATGTTTTCTGTGTCACCTGTTTTAATAGACTGCATCATTCTGCATTCAGCTAGAAGCAGTGTTATGATGTACTTCATATTATTAGACCAGAGCTGAATGATAACACAAAGAAGTTGAAGTTGATGAGAAACTATGCATGATAATAATAATTGAGTCTATCCATATATATCAATAGTGCCTGCTTGCACTTTGTAAAAATTATGTAGACGTCACTGCAATTTATTTCATGTTATGTTTAAAAGCTGCAAAGATAAATTTCATGAAAGGTAAAAATTTATTTCATCACTTAGTGCAATTATGCTACACTTTAAGGTGGTCATGTAATATCTGAAATTCTTGTTTTATTTCCAACAGGTGAAAAACTTGAAAGAAAAGTTGGACACAGAGAGCCAGATGTTGCAAGAATGCAAGAAGGAACTGAATAGCTGTAAAGATGAGTTGATCAAACTGGAGAAAGTGAAGCAAGATGCTGAGAACTCTTTAAAAATGTTCAGAGAAAATATGAAAAGAGTAAAGCAACAGTGTGAGCTTGACCAGGAAGCTGCTAAACTTGAACAGAAGAAGGTAATGAACATTATGCACCACTTCAGAAACTCAGTGTTTTTGCAATGTATCAAGTTGTTAATGTAAATTTTTCTGCCTCACTTTTTTTTGTCCTCTTTCTCTCTAGGCATGAGACAATAGACTTAAAAACAAAAGGATGAATGATATTTGTATGAATTTGGTTTCACATTTTTAGAAGCATAACATTATTGTATGTTTAATTTCATTACATTGCTTAACTGCATTTACATTTATCAGACTTTCCATGTCTTTTGGGATTATTTGGTATCATTGATTTGATGAAAATTAATGTTCAAGCCACAGGTTACATAATGAAGTAAATTTCGGGAGTTATCTGTTCTGATTTTGAAGTGGTTCATTGTTATATATTTTTCAGATATCTTTGATATATTTGAATTTGCTGAAATGATAAAGCTTCCTGTTTGTGAAGTCTGGTTGAAAGAGAAATGCACAGACAAACGACACGGGATTAGTGTGCCCCTATGAAAAGGTGCTGCTGAGATATTTCAATATTTATCAATTAACATTGATGGAACATAATATTACCTTCATTTCTCAAGTACAGGCTGAAGAAATGCAAGCAGATGCTGAGAAAGAGAAACAGAATGCCTTGGCTCGCACAGATTTTCAACTGACTGAGATGATGGCAACATTGGAAGCTTATAAACAAAATAATGAAAAATTACTCACAGGAAAAGATTCTGAGATTCAGGCTTTGCAGAAAAAGATAGAATCCTCTGAATCACAAGCAAATGTGAGTTGAGTTTGATAAATACCCTGTCTATGCACTTACAGGCCAACAGAACACCTTTTTGCAGATAAGCATTTGTCATTCATCCATTAAGGTTATGGTATTATTTTTCTGTTCGCTGTATTTGCTGTTTTGCCATAGTTCCAAATTGTGCACAAAATCGTTCTCTTGTAGCAGTTACTGCTTAAACAACCAAAGTATTTTGGTCAACCTTCATCATATGTCATATAGGTCTATTGGACCCAGTAGCAATTAAAAACATTTGTAATTATCTTATTTCTGGTAATTCTTTCTTGAAGTTCCAGGTATTCCTCAATGATGTCATTGCCCATCTTCCCATAGATTTCATTTTAAGATAGGCATGTAAGTTCTGGGGTCCTACAGACACCATACTTTTAAAGAGGATATTCTAATAAATTGTTCTTTAGCAGTGTGGTGTCTTCCCATTTTGATTTGTGGCATCATCCTATGAGACACATTCCTGGCAAATGCAGTAGTTATAAAATAAAATAGGAGAGGGCTGTGCAGATGAAGAAAGTGAACAAAGGGAGGCAAACAACTTTATGATGGAACTTGGAAGTTGACTTTTTTCCCTTATTAGATTATATATATATATGCGAAGCACATTTCTGAGCTGTTTACCTGCAACACAGATTAATAGCTGGAAAGTACTAAAATGCAAATTCATAGATAATGGCAAAGCATGAATATTTAACAAATGTAAGCATGAATGAGAATGATTCAGAAAAGACAAATTTTGCTGTATTGATTATTATGGTACAATCGAAGTGAAAAGTATGCACATGTACAGAACACAAAAGTTTAATTAAAAACAAACTAATTTTACACATACATATATTTCTTCTTGCTTCATACAGCTTGTACTGGAACAGAAAAAGCAGATTGAGAAACTACAGAAACAAGTTGCTGTGATCACTTCAGAAAAGGTAAAGATTTGTAACTGTTTGCTACATTATAAATATTTTTTACAATATAATTATTATGAATACAATATATTATAAAAATTCTTTTCAGGATTGATTTTCTCAGAATGGACATTTTATTTTTACATTTTTTTTACCCTTATTTTCAGCACTGAAATGGGGGGGGGGGGGGGGGGGGCGTCACATTATTCGCATGATTGCATTGTGAATTTTTATTTTATCTTAACAACATGAAAATATTAAGTGAGTTTGTTCTTTTTATTTCCATTCCAATGTTTTTAGAAATGTTGAGCATTTGATTTAGATTCATTTCCCCATTATATCCAATCAGTCATTCTTCCTTTCCTTTGAAAACTAAATTAAGAGCACCCTCATAAAAAGAACAATATTTTGTTTCATGTAGGAGAAACTCACTAGGCGGATCCAAGACAAGACTGATGAGAGCAAGGAACTCGTGGATAAGATCAAACTGGGTGTACGAGTATTTTATTTTACTGTTTAACACCTGTATGTGGATGGTGTGTAGTTTGAATTACTGTTGGATCTTTAAGTTGAAAGATGAAAATTGCCTTTTCATAATATATTGAAGAAGAGTGGGAAAAATGCTCACAGAGATATGCTATACAAATTACAAACACATGCAACTGAAATAAATACGTGCAACTTTCTCATCAGATTCTTTGAACATGTCCTTAAGTTAAGTGACTTCAAATTTGTCAAATTATTTTAATATGCACTATAGACCATAATCATGGTCACAGATGCTTCATTATGATTGTGTCTGTCATTGCCTATAGAGTCAGCAGACTTCAATAACAAGGCCAGTGACACCACAGAGACAGATCTCCAGGACACCGTCACTTGTAACGCCAAAGCCAAACACTCTGAAAACACCCCAATGCAGTATTCTAAGAGTATGCAACTCTGAACCAAAACGGAGAAAAGTGTCTATTGTTTCCAGTAATGACAATCCACCCTCATCATCGGAAGAATCTGATCTTATGGAATTGGATGTAAGGTTTCTTTTGTGCAAGCATGAATTATTTATTTGTTATTATATTGTGTTACTTGAGGGTTTTTTGGGGGTTTTTTTGTAAGGCACAGAAGCTTTTTTTTTTATTCATATTTATGTGATACACAATTGTCTGTGACTTTCAAGTGATAATCATCTTCTTTTGTTTGTTCTGTGGTCTTTGTCAGTTTCTTTTGCACAAATTCATTTTGCCTCATTGAAAGAACTCAAACTCCTCAGACTGTTATGCTGGCCACATAACCTGAGAAAATTGGCAAGTTTATGTCCCGACAATATACTGATGGGTAAAACTTGCATGTTTCATTTTCATTAATCTGAAAGGAAATCCTTGGTACACATTTGTCTGGGTAATTTTCAAGTCACCAATGCTTTTTTTTTCTAATACAGTTTTTGGTATCTGTAGTCTTGTCATTTGAGTTAGTAAGCTGTGTCATTCATAGCGATTTCTTAAATTGTAAGAACATTATCACCATTTACTTGCAGAGCGGCATTTCTTGTGTGGATGCATTCTTATATGACCACACTATTCTAAGCCATCTTGAGGTGCAAAAGTTGATACGAAATTCAGATGTCTTAAATTTATTTTATGTACATGTATGAATTGTATTCATTCATCAAAAGAGATACCCATGCCATTTTTTGCTCTATCTCACCAACAGTTTTCCAAAACCTTGGCATTGCTATAGAAACATCTCAGTGGCACCAGGTGATGCATTAGAATGCATGAACGGCAGGCCACTGACATGGCAAATTGATAATCTCAGATCTAATCTTTGCTTGCTGTGTTTCAGACTGCCATGTCAACTTCAGTCAAAGCTTATACCCCACTGCTTGTCAAACGCACTCCTAAACAGGAGAGCAGGGACAATGTGGGTGCAATTACTCCGAAGTCCACAATAAGTAGGATCCCAGTGAGCAAATTACCAACTTCAGTGAAACAGGTTAGATGCCATTTTTTTTGCGAAAATAATTTCAGAAAGGATCTTTTTAAAATTTATTGTTAAATCTTTTTTGTCATTTTCTGTCTCCTCTCTATTATGTCTAATACTGAACATTATTCTTCTCATTGTTAATGTAAATATAATGGCTGCTTCTTGTGCGCAAATGCAGAATCTCTTTTTCAAGGTGAGAGGTGGTAGTGAGTTTTACTGCCATACTTAAATGTCCACTTCCTTTCACCACTTCCTCAAAGCCAGGTCAAAAAAAATATAAATCTTCTTTAGTTGAGAATATAATTCAAAATTATGCTAAAATAAGAAAAGACTGTACAGCATGAACAGCAAATGGTAAAAAAATTGGATCTGGAAACCAAAAGTGTCTTTGAAATTGTCATCCCAATAAAATTATTCATGGGAAAGAGATCTTGTAAGGATCCCCTAAGTCTTATATTTTCTTTATTTTTCTGCAGTTGGATGATAAGACATCAAATGTAAGGAAGGCTCCTGTGAAAAAAACTAACAAGGTCTTCACATTGTCTCCCAGAAGCCGGACACCAGGTTCAAAGACACGAATTAAGGAGAAAACGAAATCTGAAAATAGTCAGCAGATGGCCTGGTTTGAATTGGACTCTGTTTATGGCTTTGGTCCAGAAGACTAGATTGATATTTCAGTACTGTGGACACACTTATTACTTTATCACCTGCGCAAATATCTATATATGAAAATACACGTATAGAAATTTCCATTAATTTGTATTATGAATAATTATGGAGATTACATGTATGGTGAAGATCAGCAGCTATACACATATACATGAAATATTATGAAAACCACAGAAAAACTGTGGGGTCATAGCAAGGCTTAAAGCAAAGTAAAAAATTGGCAAAAAGAAAAAGTTGTATGCAGCAAAGCCATACAAAAGAAATACATTGTACAATGTAATATCCAAACAATACAATAAAAGGCAAAGAAAAAGGGAAGACAGAAAATACCGATATTTTGGTTAAAACCTTTCTCAAGGAAAAAAAGCAACAACAACAACAGAAAAAAAAAAAGGAAAATTGAACAGATTAAACAATCGAACAATAAAAAAAAAATGTAGAATATGAAATATTTAAATAGAATATTAAATCAATATGCAGTCAACATTGCTTAACTTGATGTTCGGGTGACAATAAATAACATCACACTATCCATCAAATCATGATAAGCGTAGGTAAACTATGATTTTTATTTTAAAGGAAGGAGGGTTTTTTTTGTTTGTGTATAGGGCTACATGTATTAGGGTGTGTGAAGGGTTACTATAATATTATATTTATTCAAAGTGATGGTATATGAAACATATTAAAAGAGAATGCTCTGTTTCATTATAACCAGTATGGGCAATAATACATTACTAGATCCATCTAGATGAAAACTGAAAGTCAACAGAAAGACATCAAACCAAAAGAGACACTATACATGTAGTGCTGGATCCAGACCTTCCATCTACATGAGGGTAAAAATCTTACTCTCATGCATAATGTGACCCCTGAGTTTGTAAGACCTGGGTAGGTCTATGTAAAAGTTTCAACAGAGCTGATGAAAACCGAAAGATAATTTTCACGTTAATTCTTAAGCAGTTTGGTCATTTGGTCAGCCCAATCTGGCATTTCAGTGTCATATTCTCATAATCAGAAGGTTGCATTAATGGACGCATGACACCTATTATTAGTAATAGAAGCATATTGTGTGCACTGTTAATTTTATTTATTTATTAGTGTGCGTGTGCGCATGCGCGCTGTATATCATAATTTCTGTTTCTGTAACTGTATTGTTACGTATTCAATGATCAAAACAAATTTCCTTGTACAAGGACGAATAAAAGTTATCTTATCTTATCTTATCTTATAGACAACAGGACTCCCTCCCTTCTTCACCCTCCCGCTGGTCACACTCGCATAATGTAGCACTGAGCCTAAACTAACAATAAACATCACCCATCTGCAGTGACAGAGTGAGCATGGTATTTGACACCTTCGTGGACTTGCTGGCGCTGACTGTCTTGGCTCCGTGTCCCATGAAAATGATTGAATCTCTATTGCGTAGTTTAAAAACCAAAAAAATTTGGCCATGCATGTTACAGTACTTCCATGTGGGTAACCCATTTGCCCTTTCTCCCTATCGTAACCTCCGCTCTCAATGCCGACCTGAGTAAAATCAGTGGCCCTGTGCATTTTACGACATTTGGTGCATCATTTACTATTATACTGCATTATCGATCCACCTGATGAATAAGTTAACATGGCAATATATTTGAGCTTGCATGAGTGCTAGGAATAGGTGATGCCAGCAGAATTAAACTACAAATTTTGTAAAATCGTACACTCATAGACAAAGCAACCACATCCAGTCGTACGCATGGTGTCATGGGCGCTCACTTGGTAGGTGACATAACAGGTGTAAGCATGGCGAGGCAGACACAGAACAATGGCAGGTATGAATTGTAGCAAAACAGCAATTACGAAAGATGACAGCGTGCATTTGATCATGAAACGGATTAAGAAAATCATGCTAAACAGTTTTTTTTCCTCTATCGGTCTTGAAAATAAGAGCACACAAAGAGTAAAGATGGATTCCAAGATATCATGCTAAGCATTTTTTTTCCTTGGAAATGAGGCATTGGGAAAGGAATAAAAGAAAAACATCGCACAAAAAGAAGACCACGTATAGCAACTTCATTTTATGTGGAGTTGACTGTAAGTCTATTCCTTTGATGAATATTTGCAAATTGTATTTGTTTCTCCTTTTTTGAGTGGGTCGTCCTGTAGCTAATCCAACAGTCCAACAAACATATAGCTGAATCAACTGCTTGGGTTTCAATGACCTGTGGGTATTTTATATGTTTGCTTTCTATATTTCTTCTAAGTTATCCAAAGACATCTCATAAGTTATTTGTGTAGTATGTCATCTGTGAAAATTTCACATTGCTAGACAAATTCATTGCCTCGGTTGCTTAAAATTCTACCTTTTTGTTCATTTTGTTCGTTTTGTTCTACTGTAATCTTTTAATGATCTCTTAAACACTGACTTACATATGTCAGGCTAAAAAATTAATAAATATTCAAAATGATAAATGTGAACTGTTGATTCACCCACACCCACAGAAAATGTATACATTTTACAGCCATACAAGCTTTTTGTTGTAAATTTGAGAAAGATACATTAGGCAGACATTCATCTACACTAATCCTCTTGTAGTCTTAACTTCAACCTTTTTTTTTTTTTTTCCATTCATTTTACAATACCTAGCTGTTTGCCGAGCATAATTTTTGTCTGGAAAGTAGTTTGTTGAGACAAAGTATTCATGGGTTTTACCAAAAGATAGTTTCTAAAGTGGGGCAATTCAGCAAGTAAAACAACACAAAGTGTTTGCTTCTAACATCTGTTTTTTGCAGTTTGTTACTATGTTTAAATGCTTGTTCATGGGCTTGCTACATTTATCTAACTGGTCATTGTCAAAATGTCTTATCTGTGGACAAATTCGTGTTGCCTTATTGTGTCAGATTATGATCTAAAAATTACTTTAATATTAATCCTAGCATTGTGAAATACATGTAGATGGACTTCCATCAGTAGGCATGTTTTCTTCATTTTATGTTCACTTAATACATGTAGGCCCTACTTTAGTCAATGACAATCAGTGTTGAAATTATTAATGCTGTAACACAGGAAATCTGCTGCACTACGACTACTGGAGGGCATTTCCAGCATATGAATCATTGACACAGCCTGAATAACCTGAGGGGTGGGGGTGTTCTTTTATTCTATCTAACAACTCAGTTCTTGTTTCAGTGTTTGTGTCAGTGAAGAAGGAAATTTGAATTATACTTGAATTTATTTTGATCTGTTGATAGTGAGGCCTATGTCTAAATACCTTTAGTCAAATATTTCACTGTACATGCATACTGTATGTAAAGAAGAGAGATGTGCTATTTAACTTGTCTGGAGATTTTATTACATTCCGTGTGTTTCAAGCAATGAGCAGTACACAAAAGATGGTGGCAAAAGACAGAATCACATTTTACTGATGTTCTTGTTTTCCTTTCTTTTTTTTTTTACATTTTCAACCAACTTTTCTTACACCAGTACCATTCACTTTCCTTCTTTCTTGACATTCGCCAAGTTCTAGTCATTTAAACTGATCATCATGTGGCTGCATGCACATGAAAATGATGGAAGGAAACATCTTTAGATAAAATGAAAGCTCAAATCCATGTAAGACTGTTGAAGTGTTCAGCAACCAGGTGGTTACTGTCTGCTTTAGTAAGCCAAGCTCAATAGTGAGCAGTTGTTTGATGTGTTAGCAAATGGAATCGTTGAACTGTTGTAACATAAAGTAAAGAAACATTTTCTTTTTTTGAAGCACAAATGGTGTGATATAAAAAAGAATGCAATTACAGTGTGAAAGCATTGAAATCAACACAGATAAACTGGTTGTATATGACTAGAGGTTGTATGTGTAATCTTATATTTCACTCTGCATTTGTTCAAGATAGTCTTTTACTTTTTGATGTATGGTGTTATTGAATCATTTAGGGCATCTGCCCAAATTTTTCACATGGCAGGATCCATCGTTCTTTCCAGAAAATCGTATTGCTTGCCAAATCGTGAAACCACACAAGTGCAAAGGACTTAATTTTATGGAAGAAGGAAAAAAGGGTCTTTCTTACTTGAAATTTACCATTTGCCTTGAATACTTTTTTAGTCATAAAAATTTGAATTAGGCTTGTGGTACTCCCCCATTAATTAACAGAAAAGGTAAAATCCCCTTTCAAGGAGTTCATAGAATATTATGGCAAGAGAAAAGTTGTCATCTGCAAAATAGCAGGAGTAGCCTACTCTTGTGCAGTTTCATTGTAGAATCAGCAATATCAAAAAATATCACACACCATTGGAAAAGTAACCGACTCACATACTGATATTACATTTTTTTTATTATTGTTATGAAAATAAATTTGTTTTGTTCCTACAGTACCATCAGATTGTGAGATTCTCTGTTATCTTTTGTTTAAATTTCTAGCTGTAGATTTCTATATCTCTGATATATCTGGGTCTCTTTCTTTCTGTCTCTTTCTCTCTTTCTCTGTCTGCCTGTCTGTCTGTTTCACTGGCTCTCTCTCTCTCACACACACACACATATACAAAGAGAGGGTGAGAAAAATAAGTTTACTTCAACTGCCGTGTGAAAATATTCATGCCATTTTTTATGTCCCCACAGTGAACGCTGTCACCCGAGACCAGGATAGCGGGCCGAGCCACCTCGGCAAATCCCTTGGGTGCGCTCTCCGAATATCAACTATGTCAGTGCACCCTTCATCACAGAACGTACACAATGTACTATTTTGTATGCGCACAGTTTGTGGACGTAATAATAATATACTAAGTGAAGGAATGGTTTTCCTTGGTATCCCGTGTCTCGAGTGTCACTTTGCTGCAATTCTTTACACTACCAAATTGTTCCTTGCAGGATTGCACCGTATCAAAATCAAATGTAGGTCCTACTATAGGCCTGCATAATTATGCACTCTGAAATGTGAATGTGGTGTTTCTTAATCTTACTATCCTGTCGATTTTTAATCACTGCGTGAGCCGATGGCATTTCTGATAAGATTTCCCATCTGTTGTAATGCGATTTCTCTAAAGAATAGATGTCTATTTGTCGGTTTGTCCGCCACTTCTTGACAGCCCGTGCTCAAAACCCATTGCCTTACTTATATACTGTCCATGAACTTTCCGGTGTAACAGGCCAAAATATACCCCCCGCCCAGAATATACGCGGGGTTAAACTGGCCTAGCCCAGAATATACTCCGGGGTATATTCTAGAATAGGCCAGTTTATACCCCGGGTATACTTTGGGCTAGGCCAGACTATACCCCCCCCCCCTCCCCCCCCCAGTCCAGATTATACCCCCTACTTTTTTTTAAAAAACCAGTCAAGACCACAGTTTATTTCAGCCTGTTCTTCATCACAGTCATCAGATATCATATTAATACAAACATGAACACATTCTTGACACCTATAAGACATAATACAATTTAGAGGAAATAATAATAACAGTTTATTTCAGCCTTAGTTTAAATTGGTGTACAGACATAGCCTACATTCTCGACTCCTGTAAATCATGATATATTTTAGAAGAAACAAACATGCATTTAAAATGCATTGATATACAAGAGGGTTGAGTATCCATTCAAACTGATAGGATTAGACTGTCTTCAGCATTAATTTCACTCGTGTATGTTGATGATTATGATATTATTATTACTATTATTATTATTTTGATAATTGGTTGGCCATGAGTAAAACACGCACTGTATTTTTTGTTACAATGATGCAGAGAGAAAAGGCCAGAAAAGAACATAGAAAAGAAAAAAAAAAATATAATAATAACCCAACTGACAGATGGTGCAATTCCATCATCTAGCAGACATAAAACTAAATAGGCACTCCAACTGTCCAGATCATCTTGAAACGTCACAAAATGCTAACCAGTAATATACAATAATAACAATAAGAACACGAAATCATCTTATTTACTCTTGAAAATATAGAGAAATATCAATATCAGAATCATCATCATCATCTTGGAAATTACAAAGATATGAGAGGGAGTGTAAAAATGGCAGTGTAGGCCTACAAATCATTCTAGAATTTATAAGCAGCAATATATGTGTATCAACTATATATAAAAAACGTGTTAAATCTTTTCAAACATTCAGTTAAAACTGGACAGAAAGCTTTAGTGAAATAGCCTTGACAGTTGTGTAGACCGATAGAGTAAGTCCACTGAGACAAAAGTAGTGCATTGTAAAAGGTAATTAGATCTATAGCATGTTGAGGCAAAATTCGATGGATCATGTTGCATTAACAGTATTTCTTGTTAGTGAATATTATTCTTTGATAGGTTATTTGTAGAAAGATATACATTTCATGTACATTATGGTTTAAGACACTGGATTAGTTTGCAATGCTTTTGAAAGATTAATTGAACCTATGTGTTATAGTGAATAAGGGTATGTCACTCGCGAGTGAAATAAAAAATAAAAAAAAGACCTTGCCCGTCTTTACCTTCCTAAGCTTGACACTCCCTTGCCAGGGAATTTAACAACTGTGTATTTGCACACAAAAAATCTTTAAAATGACTTCATTTTTATGAGTCCGTTAATTATTAATTTCATCTATTGCGACTAAGTGTATGTCAGTGCCAAACAAACAATACAGTGCAAATTTTACTCATGGGCAAAAACAACTACAACATATCAACGAACATGAGTGAAACTAATCCAGTGCCTTAAACCATGAGCTACATGAAATGTATACCTTTCTACAAATAAGCTATCAAAGAATTTACTAACATGATCTATCGGATTTTTGCCATAACATACTATTACTTTCTACAATGCACTGTTGTCTCAGTGGATTTAATCTGTCAGTTTACACGACTATCAAAGCTACTTCACTAAAGCTTTCTGTCCAGTCCTACTTGAAAAGATTTAACACATTTTTTTTTACATGTACTTGGTACAGACATATATTATTGCTGCTTATAGATTCTGGAATGATGTGTAGGTCATTTTTATATTCCCTCTTACCTTTGTATTATTCCAAGATGATAATGATTCTGATATTGATTATATGATTTGGTGTTCTTATTGTTATCATTGTATATTACTGGTTAGCATTCTGTAACGTTTCAAGTGGATCTGGACAGGTTGTCCATTATGTGAAACAATTTTAGTATTTTGTGTGAAGTATTTAATGTCTGCTGGATGATGGAATTGCACCATCTGCCACTTCGTTTATTAAAATGTTGTTTTTTTCTCATGGTGTTCTTTCCCCGGTCTTTTCTCCCTGCATCAGTGTAACTTTGTATGTAGATCTAATTGTTCTGACATATCAAGCATATTTCTGATTTTCAAAAATTAAAATAAGATTCAGATGACTTTACACTTATGAGTCTTATAATTAGTTCACGCCTTGCCACTAAGTATATGTCAGTGGTGCCAAACAAAAAAATACAATACATGTTTAACTCATGGACAACTAATCATAAAAAAAACCAAAACAATAACAATACCAAATGACACAAGTAAAATTAGTGTTAAAGTTTAATCATATCAATTTGAATGGATTTTCAGTCCTTTTGTATATCAATGCTTTTTAAGCATGTTTATTTCCTTTTAAATATATCATAATTTACAAGAGTCAAAAATGTATGCTTCAATATGATACCTGATGACAGTGATAATGGACAATTCAAACTAAAGTTGAAATAAACTGCGGTCTTGACTTGTTTTTAAAAAAAAGTAGGGGGTATAATCTGGACTGTTGGGGGGGGGGGGGGGGGGGTATAGTCTGGCCTAGCCCAAAGTATACCCTGGGGTATAAACAGGCCTAGTCCAGAATATACCCCGGGGTATATTCTGGGCTAGGCCAGTTTAACCCCGGGTATAGTCTGGCGGGGGTATAATCTGGCCTGCTACACCTGGACAGCAAAACTTGACTGGTCATCTTAAGGGCGTATTCCTCCTTGATTGTGATATACGATCTTTTGAGAAGGGAAATGGCAGCCACCTTCATCTGTGAAACTGAATATTCCCCTTGGCACCGCCCCCCCCCCCCCCCTTTGTTTTTCATAATCGTGTACATTTTTTTTTTTTTTTTTTTTAATTTAATGATGCTTTTAATGTTGCAAACCCCAAAACAACAGATAACCCTTGGCCATAAACAGTGAAGCCGATTTTCATCATGGTCGAAACTGTGAAACGACAGTCTGCAACAAGATGCACTCAACTAAACTTGTATCTGGTGCAGCTTCCATACCGTCCCAATGAATCGCTAAATGCAACTCGGGATCCGTTATTTCGTCTGCATCATAGTTTCCCTGCCAGCATCACAACGGCAGTCCGAAGTAAATTTGTATAGGATTTCCATAGAGGTAGTAGGATTAGCGTAGGATGGATTCCCTACATCAAACCGACTACGGCACGATGTCGTAACCAGCGGGTACACATAGGAACGATGCCATTCCTTTTTGCAAACTTGACGTCAACCCCACTCGTCGGCTGTGTTATTATGCTTGTACATAGTGTAGAATTTGTCAGTTATTTTGAGTCTTGGGCAGTTATTACGTACCCTGTGTAGGCCTACGTTTCACTCACTGTCAATGTTCCTTTGGTTGGCGGGTTAATACTGCAGGGTCGGGTACGGCACTTGTGCAAGCGTAGACGCCAATTCATGTATTTCATGAGCGGATTTTTTAATTTATTTTTAATTTCGACACTGCGGGAACAAGAAGTTGAGTCTAATAATCAAATAGGGATTGAACGTCCACACTTTTGAATGAATTGAAAAGCTATGTCATAATCATTAATAAAGTGGGCTTGTGACATAAAAAAGGACTAGACTTAGACTGTGATCCTGCTGTAGTTTCCTACATAGTATTCAAAGAGAGGAATGAACGCATGCATTGTGGAGCATTTTGAACGATCTGAATGTGTGTCTCTTAAGTTGCTGAAAAGATATTGCCTCAGTCTGGTTGTCTGGTGGCATTGGCGGGGGGGGGGGGGGGGGTTAGTGCAAAAATCCCTTTTGGTGCCGTTTTAAAAAGTTTGCTAATATTTTATGATGCAAGATAGAGGAATAGCAATTTTATACTTGAGGGGGTGGGGGCGGGGGGGGGGGGGGAAGATAAGAGCACATGATACCTTTGGACTTCATTTTGAAAGTTCACAAGAAATCAATTCTTTAGGTTCAACGGATTTAATAAAACGTTTCCAGTGATAGCAATGACCCAATTGTTTTGTAACAACGCACTTCTTGAATGCACCACTGCACGGGATGTTCCAGTTCAAATAATAAGAGGCAGCTTTAGCGGCGCCATCACTCGCGATACCGGAAGCACTGATTGTAAGCTTGATAATTCAACACATGCAAAGAATAAATTGACAATGTGCAGTGCACTCACATGAGTGGCCATTATGCATGACAAGAATATGGAAATGGTTTGGCACTACCCTATGCTTAATTAACGGCAGTATATTTCCTTAACCCGTGAAGATTTCCTGATAATCAGAAAACAAGAATACAGTCTCAATATATTTCAAGCAAAATGGCTGATCCAAAATGGTTTGCGATAAAGACCAATGCCTTTACAAGACCCGTCACTAAAATGGACAAGCTAATCAAAGAGCTTGAAGTGGACAAAATCAAACTGCAGAGACTCAGCCGTGATAGTTTTTCAGCCGCGGCGTTTAAGCAGTGGCTCAGGGTACAAGGCAAGCCACGTCAATCCCCGATTGAAGTAATGCTTCAAGCGGTAAGGAAGCAGTGATGTTCAGTATTTAGATCTGTAAAATAACCGGAGGGCGTATAAATGTCACAAACAAACAACAAACCAAAAACTGAGGCATTGAGCAAAAAATGTTTTTCATACATGATAGCTGGAAAGTGCAACTCTAAAGGACATCATCATATCTAACTGATATTTAGGCACAACTACGCGTAGTGGACCATTTGTTTTGAGGACCACGCGGCGGATTTAGAGCGTATGGTATATTAATCTCTTCAATTTCAAATGTTTGTGATCAGTGGAGTGGCCGAGCAGCTGTCGTTCAAGCTGTTTCCGAAACGTCCATTTTACTAACGTAAGGCTTCCATCGATCGTTAACGCATGGATCTGCATCCTAATTCAAATTGTCCTGTCTTAGGTCTGGTTGTCTGGGGCCGTCGTCTGTGACTGTGGAGACCGATGTGAGAGTGGCGGTCTCTCTCGCAGATGTCACATTTATTTGCTGTCTCTGGTCTGTGGGAGCTGACGCGCTCCGTCCTTCGGGCCCGCTTCTCCGTCAGCATTCACCACCTTTTCCTCCCCCAACCTGAGGCGCTACTTCAGGGTGCCTCTCCATCCTGTCCGATCAGCAACAAGGTCCTCCCTCGGTACTGATGCTGAGTAGAACTGGATGTATAACGCTTGCATGGGTAGTGTTACACTGAAGACAAATGGTTGGCCATGTAGCATGTCCCCCTCCCCCTCTCCAGGTCGCTCACTGATCCAAAGGAACAGCATGGCCAATACGGTTTGGCACCAGCGCCGTCGCAGGAGATGCCAGAACGGGTTGAGTACCGGTGTAACAGGCCAAAGTATACCCCCCCCCCCCCGCCCAGACTATACCCGGGGTTAAACTGGCCTAGCCCAGAATATACCCCGGGGTTACTTTGGGCTAGGCCAGACTATACCCCCCCCCCCCCAGTCCAGATTATACCCCCTACTTTTTTTTAAAAAACCAGTCAAGACCACAGTTTATTTCAGCCTGTTCTTTATCACTGTCATCATATATGATATTAATTCATACATGAACACATTCTTGACACCCATAAATCATAATACAGTTTAGAGGAAATAAAAATAACAGTTTATTTCAGCCTTAGTTTAAATTGGTGTACATACCCTTGACTCATGTTAAGTATGATACATTTTAGAGGGAACAAACATGCATTAAAATGCATTGATATACAAGAGGGTTGAGTATCCATTCAAACTGATATGATTAGACTTCAGCATTAATTTCACTCGTTTTTGTTATTGTTATTATTATTATTATTATTATTATATTTTGATATTGGTTGGCCTTGAGTAAAACATGCATTGTACTTTTCGTAACAATGATGCAGAGAGAAAAGTGTCACGAGCGAGTGAGCGAGGATCAGTAGTTACGAGAAGAGGGTTAGAATAAAGTTAACCCACGGGCCACGGGGTAAGGGAAAGCGTGCATGTTGTGAGTGGTGGGGGGGGGGGGGTCTGAATGAGGCGAGAGCGCTGTATTACTATCACTGCACACTAAGACGTCCAAGAAAGCGGACGCAGGAGAAAGCCCCAGAGGGCGAACATAAGGAAAGCAGTCGGAAGACTTGGGAGTAGTGTTTTTCCAGTGATGACTGGTAGGTGAAACGATGATTGATAATAGTTATGATTGATGTATTATATTCGTCTATGACCATGATGTAAATAAGTATATGTGAGGAATGTGGAAGTCCTTGATACTGTATATAGCAATGTGCGCCATGAGCGATAGATGAAAGTTGAGTTCATGGATTTGTAGCGAGAGTGAGTATTGTGTACTACGGTGGAGGTGTGTTACCGTAAGATGTTTGGTGAGTGAAATGTGAACTATTGTGTGTACGCTTCATGAGTTGTAATGAGGGGTGAAGTGATTAGGAATGGTATGGTATTATACCAATGTAATGTTATTTTTGTAGGTGTCGGGGACGGGCCGAAGAGCCGCGTCGGTGAGCACAGGGGATAGGCCAGCATAGGGCCGAAGGCCACACATAGGCCAGGAGTGACGCTGTCGTGTAGGACAGTCGCAGCACATGAGTCGTGGCAGTCTGGCCACAGACAGGGATGTATATATGCTTGTAATGTGCTATTAAGATGTACTACTGTGACATGGATGTATTACTGTGTGAATTGAAGTATTAACGTGTTATGGCCACGTGAAGTGTATAGGAGGCTAAGGTGTATTGCCATAGGGAGGCGCTATTGAGAGACTGTGGAGTGAAAGAATATTAGTGTGTCATTAAGACCCTGAGTGGAGAGGCTGAGGCCGAGGTGTCTTTAGAGTAATTACCGGGTTGTGGACCCGAGGAAGTGTGCTTACGGAAGAAGGCCGTGGACGGCAGTTAACTTGAAGAATATAATGTATGTATGTAATTGCACTGCTATCCTTATCTTTATATTTATGTTTAATAAATGTGTGAGTCTGATGGGTTGTTCTGTTAAGTGTTATACTTGTTCGTTCGTGATTGTTGTCTTGTTATAACCATCGCATCTCCCAGTCTGGGATTTGCGACAAAAAGGCCGGAAAACAACACACATAGAAAAAAAAAATAAAACATATTAATAAACCAACTGACAGATGGTGCAATTCCATCATCCACTTCAAATAAAACTAAATAGGCACTAAATTTTTTCGCCTGATGAACTCCACTGTCCAGATCCACTTGAAACGTTACAGAATGCTAGCCAGTAATATACAATAATAACAATAAGAACAAGAAATCGTTTTATTTACTCTTGAAAATAAAGAGAAATATCAATATCAGAATCATCACCATCATCTTGGAATAATGCAAAGATATAAGAGGGTGTGTAAAAACGGCAGTGTAGGCCTACAAATCATTCTAGAATGTATAGGCAGCAATATGTGTGTATCAACTACTTACAATATGTGTGTATCAATTACTTATATAAAATCTTTTCAGCTATTCAAGAAGAATTGTCTAATCATATCACATGAATATGATGAATGTATGTAAGTATGTGTTACTATGGTGCCCGTTGACAGTGATAAAAAATGAATTAAACTATGATTGAAATAAACTGTGGTCTTTAGGCCAAACTATATTCCACCAGTCCAGATCATACTCCCATATTCAGGCAAAATATTCAAGGTCTAGCTGAGTACCCGTTCGATGAACCGCCTGTGAACTAAGAAAGGCATTAATGCTACATAGATAGCTTATAAGAGAGATGCAACAACAAAGGACACCACTTCAGACCGAAAGGAATAAGAACAAAAGCCGAGATGCGTAGGGTCATCCCCAAAACTCAGCGATAGGACAGTACACAGTGTGCAGTGGTGCGCACCGAAAATTTTCAGGAAGTGATGATGTCATAAAAACCTACAGCATGTCAATGAGCCTAGTGAAAATTGGGGAAATAATAAATTTCCAACAAAAAAAACTACACCGATTTGAGACTTCTATTAAAAACTGTGCACCCTTAGATCCATTCTGATGTACCATATAAAATTTGGTGAAGTCTGAGTGTTGAGTGGTTCAGAAGCCTTTTGCAACGAAAAATCTCGTCCACAAATATATATAGTATAGATACGACATTAAGTTTTTAAAATGTTATTTCACCCGCAAGTGACATGCCTTTATTCACTATAACACATAATTGCAATCCTTCAAATGCCCTGCAAAACTTATCCAGTGCCTTAAACCATTAGCCACATGAAATGTATACATTTCTACATAAGCTATCAAAGAACTTACTAAAAAGAAATATTAACGCAACATGATCCATCGAATTTTTTGCCGTCACATACTGTAATTACTTTCTACAATGCACTGTTGCCTCAGTTGATTTAATCTGTCAGTTTTCACGACTATCAAAGCTACTTTACTAAAGCTTTCTGTCCAGTTCTACTTGAATAGTTGAAAAGATTTAACACATTTTTTACCTATACATGTGGTTGGTATACACACTTTACTGCTTATAGATTCTAGAATGATGTGTAGGTCATTTTTACACTCCCTCTTATCTTTATAATAATATTCCAAGATGATGATGATGATGATTCTGATATTGATTATATTCTCTTTATTTTCAAGAGTAAATAAGATGATTTCGTGTTCTTATTTTCATTACGGTATATTACTGGTTAGCGTTCTGTATCGTCTCAAGTGAATCAGGGCAGGTTAAGTTCATGATGTGAAAAAATATTAGTACGCATTTAGTTTCGTGTGAAGTATTTAATGTCTGCTGGATGATGGAATTGCACCATCTGTCAGTTGGATTATTAAAATGTTGTTGTTGTTGTTTTCTCTGTGTTCGTTCCGGACCTTTTCTCTCTGTATCATTATAACTTTATATATACATGTAGATCTATTGTTCTGACATATCAAGCATATTTCTGATTTTCAAAAATTAAAATATAATTCAGATCACTTTACACTTATGAGTCTTATAATTACAGGCATTTCATACCTTGCCACTAAGTTGACTAAGTATAGCCTATGCCAGTGGTGCCAAACAAAAAAAAAATACAATGTTTATATGTTTAACTCATGGACAACTAATTATGAAAAAAAAAAAATAATAATAATAATAATACCAACGGACACAAATAAACAAGTCTAATCCTATCAATTTGATTTGAATGGATTTTCAAACCTTTTGTATATCAATGCTTTTTACTGCATGTTTATTTCCTCTTAAATGTATCATAATTTACAAGAGTCAAGAATGTATGCTTCAATATGTTACCTGATGACAGTGATAATGAACAATTTAAACTAAAGTTGAAATAAACTGTGGTCTTGGCTTGTTTTGTTTTTTTTAAAGTAGGGGGTATAATCTGGACTGGGGGGGGGGGGGGGGTATAGTCTGGCCTAGCCCAAAGTATACCCCGGGGTATAAAATGGCCTAGCCCAGAATATACCCCGGGGTATATTCTGGGCTAGGCCAGTTTAACCCCGGGTAGGCCTATAGTCTGGCGGGGGTATAATCTGGCCTGCTACACCGGTACAACTACCAACTGCCTTAGGGACTCCGACTCCGGATTTTTTCCTCGAGGTTTACTCCTGAATCTTTTTTCCATGGCTGGATGTGGCCGCAAAACTGCGGAGGTTTAAAAACGGAGTTTTCCTTCTCCTAGACAGGCTTCCCTCCCATGCTGACGAACCCCATCTACCCCGAGGGAACCACCTATTTAAAAGCGCCAGTGACCCGCCGTTTGCCTCTTCTTCTGTCGGTAAAAGCAGTTCCGCTAGAGACTAAACCACATGCGCAGATTTATAATAATAATTATATTAGTATTATACGTGAAAGGCAACTAGAACATGGTTTGCTGTTAGTCATGCGGTTATGATTGCAGTTTTGTTTTGTTTGTTTTGTGATTCTACGGTGCATGTTCATGTGATGCAACCTATGACAGTGAATACATATGACAGCATTGTATGAATTTCCTATTTTTGTTACCGTGCTTGGTCGCAGTGATCCCAGACATTTTTAAGCAATGATCATTTTTGAGGTCGTTTCCCCTTCCCCTGTCCTCCCCAGCCCTCCATTCCCAGACACCCCAACTGTGTTTTCATAATGACAGAACCATCATTCCACCTACAATGGACTAGTTCCATCTGTCTTCAATTATGTCTACATCACATGCCAGCATGTTGCAGCTGAGCTTCCGATCAAGACGCGACGTCTGCATTTTCCTGTCATTAATTGTCACCTTTATTGTTACATTTCGGTCACACCCTTCTGTGTTCTACC